>JAPPVO010000016.1:129625976-130109990 GCA_030407325.1 Camellia japonica | reverse complement strand
TGTTTAATTTAATCTAAAATTGAATTTGTTTAGATTTTTTAAAATTTTTTTTTTTGGGAGTTTCTATTATTGAATTTTATTTAGAGGGTGATGTGGGGGGGTGAAATTGAATCTGTTAATTGCTTACTCTGTTATTTAGTAATCTGTTCTTTGATCTTAATCTGTTTCATTATAATTAATTTTTGTAGTCCAGTTTGAATGAAGGATAATATTGAATATGTTCTTTGATCTTAATATCGTTCTTTGATACTATTGAATCCAAACTAAATAAATGTAGCCCAAAATAACTATTTACAAAATGGAAAAAAAAAAAAAAAAAAAAGAGCTCAAAAATAAAATTTTAAAGTAAAAAGTCCAAACTGCAAACCGCCCACACATCTGCGAACCCTATTCCACACAAACCATAAACCGCATTGCGGGCAGTTATAGCGACCCCGGTCTTTTCCCATTTGATTATTGTATCCGGACTTATGTTCCGTAGATTCCATTATCATATTGTTGTTGTTGTTGTCCTTTAATTCTTCAGTTGTGAGTTATGGATATGTTGGGCAGGTTAATTGCAGGTTGGTTGGGTTTAGAAACCAAGAGTACATGTCAGTTTTTGGTTGGTCGCTCGAGCGAGCTCTTCTTCGCTCGAGCGAGGTCTTTGATTTTGGTCCTTCGCTCGAGCCAGGGTCCCTTCGCTCGAGCGAGCTTCGCGTCCAGTATAGACCTGAGAGCAGTGTTTGTGGGCTCGAGCGAGCTTTCTTCGCTCGAGCGAGCTGTTTGTTATTCGCTCGAGCGAGCATTCTTCGCTCGAGCGAGGCTTTTCTGTGTCTGGTCGCTCGAGCGACCAGGTCTTCGCTCGAGCGAGCCTATCAGGTATAAATACGCAGCAGCGTATTTTTAAAACAGTTTTCAGCCCCTTTTTGATCTAAACCCTAAAGTCCGACTTTCTCTTCTCTCTAAACACCTTCTCTCCTAGGTTTGATCTAGTTAGGGTGGGTTTTTGCCCTAGTTGCTTTACAAATAAGATAGAGGGGAGTGAGAGGGCTTTCATTTAATCTGAGAAAATATTGGTTTGGAGCACTTTGAAGTTTGGGCATCATCTTCATCTTCTTCTTCTGAGTTATATCTTCGAGGTAGGGATTTCCTACTCCATTTATACGCTTTAATCCTAAGTGTTGGTATTTTGGTATGTGGGGGTAGTTTGGTAATTTTGGTATGTGGGGGTAGTTTGGTAATTTTGGAAGAAACCTTAGGGTTTTGGTTTAGATTAATTTGTATAATTAATTTAAAGGAATAATGTGGAATTTGGTTTAATTCATGGAATTGGGAATGTTTAAATATTTACCTTTGGGAATGTTGAATTTACATTCATTGATGTATTTATTTCTTGTTTAGAAATAACTGTTTTGGGCTATCGGTGGAGGATAGCCATTGATTGTTGTAGACCTTGCATGCGGCTTAGGTATAACTGGAATTGAGTCAATTGTTTGACTGTTGAGTTAATACAGAACATTTGTGTATTAATTATGTGTTGTATATGGCAATTGTGTGTTTCATTGCATATGCATTGGTTTTGGAGGAGATAGGGGATGAACTCCACGGTTTAGGGGAAGATAGGGGATGGACCTCTAAACCGGATTTATTGGGAGGAGATAGGGGATGGACTCCAGTAGCATCACTCTTATGTGTGCTTATTGATTAATAGATATATTTCTATTTATTGTTGATATGATACATCACTAAAATGTGTATCAGTTGGGAAGTATGGAAGTGAGTGAATTGATTATGATTGATACAATACCAACTTGTGTATTTGTTATGATTAGGTCTAACTTGAATTGTTATTCCTGTTGAATTGGAAGTATGTTAATAAAAGATGAAACCCTGTTGAGTTATTTGGCCAGGTTCTGAGCCATAAGTGGAAAGTAAAATGTGCCATAGACAATGTGTCATAGGCAGTGTAGACATTCGTGTCATGAATATTGTAACTTGATTATAGTGTGTTAACCATGTATCAGATGCTAATGCTTTAGTTAATTCTTATGCTTGGTTTAGTATTTCTCTACTGGGCTGTGGCTCACCCTATATGGGAACTTTATTTTTCAGGTTCAGGTGGTTCACTCCCTCCAAGGACTTAGCTTGTGAGGATTGGACTTGAAGATTTGTTTATTTGTTTTATTTGAATAATGTAATCTTTCAAGCCTAGGGCTTTATCTGTTTTTGAGTTAGAACTCAGTGAATTGTGTCCAAGTGTTGGCTTGGCAAGATGTAAGCCCGTAGGGCATTTATTATGGTATTTTATTTCGTAAGACTCTGATGATTGAAATATAAAATGTTTCTTTTATTAATGCATGATAATATTGTATTTTAATAATGGGTTGAATTTTGAGGGCGTTACAACTTGGTATCAGAGCGTACCGGGTTTGAATACTTTGGGTACGTGGGAAGTGATTAGTATCACAATGGGTTCGTCTCGTTTGATAGAGACTTAGTGTAAGGATTACATGCTTATATGATAACATGTTTATGTGATTATGTGGGTATGGAATGTAGTTTCTAGATATTGATTGGATCCTTGAGTTTCTAGTAGTCTTGTTGGAAAGGCACTTGATCAATGCTGCTTCCAACCGGAACTATAGTAACCCTTTGGGACTATCATTATCCAGGAATGAAATTCGTAGGTGCTTATGTGATTATGTGCTTACGTAGTGTGATTTATTGTTGTCCAATGCATTAGGACGTGAGTGTTTAGCTTTGGCACATTTATTAATGTGCTAACGTCTTTGTTTCCTTTAATAGGATGTCAGGACGAGGACGAGGTCGCGGTAGGCGCGGTAGCAGGCTAGGCAGGAAGTGCCTATACCGGAGGAGATTCCGGCAGTTCAGGAGGGTGTTGGCCAGGCCAATGTGGCCGAGCCAGTAGGACAGCCGTTTATGGGCGCTTTGGCCCAAGAGATAGCAGGGGCATTTCAGGCGTCAGTTGACATTCTGAGGGCTGCGAATCCAGCCCAGGTAGTTCCAGCCCCGGTAGTTGCTGCAGATGCAGGGCCTTCTTTTCTGAAGAGGGAGTTTTTCCGGTCTCAACCGGACGTGTTTGTTGGTGATCCTAGCGAGCCGCTTAAGGCAGACGAATGGCTCGAACAGACAACGAAACGTTTGAGATGCTTGGCATCGAAGACGAGGGTTGAAGGTGACCTTGGCATCTTTCCAGCTGAAAGGGGATGCGGGTCAGTGGTGGAAATTCATTCAGGCTCGTGTTGGAGGTACATGGGAGGCGTTTGTGAATGCTTTTCAGGAGAAGTACCTGTCTCCAGCTGTTCAGGAGACGTTGAGAGATCAGTTCTGCCAGCTGAAGCAGAATAGTTCATCAGTGGCTGAGTTTGAGGCCTTATTTACTAGTTTGTCCAGGTTCGCACCTGAGTTAGTGGCGTCCGAGGAACGTCGGTGTATAGAGTTCGAGAAGAAGTTGAGGCGCGGCCTCAAATTGAGAGTTGTGCCGACTATGATTAGGGATTTTGGGCGTTTGGTTGATGCAGCAGCCCATACTGAGATTGCGATGCGGGAGGAGGAGGAAGGGCAGAAAGGCTCCAAGAGGAGTCAGGATGGTCAGGGCGATGGCAGGAGGCAGAGAGGTTTCACTCCTCAGCAGCCTCAGAGTAGCTTCTCTAGGTCTACTTTTCCTGTGCCGAGTGCTAGTTCAGGGAAAGGCAGTCAGGGAGACATCACTTGCTTCAAGTGTGGTCAGCTGGGCCACAAGTCTCCAGTTTGTCCTCAGAGGGGAGGAGTTCAGAGAGCAGCATCGTCTTCGGCTCGATCTCAGAGCCAGAGTCAGAGTAGAGGCCAGCCGCTCTCTTGTTTTCAGTGCGGTCAGCCGGGGCACATGAAGAGGTTTTGCCCACAGTTGGGTGGCACATCTGGTGCTACTGGTTCGAGGCAGACTCAGGGCCAGCTGCCAGCTCAGTCAGTTCAGGCCTCGAGGGCAAATCAGGGGGCTTCATCGTCCCAGTCAGTGCAGCAGTCTATTGCTCCGAGGGGTGAGCAGGTTGATCAGAGGTCGTCTGGGCGCGTGTATGCTGTTACCGCGCAGGATCCGGTGCCGGCTCCATCGGTTGTGAGAGGTACCTTCTTGTTTTGCAATTCAGTTGCTAGTGTTCTGATTGATACGGGTGCATCTCATTCCTTTGTGTCTGCTGCATTTGCATCTATTTTGGAGTTGGAGTTAGCTCAGTTAGCATCTCCTATTTGTGTGGTGTCGCCCCTTGGGGGTGAGTTGATTTTGAAACAAGGTGTTAGGGGTTGTGATATAGAGGTCGATGATCATAGAATCCCTTTCTCTTTTGTAGTTATGCCCATGAAGGGCTTTGATGTTATTTTGGGTATGGACTGGTTGTCGTCATACCGAGCAGTTATTGATTGCTACCGTCAGAGGGTCACTTGTTGTACCGTGGACGGGGAGTGTTTTCGTTTTCTGGGGGACCGGGTTGGTAGTGTTGTGCCACCGGGGTATGATCCGCGAGGGCGGAGTGAGCTTAGTGGTCTACTTGCTAGTCTTTCGATTAGTGAGGGTGATGAGACCCAGATTGTGTTGCCGAGGGTGGTTTGTGAGTATTCGGACGTCTTTCCCGAGGATCTTGTTAGTTTGCCACCTCAGCGAGAGATTGAGTTCTCTATTGATTTAGTGCCCGGCACGGCGCCGATTTCTATGGCACCTTACCGTTTTGCCCCAGCGGAGTTAGTTGAGTTGAAGGTTCAACTCCAGGAGTTGTTAGATAAGGGCTATATTCGCCCTAGTGTTTCACCGTGGGGAGCACCGGCTCTCTTTGCTAAGAAGAAAGGTGGTGCTTTGAGATTGTGTATCGATTACCGTAAGTTGAATCGGGCTACAGTTAAGAATAAGTATCCTATGCCCCGTATTGATGATTTGTTTGACCAGTTGAAGGGTTCCCGTTGTTTCTCTAAGATAGATTTGAGATCGGGTTATCATCAGTTGAGAGTCAGGGAGGAGGATATTCCTAAGACGGCATTCCGTACGCGGTATGGCCACTATGAGTTTCTGGTGATGCCGTTTGGGCTCACCAATGCACCGGCAGTGTTTATGGATTTGATGAACCGGATCTTCCGGAATTCTTGGATCGTTTTGTGGTCGTCTTTGTGGACGACATTTTGATTTATTCACCTTCAGAGGAGGAGCACGAGGAACACTTGAGAGTGGTGCTTGAGTTACTTAGAGCCCATAAGCTGTATGCTAAGTTGGGAAGTGTGAGTTTTGGCTAGAAGAGGTGAAGTTCTTAGGCCATGTAGTTTCTGGGGAAGGGGTGTCTGTTGATACATCCAAGACTGAGGCAGTGCAAGATTGGGCACAGCCTAAGAGTGTGTTTGAGATCCGCAGTTTTCTGGGATTAGCTGGGTATTACCGTCGGTTTGTGAAGGATTTCTCCAGGTTAGCTTCACCGTTGACTAGATTGACTCGGAAGGGAGTCAAATTTGTATGGAGTGAGACTTGTGAAAAGTCGTTTCAGGAGTTGAAGGTTAGATTGACCACCGCTCCGGTTTTGATTATTCCGGAGAGAGGGTTGGGTTATGCAGTCTATTGTGATGCCTCACGAGAGGGTCTGGGTTGTGTGTTGCCTATGGCTCACGTCAGTTGAAAATTCACGAGAAGAATTACCCTACGCATGATTTAGAATTAGCAGCTGTGATTTTTGCCTTGAAGATTTGGAGGCATTACCTTTATGGTGAGAGGTTCGAGGTGTTCTCGGATCATAAGAGTCTGAAATATCTGTTTACACAGAAAGATTTGAATTTGAGGCAGAGGAGGTGGATGGAGTTCATTGAGGATTATGACTTCGAGTTGCACTATCATCCGGGGAAGGCCAATGTTGTGGCCGATGCCCTTAGCAGGAAATCTGTTGGTGACTTAGCTAGTATAGCCATCCGGGAGTGGGAGATGTTGGGTGCAGTTGGGGAATTTGATTTGCATCTGGGCGAATCCATAGAGGCTGCGGCCTTGTTTTCTGTTGTTGCACAGCCTACACTTGTGACTCGAGTGTTAGAGGCTTAGAGGGGTGATCTTGAGGTAGAATCTCTCCGGGAGAGGATTTCCATTGGGAAGGTTGAGAAGGGTTTGACGGTGTATCCCGACTTGAGTGTGAGATACCGAGATCGTCTGTTTGTGCCGGAGTCTTGCCGAGAGGAGGTACTCCGAGAGTTTCATCATTCGCGCCTTGCGGTGCATCCGGGAGGTACTAAGATGTATCGGGATGTGGGTCGCCAGTTCTGGTGGCGGGGTATGAAGAGAGATGTGGCAGCTTTCGTATCTAGGTGCCTTACTTGTCAGCAAGTGAAGGCCGAGCATCAGAGGCCAGCGGGTTTGTTGCAACCCTTGCCTATTGCCTAGTGGAAGTGGGAGCATGTTACTATGGATTTCGTTGTGGGTCTTCCGAGGACTCAGCGGGGTAGTGATGCCATTTGGGTGGTTGTAGACCGGTTGACGAAGTCAGCACACTTCATTCCTATGCGCGTTAGAGATTCAGTAGATCATCTTGCTGAGTTTTATGTTCGGGACATAGTGAGGTTGCACGGGGTCCCAGTGACGATCGTCTCAGATAGAGATCCTCGTTTTACTGCCAGGTTGTGGCAGAGTTTGCAGAGTGCTTTAGGCACTAAGTTGACTTTTAGCACGGCTTATCATCCTCAGACTGACGGGCAGTCCGAGCGTACTATTCAGATCCTTGAGGATATGCTTCGGGGTTGTGTTCTCGACTTTAGTGGGTCGTGGGAGAGGCACTTGCCATTAGTGGAGTTTTCCTACAACAACAGTTTTCAGTCTAGTATTGGTATGGCACCATTTGAGGCCTTGTATGGCCGACCGTGTAGATCTCCAGTTTGTTGGGCCGAGGTGGGTGATGCACCTTTGTTGGGTCCGGAGTTGGTGAGGGAAACGACGGAGAAAGTTGAGCTTATCCGTAAGAGGCTGGTTACAGCACAGAGTCATCAGAAATCTTATGCCGACCGTAGGAGGAGATCTTTGGTGTTTGAGGTAGGTGATCATGTCTTTCTGAAGATATCACCTAGGCGGGGTTTAATGAGGTTTGGGAAGAGCGGGAAGTTGTCCCCTCGGTTCATTGGGCCTTTTGAGATTCTTGAGAGGATTGGCGAGGCTGCTTATCGTTTAGCTTTGCCTCCGCAGTTGTCCGGAGTTCATGACGTGTTTCATGTGAGTATGCTTCGGAAGTATGAGCCAGATCCGTCACATGTACTGGATTGGACTGATTTAGTTGTTGATGAGGATGTCTCATATGAGGAGAGACCGGTTCGAGTCTTGGATAGGCGGGATCAAGTTTTGCGAGGCAAAACCATCCCTTTGGTGAAGGTTTTGTGGAAGCATCACGGAGTGGAGGAGCCACTTGGGAACGTGAGTTGGAAGTCCGTGAGAAATATCCGGACTTGTTTGTTGATTTGTAATCTTGTATTTTGATTTTACAATATTGTTGAACTTAAGAACTTTATATATATATGTCTTAAGTTGGAAAACATTGAGAATGTTTTGGGTTTAATGTTAACATTGAACTTGCCTTTTTATGGAAGTAGAGTATAACATTTATATATTGAATGTGTTGTTTATATCATGAGATTGAATATGATATGGAAATTGTTAACATTGAAAAGATTAGTGCATAATATTGATGCAAGTTGAAATATATGTTGATTTATACATATTGTGAGATGCCTCTTGATTAGAGATGAAGTGACCGGTATTGGGTCAAGATGTTGTTTATTGCTTTATGATATCATTGGGAATTGAGAAAAACTTGTTTTTACAAACTTATGCTTAATTTCGGGGACGAAATTCTTTTAAGGGGGGGAGGTTATAGCGACCCCGGTCTTTTCCCATTTGAGTATTGTATCTGGACTTATGTTCCGTAGATTCCATTATCATATTGTTGTTGTTGTTGTCCTGTAATTCTTCAGTTGTGAGTTATGGAATATGTTGGGCAGGTTAATTGCAGGTTGGTTGGGTTTAGAAACCAAGAGTACATGTCCAGTTTTTGGGTTGGTCGCTCGAGCGAGCTCTTCTTCGCTCGAGCGAGGTCTTTGATTTTGGTCCTTCGCTCGAGCCAGGGTCCCTTCGCTCGAGCGAGCTTCGCGTCCAGTACTTAGACCTGAGAGCAGTGTTGTGGGCTCGAGCGAGCTTTCTTCGCTCGAGCGAGCTGGTTTGTTATTCGCTCGAGCGAGCATTTCTTCGCTCGAGCGAGGCTTTTATGTGTCTGGTCGCTCGAGCGACCAGGTCTTCGCTCGAGCGAGCCTATCAGGTATAAATACGCAGCAGCGTATTTTAAAACAGTTTTCAGCCCCTTTTTGATTCTAAAACCCTAAAGTCCGACTTTTCTTCTTCTCTAAACACCTTCTCTCCTAGGTTTGATCTAGTTAGGGTGGGTTTTTGCCCTAGTTGCTTTACAAATAAGATAGAGGGGAGTGAGGGCTTTCATTTAATCTGAGAAAATATTGGTTTGGAGCACTTTGAAGTTTGGGCATCATCTTCATCTTCTTCTTTCCGAGTTATATCTTCGAGGTAGGGATTTCCTACTCCATTTATACGCTTTAATCCTAAGTGTTGGTATTTTGGTATGTGGGGGTAGTTTGGTAATTTTGGTATGTGGGGGTAGTTTGGTAATTTTGGAAGAAACCTTAGGGTTTTGGTTTAGATTAATTTGTATAATTAATTTAAAGAAACAATGTGGAATTTGGTTTAATTCATGGAATTGGGTAGTTTAAATATTTACCTTTGGGAATGTTGAATTTACATTCATTGATGTATTTATTTCTTGTTTAGAAATAACTGTTTTGGGCTATCGGTGGAGGATAGCATTGATTGTTGTAGACCTTGCATGCGGCTTAGGTATAACTGGAATTGAGTCAATTGTTTGACTGTTGAGTTAATACAGAACATTTGTGTATTAATTATGTGTTGTATATGGCAATTGTGTGTTTCATTGCATATGCATTGGTTTTGGAGGAGATAGGGATGAACTCCACGGTTTAGGGGAAGATAGGGGATGGACCTCTAAACCGGATTTATTGGGAGGAGATAGGGGATGGACTCCAGTAGCATCACTCTTATGTGTGCTTATTGATTAATAGATATATGTCTATTTATTGTTGATATGATACATCACTAAAATGTGTATCAGTTGGGAAGTATGGAAGTGAATAGATTATGATTGATACAATACCAACTTGTGTATTTGTTATGATTAGGTCTAACTTGAATAGTTATTCCTGTTGAATTGGAAGTATTGTTAATAAAAGATAAAACCCCTGTTGAGTTATTTGGCCAGGTTCTGAGCCATAAGTGGAAAGTAAAATGTGCCATAGACAATGTGTCATAGGCAGTGTAGACATTCGTGTCATGAATATTGTAACTTGATTAAAGTGTGTTAACCATGTATCAGATGCTAATACTTTAGTTAATTCTTATGCTTGGTTTAGTATTTCTCTACTGGGCTGTGGCTCACCCTATATGGGAACTTTATTTTTCAGGTTCAGGTGGTTCACTCCCTCCAAGGACTTAGCTTGTGAGGATTGGACTTGAAGATTTGTTTATTTATTTTTATTTGAATAATGTAATCTTTCAAGCCTAGGGCTTTATCTGTTTTTGAGTTAGAACTCAGTGAATTGTGTCCAAGTGTTGGCTTGGCAAGATGTAAGCCCGTAGGGCATTTGCTATGGTATTTTATTTCGTAAGACTCTGATGATTGAAATAATAAAATGTTTTCTTTTATTAATGCATGATAATATTGTATTTAATGGGTTGAATTTTGAGGGCGTTACAAGTTGTGTCGAAAATTCTCATTCTTACCCCCAATTAATTTTTGTTCTTATAGCATTGGTAAGCTAAAAAATAAAGATTCGATTCAACCAATTGAAGTTCAACTATTATATATATATATATATATATAATCTAAATTTTGTTAAATTGTAATGCAATATAAATAAATTTTTATCTTTTTTGTTTTATCCAAATAATTTTTTTTTTTTTTTTTAGATAATGATATATAAAGAGCCCAATTTAAAAAATTGGCCTTAGGCCCCTAATAAGTCAAGGCCGGCCCAGAAACAACTTGCCAGACTTGACTTCTTTCCAATTTGCTTTATATATATATATATATATTGTAGTTATGCCCTTCACCAGATAGTCCAATTTTCTTTGAGTGCGATGTATTTCTTACTCATCTACTAGACACTTACATAGAAGATCCTTTCCTCTTCTCTTTTATTTTTTATTTTTTTATTTTTAATTATTATTATTTGGTAAATTACACAATTGGTTCATATAATTTTATATAAATTTCACTTTAGTTTTTGTAATTATAATTTTATCAATTTTGTCCATATACTTTCATTTTGATTCCAATGTACTCCATCTATCATTATCTGTTGCTGGTCAAAAAAAAAAAAAAAAACTTATCATCATCTGTTAATATTCAAATGGAAAAAATGAAAAAGAAATGACATTTGCCAAATTAGAGGGACACAATAAAATTCTGTTAAGATTTATTAATTTTTATTTTATGAGAGGGAATTGTTAACATGCATCTGTCAATGAAAATTTAAACAACAATGACAAATGACAGTGGAATCATATAAAAATGGAAATGAAAGATGATATCTAAATTGTTGAAATTAAAATTATGAAAATTAAAGTGAAATTTTGTTCAAACTATAGAGATCAATTATGTAATTTACCATTCTCCCTAATCCTCTGTTCAGTTTGGGCCATAGATCAACCACGGACCCTCACTTTAATGATTTGATCTGTTAATTTTATTGGTGTATAAATCATTCATAAAAAAGTCACCTTGATAATCAAACAATTTGTTTCAAAATTATACTTGTCATCTATTTCAGTGAAGACAGATATGATAAAATTATATTACTATAATTATCTAATCAATTTAATTTTTCAAGGATGGTCCACACACTGAGATTAAAAGATCAACAGATCAAATCACGAAAATAGGACTCAGACCAAACTAGCCCAATCCACGTAGCGTACAAGAGACAAACCCAACCACCAAATCAACTCTTAGTTGCACTCCATCAATTTATAATTACTGTCATCACTTGTTATTTATTTATGAAATTATTTCTATATATATTGATGTATTTGAATAATAGTTTACAATAATGAAAAATTACATATGAAAATGTAAATTAAACCGAAACGATCTAATGTAGGCACATAATTTTACAAAACAGAAAAGACAGTAATAACAAACCATCACCCAATTTGTTATCATTGTGGACTCAACAGTACAAAAAAAATCACCTCCCACCATCCATTGGCAACATCATATGTGCCCTCACACTATCGTACCCAATTGTTGTTGTGTTACTACTACTAGTAGTACAATCTAACTCAAACCCACTTAACTTCCCACCAAGCAAGTGCTCACTCTCTTCACCATTCAAATCAATTTTAACCCATGGATGCTTCTTCATCTTTGTGTTGATCAACCCCTCCAATTCCATTGCTACTTCCTTCATAGTAGGCCTCTCATCTCCTTTTACTATTAAGCACCTCTTTGCAATATTAGCTACTTCTGTGAGCTCCTCAACAATTCCTTCAATTTCTATTTGTTCATCAATAACATGCAACAATCGATCATTTTTCATACACGAAAGAAAATACCTAGCTAGACTCCTCTCCTTCTCTGGCTTGTCAAATGACAACACCTTCTTTCCGGTGATTAACTCCACAAGGACTACTCCGAAGCTGTAAACATCACTTTTTTCTGTCAATTGGTTTGTGAGCATGTACTCAGGGTCTAAGTATCCAAGAGTTCCTTGCATCACCGTTGCTAATTGATCTTGGTCTAATGGAACCAACCTTGATGCTCCAAAGTCCGACACTTTTGCAGTGTAGTTATCGTCTAAGAGTATTGAGAGAGAAAATAATGGTCTGGTACCGTGCCGGATAGATTTGGCCGGATAGAGTTACGCCGGGCAAGATTTTGGCCGAGCAAGTGCTGGGCTGAGAAGGTGCTCGGTTAAGGCACCGATTGTGTGAACCGAGCTGCGTGCTTCGCAGGAAGGCCGACCAGCCAAGCAGATGACCGGCGCCAGGAAGGGCGCAGTCGACCGAGCTATGAGTTTGTTCGGCAGGAAGGCCGACAAAGGTGAATGCAGATATCTCGGACACGGTCTAGCCGGGATGCTGCGTAGCCCGGTTCCCTCAAGCTTAGCCAGCGGCGTGCTTGGGCACGAAGCACAGCCCGGCTATGGATTGGGCAGCTCGGCTGCCGGGCTCCAGCAGAGAAGGCTGGCATTTGGGATTAGGTAATGTCCAGCATGGTGTGACCTGACAGAGGCATGGTTTATGTGCTGACTGATGGGATGGCAGAGCCACGTGTTGAGAGATCATTGGGAGTAGATATGAAGCGCAGAGAGGTATATAAACAAGTCGGCGCCACCCCTTATCAGGATGGACAATTTTCGTAAGTGAGCCTTGCACTCAAACACTCTCCCTTCTCTCTAGTCATTTTTCCAGGTGTGTGGTTCTAACTTGAGCGTCGGAGGTGTTTTCCGGCCACACACCGCCGGGTAGCTCACCGCTTTTGCACTTTCAGGTGATCGGACAACTGAGGAACTGGGAAGAAAGGAAGTGCGGGTAGCCGGAATATTTCCCCCCCCCCCCCCCCGTACAAGTATATTCGTAGACTTAACATCTCTATGAATAATAGGAATCGATGCTGCAGAGTGCAAATATGACAATACTCCAGCAGTTTCAGCAGCTATTCGCAAACGATTTTCCCATGATATAGACGCCTTGAAGTGGTTATGTATATGCTCAAAAAGAGTGCCATTGGTGATGAATTCATAGACGAGTAAAGGGACTTGAGTTTCTAAACAACAACCTAAGAGTTTGACCACATTCCTATGATTGATCTGTGAAAGCACAACCACCTCATTGATGAATTGCTCTATTTGACTTTGATTCATAATTTGCGATTTTTTGATGGCCACTGTCATGTTATCTGCTAGAATTCCCCTATAAACTGTTCCAAAACCTCCTCTGCCAACAATTCTATTGTCATCGTAGTTGTTGGTAGCCCGCTTGAGCTCTTCTAAAGTAAAGATTTTGACCACTTCCTGAGTCGATCTCTCTAGTCTAGAGAGTTGTTGTTTCAACATTAATCCACCATTCTGCTTGAAGAACTTTTCTTTAAGCTTCATGTGCTTTCTTTTATTGAAAATCCAATACAACCAGGAGCTACTCACCAAAACAGTCAAAACACCAATGGCAATACCTGTATTTCAAATAAGTCATTTTTAAGTAACAAAAACTATAAACATCTTGCCAATATATATATTCAAAACTACGCATAGAAAGACAATTATATGACTCATGATATTAATATAAAAAATGTCATATAAACTTACAAATTTTGCGAAAAAAATTTATTACTACTGTACGGAGGGAAAATATTCCGGCTACCCGCACTTCCTTTCTTCCCAGTTCCTCAGCTATCCGATCACCTGAAAGCGCAAAAGCGGTGAGCTACCCGGCGGTGTGTGGCCGGAAAACACCTCCGACGCTCAAGTTAGAACCACACACCTGGAAAAATGACTAGAGAGAAGGGAGAATGTTTGAGTGTAAGTCTTACTTACAAAAATTGTCCATCCTGATAAGGGGTGGCGCCGACTTGTTTATATACCTCTCTGCGCTTCATATCTACTCCCAATGATCTCTCAACACGTGGCTCTGCTATCCCATCAGTCAGCACATAAACCATGCCTCTGTCAGGTCACACCATGCTGGACATTACCTAATCCCAAATGCCAGCCTTCTCTGCTGGAGCCCGGCAGCCGAGCTGCCCAATCCATAGCCGGGCTGTGCTTCGTGCCCAAGCACGCCGCTGGCTAAGCTTGAGGGAACCGGGCTACGCAGCATCCCGGCTGGACCGTGTCCGAGATATCTGCATTCACCTTTGTCGGCCTTCCTGCCGAACAAACTCATAGCTCGGTCGACTGCGCCCTTCCTGGCGCCGGTCATCTGCTTGGCTGGTCGGCCTTCCTGCGAAGCACGCAGCTCGGTTCACACAATCGGTGCCTTAACCGAGCACCTTCTCAGCCCAGCACTTGCTCGGCCAAAATCTTGCCCGGCGTAACTCTATCCGGCCAAATCTGTCCGGCACGGTACCAGACCATTATTTTCTCTCTCAATTGCCCCTTAATTCCGTCCGCGCTAGCGTGACTGGGATTACCTGTTCCGACCGGGATAAACTCTTCCTCGGCCTCAGCCAGCATACCGTCAACTCTTCAGCCGGAGTAAGTCATCTCGACTGGAACCGCAGAGTTGAGCAAACCATCAACTCTTCAGCCGGAGTAAGTCATCTCAGCTGGAACCACGGAGTTGAGCAAACCATCAACTCTTTCAGCCGGAGTAAGTCATCTCGGCTGGAACCTCGCAGTTGAGCAAACCATCAACTCTTCAGCCGGAGTAAATCATCTCGGCTGGAACCGCGGAGTTGAGCAAACCATCAACTCTTCAGCCGGAGTAAGTCATCTCAGCTGGAACCACGGAGTTGAGCAAACCATCAACTCTTTCAGCCGGAGTAAGTCATCTCGGCTGGAACCTCGCAGTTGAGCAAACCATCAACTCTTCAGCCGGAGTAAATCATCTCGGCTGGAACCGCGGAGTTGAGCAAACCATCAACTCTTCAGCCGGAGTAAGTCATCTCGGCAGGAACCTCGCAGTTGAGCAAACCATCAACTCTTCAGCCGGAGTAAATCATCTCGGCTGGAACCGCGGAGTTGAGCAAACCATCAACTCTTCAGTCGGAGTAAGTCATCTCGGCTAGAATTCCTTAGTTGAGCTAACCATCAACTCTTCGGCCGGAGTAAGTCATCTCGGTTGGAATTCCTTAGTTGAGCTAACCATCAACTCTTCAGCCAGAGCAAATCATCTCGGCTGGAATTCCGTAGTTGATCCACTTTCTTTGGCCAAAGAAGGCGAGCAAGGTCCGCTCCGCGACTTCCTACTTGGCGGACAAGAAGCTCGCCCAAGGAACTCCAAGGAAGCCGAGCTAGGTCCGCTCCGCGACTTCCTTCTTGGCGGACAAGAAGCTCGGCCAAGGAACTCCAAGGAAGGCGGGCAAGGTCCGCTCTGCGACTTCCTACTTGGCGGACAAGAAGCTCGGCCAAGGAACTCCAAGGAAGGCGAGCTAGGTCCGCTCCGCGACTTCCTTCTTAGCGGACAAGAAGCTCGGCCAAGGAACTCCAAGGAAGGCGAGCTAGGTCCGCTCCGCGACTTCCTCCTTGGCGGACAAGAAGCTCGGCCAAGGAACTCCAAGGAAGGCGAGCAAGGTCCGCTCCGCGACTTCCTACTTGGCGGACAAGAAGCTCGGCCAAGGAACTCCAAGGAAGGCGAGCTAGGTCCGCTCCGCGACTTCCTTCTTGGCGGACAAGAAGCTCGGCCAAGGAACTCCAAGGAAGGCGAGCTAGGTCCGCTCCGCGACTTCTTTCTTGGGGGACAAGAAGCTCGGCCAAGGAGCTCCAAGGAAGGCGAGCAAGGTCCGCTCCGCGACTTCCTACTTGGCGGACAAGAAGCTCGGCCAAGGAACTCCAAGGAAGGCGAGCAAGGTCCGCTCCGCGACTTCCTACTTGGCGGACAAGAAGCTCGGCCAAGGAACTCCAAGGAAGGCGAGCAAGGTCCGCTCCGCGACTTCCTCCTTGGCGGACAAGAAGCTCGGCCAAGGAACTCCAAGGAAGGCGAGCAAGGTCCGCTCCGCGACTTCCTACTTGGCGGACAAGAAGCTCGGCCAAGGAACTCCAAGGAAGGCGAGCAAGGTCCGCTCCGCGACTTCCTATTTGGCGGACAAGAAGCTCGGCCAAGAAACTCCAAGGAAGGCGAGCAAGGTCCGCTCCGCGACTTCCTACTTGGCGGACAAGAAGCTCGGCCAAGGAACTCCAAGGAAGGCGAGCAAGGTCCGCTCCGCGACTTCTTTCTTGGCGGACAAGAAGCTCGGCCAAGGAACTCCAAGGAAGGCGAGCTAGGTCCGCTCCGCGACTTCCTCCTTGGCGGACAAGAAGCTCGGCCAAGGAACTCCAAGGAAGGCGAGCAAGGTCCGCTCCGCGACTTCCTACTTGGCGGACAAGAAGCTCGGCCAAGGAACTCCAAGGAAGGCGAGCTAGGTCCGCTCCGCGACTTCCTTCTTGGCGGACAAGAAGCTCGGCCAAGGAACTCCAAGGAAGGCGAGCTAGGTCCGCTCCGCGACTTCTTTCTTGGTGGACAAGAAGCTCGGCCAAGGAGCTCCAAGGAAGGCGAGCAAGGTCCGCTCCGCGACTTCCTACTTGGCGGACAAGAAGCTCGGCCAAGGAACTCCAAGGAAGGCGAGCAAGGTCCGCTCCGCGACTTCCTACTTGGCGGACAAGAAGCTCGGCCAAGGAACTCCAAGGAAGGCGAGCAAGGTCCGCTCCGCGACTTCCTACTTGGCGGACAAGAAGCTCGGCCAAGGAACTCCAAGGAAGGCGAGCAAGGTCCGCTCCGCGACTTCCTATTTGGCGGACAAGAAGCTCGGCCAAGGAACTCCAAGGAAGGCGAGCAAGGTCCGCTCCGCGACTTCCTACTTGGCGGACAAGAAGCTCGGCCAAGGAACTCCAAGGAAGGCGAGCAAGGTCCGCTCCGCGACTTCTTTCTTGGCGGACAAGAAGCTCGGCCAAGGAACTCCAAGGAAGGCGAGCTAGGTCCGCTCCGCGACTTCCTACTTGGCGGACAAGAAGCTCGGCCAAGGAACTCCAAGGAAGGCGAGCTAGGTCCGCTCCGCGACTTCCTTCTTGGCGGACAAGAAGCTCGGCCAAGGAGCTCCAAGGAAGGCGAGCAAGGTCCCTTATTCTCTATATTATTTCGGACACATTAAAGTTCTTCGGCAAAAGTAATTCACTTCGTGGCCGGGGTACGCCTTCGCCATCCAAATCTTCTAAGCGGTATGCCCCCTAGCCCGCCTGATCGGTTATCTTGTATTGCCCTTCCTAGTTTGCCCCTAGCTTGCCCTCACCAAGTCTTTGTCTAGAGGAAGAAGCACAGCTAGGCGGGGTGGAGGCATTACGACCTCGTCACTGGAACGCCGGCACCCTCTGAGCTTCCCGCCGGCGAGCCCGCTCCTTCAGGACCACCCTCAAATCCTCTGAACGAGTGGAATAAGAATACCTCGACGTCGTCGTCGGACGTGAGGGTTGATAAGTACTGTCTTACGCGCTAGACTTCTCTACGTGCGCGTCGGAATCACCAACCTTGTAACGTCTGGTAATAGATATAGATGGAGTGTGCCGCTGACTCTGACTGCCTGAACGACGGGGTTGGGTGCGCTCACTGTGGTCTCCCACTCCAGCTACACCCTTCCCTTTAACATGTCGCTTGAGATCCTCCATCTCCGCCGCCATTCTCCGGATGACGGCGTCTTGGTCCCTTAGCTTGTGTTCCAGTCGTCTGGCGTGTGATTCTCTCCGCCGCCAGTGACCGTCTGGACTCCGAGAATGACCAAAGCTTCTTCCGCGCTTGTCTCGCGCGTCTCTTGAGTGTCCTCCTGGGGATGTCTCCAGGTCCGCCATTGGAGGAATGGCGGGATATCCTTCTCTCTGTCTGCCTTACTCCGGGGTAACTCTGTCGATGGCAGACAACGGAATCTCGTCGTTGTTCGCCATGGACGGCGATCAGATGAGTCTGGAAGACAAGGTTTTATCTGTCAAGTTTCCCACAGACGGCGCCAATTGTACGGGGGGAAAATATTCCGGCTACCCGCACTTCCTTTCTTCCCAGTTCCTCAGCTGTCCGATCACCTGAAAGCGCAAAAGCGGTGAGTTACCCGGCGGTGTGTGGCCGGAAAACACCTCCGACGCTCAAGTTAGAACCACACACCTGGAAAAATGACTAGAGAGAAGGGAGAATGTTTGAGTGTAAGTCTTACTTACAAAAATTGTCCATCCTGATAAGGGGTGGCGCCGACTTGTTTATATACCTCTCTGCGCTTCATATCTACTCCCAATGATCTCTCAACACGTGGCTCTGCTATCCCATCAGTCAGCACATAAACCATGCCTCTGTCAGGTCACACCATGCTGGACATTACCTAATCCCAAATGCCAGCCTTCTCTGCTGGAGCCCGGCAGCCGAGCTGCCCAATCCATAGCCGGGCTGTGCTTCGTGCCCAAGCACGCCGCTGGCTAAGCTTGAGGGAACTGGGCTACGCAGCATCCCGGCTGGACCGTGTCCGAGATATCTGCATTCACCTTTGTCGGCCTTCCTGCCGAACAAACTCATAGCTCGGTCGACTGCGCCCTTCCTGGCGCCGGTCATCTGCTTGGCTGGTCGGCCTTCCTGCGAAGCACGCAGCTCGGTTCACACAATCGGTGCCTTAACCGAGCACCTTCTCAGCCCAGCACTTGCTCGGCCAAAATCTTGCCCGGCGTAACTCTATCCGGCCAAATCTGTCCGGCACGGTACCAGACCATTATTTTCTCTCTCAACTACTAATGTAACATGCAATAATAAAACTTTAAAATCTGGAACATACCCATTGAAATAATATGTTATGTATCATATGACTGAGTGAGATAAATTTGTAAAATTTATTAATTTATATAGCATTACCCTATTAATAATTTTAAATATTCTTTCAAGTCACTGTGGATCCAATTGGGGATGTAGGTTGCAAGTAAATTCTTCCAAATTCATTAATTATGTGAATTAGTTGTTGTACTTTATTTATTTTACTTTTGACATATATGGCATTACCAATCACAATCTGAAGCACAATAACTCGACCAGCAGTGCAACGTGTTCCATCTGTTCTGCCATCACCGTGATATCTCTTGGGGCAAGAACACGTATAATTTCCAGGCGTGTTTAAGCATTTGCTTTCCTCTACACACTGGTTGAGATTTGGATGTGCACACTCATCTATGTCTGCAAAACAATCAAATCAGAGGAGGGAGGGCTCAATAATGAAATTAAAGCATCACAAAAGCAATATATATAGAATCAAAGCAATTGAATCCGAACATGATGAATATGAAGCTAGCTAAATGGATACTACTAACCTTTGCAACCATCTGAGAGGTACGCGTTCCCTTTGTAACCCCTGGAACACTTGCAGAGATACCCATGACCAATTTCTGCCTTATAACAATCACTATGATCTCCACATGCATAACTAGTCAAATTTCTCTTAGCTTCATCGCATGTCTCATTATCCCATATTCCCCAATCAAGCACCAACGGCACCATGTCTTCTGTAAAATTTTGAAGGTAAGTTTTGAAGAAATTGAACGCAGCTTCTTCAACAACAAAGGCATAGCCGCAGGGATTGAAGTCCGATACATTTGTATGATTGTTGAAGCTATACGCATAAATTTCAACATTGCTGACTCGTTTTGGGATGGAGGTCTGGCAGCAACCAATTCCAGAGCAAGATCCATCACCAGGAACGTAGGAGATGTTCATACAACGTGACGTACACCCAGTTGCAAAAGCGAAACTGTTGTTTTCATACATGTTGAGATACGCGTATGTGTCACAACCAATAGAAGTGAACTTGTTCTTGGTACTAGATATGGAGAAATTGGCCGAGTCGAGCAATGCATAAAAGTTGCTCTGTAATGGTGTACCTAATTTGTCATAACAATCACGAGATATGTAATTCATGATGCCTACCTCACCCTCGTCCAGCGATATATTTGTAACATGGAGATTGCCATGCCATAAATATGGCTGGGAATCACTGCAATTAATGAAGAAATCTTCGCTGAGATAACAATTCTCTTTCACGCCGAATGGGTATGGGATGCTTAAATTCCCGCAATGGTTCACGCAGCCATGATTCTTCAAATCTGCTTCTGTTGGTGGTGCTGCTTTTGTTGCTGCTGAGAATGACAATATCACCACCACTACTACTTGTACTTGTACTTGTACTAGCATCATGATGATGGGTTGTGGTTTCAATTGCATTCCTTGCCAGGAAGCCATGGCTAGCTTGCCTCTTGGAAAAAAAGCTTTTCTATTCAAAATTCATATATAATTGTCAATTGTGAAACATTTCTAAGCAATCACGAAGAAAAAGTATTCCGAGTTGATTAAAGTAAATCAGTGAAAAATAGACCACATAACTTATTGGAATGATTTGTAGCTAGTCTAACAATTGTATGGATGGTATTCACCGTAATAAAAAATTAAAAAAATCAAATTAACTTCGCCAGTTATATCAATTTACTTCCTATTGTATTAATTTTTTCCTATAATATTTTATATTGTGTTGATTTAGTTTAGTTGATAAACATTCGCTGATAAATTAGAAAAAACGAATATATCCATTTAAATTAGACATCAATTTCTCGTTAATTTTTAAAAGAGTTTGTATATGTCGATTAATTTCAATTAAATTTCTAAAGAGATCTTATTAATTGGATTAAATTTATGCAATATAAAATATTTAAAGGCAAAATTGATACTCCCAGTCTCTGTTTGGTTGATTTTTCATAATCTGTTTGTGAAATTTTTTTCAAAAAAATTTCATACTAGTTTTCACAAAAATAAACACAAAACAATTATTTTTAAAATTATTTTCATCCCAAAAAAAGAGAAAATTATATGAAAATAATGAGTTTTTAATTTTTTTTTTCTTTTACCAAAGTAGTTTTATTTTATTTTATTTTTTAATTCTCAAAACTTAACTGAAAAGAGCTTGTTCATGATACCAAACGCTAATCAAAGCATACAACTTCAAAAGGCAAATCATGCTCTTACGATAGAGCAAAAAGTTTTCCGAAACCAAAAAATGATAGTACTAGAGAGAGATCATGCAATACAACCAAAACCAAATCAAACCCATGAAGATGTCACGCAAATGGGATGCAAACACCAGAATTGGATCAATTAAATAGTACAGATGCCTACCTCAGAGAAGGAAATAATGAAAAAAAAAAAAACCTTTAAAACAGTTATCTTGGCATGGAGCAGTCCCCTCCCCACTTTTGCTTTTGTTAGTTGTAGAAAGCTTGATTTTGAAACAGTTATATATATAGGGATTTGCTGCTTCGTTTTGCAAGACTACTCTGTTTGTTTAGTATCCTCTCTTGTATTTGTCCTTAGGACTATTTTGGTAACTTACAGTAATAACAACAAAAAAAAAAATTAAAAGTTAAATAACTGTACAAAAAAAAAAAATCAAAAATTCTTTTTTTTTCCTATATTTTTTTTGTACATTTTTTTTTTTTGTAAAAAATTAAAAAATCATTCCAAATATTTTTCACAAACAACGTAATTCTATTGGCACATTACAAAAAGTTTTAGTATACACTATTTGTGTTGTTTTAATATATAAATAAAAATAAATTGCTCATTTATACATTATGTTCAAAAGTTTATATTGGAACAGCTACTTTTTGTTTAGAAGTTTATATCTGAACATTTGACTTTTGTTTTGAAATTTATGTTTGAGCTGTATAAATAATATATATTGAGATTTTTTGTAGTATATGCTAATAGAATTTTCTTATGTCTTCTTAATTTGTTCTACTTCGTCTATATTTACTTCCTTCACAAGATAGATTGGCTTTTATTTGTGCTATTATTCTAACTCGAAAATTAGGCTCATTTTTCAAAATCAATGATATAGAAGTCTATTAAAGACAACTCTTTTTGATATATTATTTGATTATCAGCCAATTATCTTTTTTACACGTCACTAAATTTGGAAAATTGGTCTAAAAAATAAAACTTTTGTAAAAAACATCCAATCTAGCGTTGATCCTCTCATTGATGTTACAATAGCTGACTCAGTCATTTGGAAGAACAGTATTATTGATGTGTGCGGAGTTAAATTCTACTGTAATTGAATTTGGAATCCGATGGTGCATGCATGAATGAATGTTTATTAGTCCAACTTGAAGAGTCTTGATAGCGATAGTTGATTGCCAATTCTCAGCAAGACTAATTCTAACTCATGAATTGTTTGAATTTTGTATGCCAATGCTCCCAATTTCATTTATTCTATTTGTGTAATTATTCAGTAAATCTTATTTACGTATTGCTCCAAACTAATGAGCTAGAAAAAAAATGGCTACATTCACACAATTTTTTCCCCTCAAATCCCCTCAAATGAGACTTTTACCGGTAAGAGTCGGAAAAAAATATGTGAATGAATCATTAATCTAAAACATATTGATTCATATTTATTATGTAATTCAAAAATAAAGAATGACACAATTACTAGAGAATTTTATTATATACACCACCATACCATATACACCCTTAGTTACCAATTTTCTTCTTTAACTATTAGTTACGCTATTTTCTTCTTTAGTTATGATTAAATTTCTTCTGTAGTTATGACATTATTTTGAGATTTTAGTTTTTTTTTTTTTCAGTTATGACTCAGAAAGTTTAAAATTATACATTTTTCTTCTGTAGTTGTAAAATATATATGATACACACTTTTATACCACAATCTTTCCCCACAATTACTATGCATTGCAATTTCTCTTCTTTTTATTTTTTATCAAACAATAGGAAAGTAATTACAAATAAAAGAATATTTAGATTATCAAAAAAACTATTAGTCCATAGTAATTAGAAACTCAATAAAACCTAACACAACCAATATACCAGCCTACCAGCCCAAGCCCAACGACCAAATAAATCATCACCACAATAATCCCATAATGGTAGAGAAATGAAGAACCACCACAAAGGATAAGAGTTGAACCTGAAACCTCATACTACAAAAGGTGTGGCCAAATGCCTTGGGTGCATTGTACTTTGTCATTTATTGAAAATATTACATAAATAAAATTACATGATCCTAATGGATTCATATTCTCTACGGAGAAATTCTGTCTCCATGCAGATGTGTAGAACTTTCCACGAAAATGGCCACTTTCATTGGAAAGGAATTGAATGGATGAGATCAAGCCACGATAGCCAAAGGATTTCAAACAACAGCAATGTTGTCTATTCAAAAGCCCAATCTATTTTTATCTTAACGACGTGGTTTTTGTTCCTTGTCTCTCCATTTCCCGTTCCTACTGCGAATAAGGAAAAGTGGTCTCCAATCGATTGCGAAGCTCAGCTCACATGTATTAAATAAAATAAAAATGGGAACAATGATTTTTTTTAAAATATGAAATTATGATTTAACAAAAAAGTGAAGAGCATTTTTGTAAAATATGAGTTACAGTGTGTACCTTAAAAACAATTTCACACCATACATACCCTAATGTAACCATAACATTCTATAACAAACATTTTATAAAAAAATAAAAAATAAAAAAATTCACACCATACAGGAGAAATTATAGCATGCAATTTTAAAAGAGTACATGGTAAAAAAGTTATATAATTTTTTGTAATAAAAATTATGAATGTTTGTGGAGTTGCAAGTATGTAAATTTTAACCAATTACAAATTGTCACATATTATAAAAACTTCTAAAATATTTTAATAATACTTTTTTAAATTGTTCTATTTTTTTATTACATGTGAGCTGGGCCCCACTGTAGATTTGGAAAAGTAAGTTATATTGGTTTGTTTTGGGAAGTTAGTTAAAAATTAATTTTTTATTATTTTTTTTCAAAAATATATAAAAAAAAATAATGAAGTGATGTGATTCAAAATAGGTTAAAAGTCAAAAATTAACTTTTAACCAAATTCCTAAATTAAGCCATTATTAAGATTTAAGAGCAGTAACAAGAAATAAAACTACTTTAAGATGAAAAGGGTATTGTTAAGATAAAAATAGACAACCTCTTGAAACCACAACGTTCAATTTATTGTTTCAAATCCTTCGACTGCCCTTTTCAATGGAGTGGCATGTTTTGGTGGAAAGTTCCACACGATTTGGAGATAAAATTAAGAGGGAATCACAGAGGTATAAGTTATGTAAGAAATGGTTTTGGAAAAATAGATTTTTTCTTAATTATTTGGTCTATTTTTTAGGTGAGACTCATGCGCCAAAGTTGGCGGGTCTAAGTGGTAACGCGTTATATGCCGGCATTGTGATTCACGTAGTATATTTGTTTGCTCAAAACCATTATCGGGTGAATGAGAAATTGAAACCAAAGTGAGTTCCATGGAAATGAAGTTTTTGGTGGAAATTCTTTAAATGTTTAAATTAAATAGGCTTGACCCACATTGGTTTGGTAGGAAAACTTTTATGGGTTTATAAGGCTTGAGTTTGCAACTTGGAGAGGCCCCCAAGGGGCATCCCAAGTTTGCAGAAGGGAAAGGCTATGGGCAAAGTGGGCTAGACCTATTGGACCCAAAAATAAACACACGCTTGCGCCGCCCAGTCAGTTGGGCGCGAGTGCGTGGAGTGGAGTTGGATTGGGCTTGTCCAGCTCAATGCTTATCTTTTTGGGCAAAAAACTGTTTGAATTTTATTTTTCCTAAAATTAAAATTCTTACATTTTTTCAGAATTTAAAATTCAAAATTAATTCCAAAATTCTGCCCGTTTTTTTTCTCCACCAAACAGGTTTTTATCTGTTTGAATTTAAACCGAACAAATTCAGTGTCTGTTCAAATTCAAACCCAAACAGTGTCTTACCTGTTCATTCAAACCGAACAGGTCTTGTACCTATTTAAACAGGTTTGCTACATGTTCATTCAAATCTGAATAGCCACTTTTCCATCTATAAATATAAGCAGTCTCTCATTTGGATTTTGCACTCTAATTTTAGTTCTTGTTTCCTGCTATTGTTCTCTACATTTTACTGCATTATTTTCTTATGAGAAAGAGTGTAAACACAAAGTGTGTTCATTGTGCGAATAATTTGTAGTGCTGCTATTTTTCGTAATTGATCATTTTATTATGGGAGATAGATGTCCACAATCTGAAAGTACCGTGGAGATGACGAATCTGTCTTAAGGACACAGTTAAACACTGGACTTGATCAGAATTTTGTTCAATAAATACATAAAGTTAGTAATTAATTTACTTTTTGTTTTATTTATTTATTTTTATCAGATTCTGATTTAGTTTTTGTAACAAAATAAGAATCTATTGTTTTATGTTATTTTTTTTTACTGATTTGATTTTTGTAATCAAATAGTCTCTCTCCTTTCTTTATTTCTTCTGTTTGTTGTTAAGTACACAAACATTATTTATTCTTAATACAATGAAGATTGTCCAACAATCTTAAGACAGATAATTTTTTGGTATCTTCATTGTATTTATTTTATGTGGTCTTTACAAAATGATATTCTGGTTAGAAAATACAAATAGTAGTCATATACTGTTCAACAAATAGTAGTAATATACTGTTTATTTTCTTTCGCAACTAGTAGTAATATACTGGTGTCATTAACAATTTTAGAATATTAATTTGTATAGTAGTGTTACAAAAAATTATTGTGTAGTATTTTATTTTCCTGGTTTTAGTAACTAGAAAAATAAAATTATTTTATGTTATAATTTATTTTCTGGTTTGAGTAACTAGAAAATTAATTTGTGTTTTGGTTTTTCTAATTTTTGTAATAAGATATTATGGCTACTGCAACTGAAAGTGGTACTCCAATTATTACACCGACTCCGGTCCCTGTCCAAAACCATGTTCAAGTTTCAATAAATCATGGAGAAAAATCGAAAAAATTTAACGGTACAGAGTTTAAAAGATGACAGCAGAAAATGCTATTTTATTTGACAACTCTTAATCTTGCCCGGTTTCTCCGTGAAGAGGCTCCAGTGCTTAAAGAGAATGAAAGTGATCGGCAACTTGTTACCGCTATAGATGCCTGGAAACATTTTGATTTTCTGTGCAGAAACTACATCCTCAATGGCCTAGACAACATGCTGTATAATGTTTACAGCCCTCTGAAAACAACAAAAGAATTGTGGGATTCTTTAGAGAAAAAATACAAGACAGAGGATGCCGGCACAAAGAAATTTGTTGTTGGTAAATTTCTAGACTTTATTATGGTAGACTCCTAAACGGTAATTTCTCAAGTTCAAAGTTGTCAATTAATTTTGCATGATATTCATGCTGAGGGTATGTCTCTGAGCGAGTCTTTCCAAGTCGCTGCGTTAGTGAAAAAGTTACCACTGGCTTGAGATTTCAAAAATTATTTAAAACATAAACGCAAAGAGATGACCATGGATGAACTTATTGTAAGACTAAGAATTGAGGAAGATAATCGTAAGGCTGAAAAGAGGAATGGTAAAAATGCCATTGAGTCCAAGGCTAATATGGTTGAACAAGTGCCCAAACCACATAACAAAAAGAGGAAGTTTGCTGGAGATGGTCCTAAATAAGACAACAACAGTGGCAATGAGAAGTTCAAAGGTAAATGTTATAATTGTGCAAGACTAAAGATCGTGCTTCTGATTGCCAACGCCCTAAAAAAGATCGCAGAAATACAAGCAAGAAGACTACCAATCAAGCCAATGTGACAGAAGTTGAGTACATTTCTGATGGGATAAATGACATCAATCTCTCTGTTGTGGTGTTTGAGGCTAATCTGGTTGGAAATCCCAAGGAATGGTGGATTGACACAGGAGCAACTCGTCACATTGACAAAAAGATGTTCACTACTTACAAGGAGGCTGCAAATGGTGAACAACTTTTCATGGGAAATTCTTCTATTTCTATTGTGGTTGGACAAGGAAAGGTGATTTTGAAGATGACATCAAGGAAGGAACTTACCCTCAACAACGTGCTGCATGTACCAGACATCCAGAAGAATTTAATTTCTGGTTCTTTGTTAAGTAAGAATGATTTTAGGCTTGTTTTTTAGTCTGACAAATTTGTATTAATAAAGAGTGATATGTATGTGGGTAAGGGATACCTGAGTGATTGTAACGCCCCCCAAAACAATACAATAAAACCAACTCATAAAGGGAGTGATAATCTTCCATTCATCGAAGTTTGTATTACAAAAGATAATACATGCAATATACATTCATAAATATTCATCCTGAATCTATAACATGTAATACCAGCTAATAATTAACAAAATAAATGCCCTACGGGCTTACATCTTTCCAAGACATTGCTTGGTCACAACAAAAGGAAGAGTCTAACTCAATACAACTTAGCCCTTGGCTATACAAAATAAACAAAACAAGAGGAAGCTCTTGCTCCAGGTCTCCCCAAACTATTGTCTAGGTGGAGGCATGTCTCCATCACCTGAAAATGGTTCCCAAGTAGGGTAAGCCAAAGCCTAATAGAAACATACTAACACAACATATGAGAATTAACAAGATATAAGTATGATGCACATGTTCATTGTCTTACGACAAATTCTTTATAACTCTTTTCGAAATCATGTCATACCGAACTTGCATCTCAATTCATTCATTTTGGTTCAAAAGATACATCCACTGTATTTAACCCATCAACAGAGGTTACACCTCACAAGTTTCCAATAGATAAAATCATCATACAAATACATTCATTTCTATTTGCCATTTTACGAAAATTTCATCCGTGGGAATCGGCACCCATGCATACAAATGGTTTTCGGGACTTTCACCCTGGACACACAGGCCAACTTAATTCAATGGAGTCCATCCCCTTTCTTCTCTTCAAAACGTAGAGTATATCCCCATTCTTCTCCCAAATATCATACATATATAATGTATATCATTCATAATCATATTCAATGATAATGGTTAAGGAATTAGTCCCAATTCGCCTAATCGACATGCAATGTCTACAACAATCATGACTATCCTCTACCGATAGCCTAAAGCAGATATTTCTAAACAGATATACAATCTCTATAACAGGTAAATCATCAAATTTCCATAGGTGAGTGATTTAAACAAATCCAACAACACCATTCATCTATACATCCTCCCGATTTCACATTTTTCATACCAATTTCATTATTTATACAAAATAATTATTCAAGGCATTTTAGAGCAAAGCTCTTCATTTTCTAAATATTAACCCAAAGGCCTAAATCAACTATTTTAACACAAGGTAACCTCATATCCAAACCTCATAATCATTTATATAACACCTACAAAGAAACCCCTATTTCCAAACTTGAATCCAAATCCTAGGTTTGCTCAAAACACTCCAAAATCTCGACATTTTCACACAACAACCTATAACCAAGTTAAAACCCATATTAAGGTGTAGAGAGTCCCTACCTCAAGTTTAGAAGACCAAATAGAGCAAGGAAGAAACTTCAACGACGCCGAAACCAAACTCCAATTGGATCAAAACGGAGCTCTCAAGATACTCTACCATTTTCTCAAAGACACTAAGGCGGAGAGATCAATGGATCAAGGAGAAAATGTAGAGAGAGAGAGAGAGAGAGAGAGAGAGAGAGAGAGAGAGAGAGTATTTTAGAGAAAGAGTGTCTCACTTTAGGGTTTATGGAAGAAAAGATCTGAAAAAGTGATGTAAAAAGTCATTTTTGCGATCTGATATACACACAGTCCGCTTGAGCTTAAGAGTTGACACTCAAGAGTCAGACACAATAAGTTGTTCCGCTCGAGCGCAACACACATCCAGTACTTTTGCAGACAACAGGAAAATCGCTCGAGCTCAAGAAAGACCGCTTGAGCGTCCACCCGCTCGAGCATAGGAAACGCCGCTCGAGTGTAGAAAACACGCTTCCAGTACTTTTGCAGACGTGCAAAGTATTGAGAGTTCGCAAATCTCACTCAAGTGCAAGAAGGGCCGCTCGAGCGAAGGACCAAAAATCTAGGCAATATAAGGTTTGAAAACCAAGCAACCAGCATGTTCCAAACATGCTCAACACATCCAAATAACCAAATTTAAGGAGGAATAAAGGGAAAACGACAATGAACAACATTTTGAAACCATAAACCCAAGTCCGAACTACCACATATGTCGAGTCAAAATCAAGATCGCTATAGAGTAATGGTCTCTTTAAATTGAATGTAATGATTGTTTTACCAAAAGTTACTATTTATAAGAGTAACACATCTTTTGCTTATATTCTTGAGTCAAATTTATGGCATGGTAAATTAGGACATGTAAATTTTGATGCTTTGCATAGACTAATTGGTTTGGATTATATATCAAAGTTTGAAACTGATCCTAATCACAAATGTGAGATTTGTATAGAAACGAAACTAACTAATGCTTCATTTAAATCGGTTGAAAGAAAAACCGAACTTTTAGAATTAATTCATACTGATGTATGTGATCTCAAATTTGTTCAAACTAGAGGAGGTAAAAAGTATTTCATAACATTGATCAATGATTGCACAAGATATTGTTATGTATATTTACTTAGTAGTAAAGATGAAGTTTTAGAAATGTTTAAACTCTACAAAACTGAAATTGAAAATCAACTTAGTAAAACCATTAAAATTGTTAGAAGTGATAGAGGTGGTGAATATAATGTAGCTTTAAATGAATTTTGTGCACAACATGGCATTATTCACCAGACTACAGCACCTTATTCTCCATAGCAAAATAGAATTGCTGAAACAAATAATAGAACCCTTGAAGAAATGATGAATGCCATGTTACTAAGTTCAGGTTTACCGCAGAACTTGTTGGGGGGAAGCAATATTGTCTGCTAATTATGTTATTAATAGAATACCCACAAGAAAACAAACAGCACTCCTTATGAATTGTGGAAAGGTCAACTACCTTCTTACAAATACTTAAAAGTGTGAGGGTGTTTGGCAAAGGAAGAAGTTTATGTTCCTAAAAAGACTAAGATAGGACCAAAAATAGTAGATTGTGTGTTTAATGGTTACGCTCATAATAGTAGTGCATATCAATTTCTGACTTATAAATCAGAAATACCTTATATAAATGTGAATACTATTATAGAGCCAAGGAATGCTGTGTTTTTTGAACATGAGTTTCCTTATAAAAAAGGATAGGAATTAAATTCACATAAAAGAACTTATGATTGTACACAAAGTTAAGAGACTAATGACAATAAAATGCAAGAGACTAGTAATTGTCACGACCCGAACCCGCCCCTATGGGTTAAGGACATAACCGGCCAGTAATCCTGAGATTACCTACGGCCTCAAACCAAACCAAACATAACTCATCAGAGTAAAGGGGCCAAACGGAAGCAAAATTTAAAACTTTATCCATAGAGCTGTGCTTACATGGCACATCATAACAAACCATACATATATGCGTTAACAACTCACACCAAAATATGTACTAACACAAAGCTCTATACATACAGGATCTATCAAGTCTAGGTCAGCCAATCAAAACTATATATATACAACACAAACCAAAGTCCTTGCCAACATGACAAAATAAAACAAGATGGCAAAAGGGCGAAGACGAGTCTCGTGCCTGAGACGTAAGGGCTGACTCTTCAAAAACCTTGGTTGTTCCACATAGACTTCACTGAGGCTAGGTTAGGACCTCTCTCGGTTCACCTACAAACACATGAATGAGCGTGAACGAAAGCCCAGTGAATAATATCGATAAAGAAGTTACACAAATGATATTTAGAACAACATGTTTCAAACAGCCTTGGGCCCAATTCGCATTTCTATCTAACATATGTACAAATATAGGTGATTGCGGTTCCAAACACATCATACGGCCTCGGGCCCAATTCATTCACGTCATACGGCCTCTGGCCCACTTATCTTTCATTCATGTCAAACTGGCCTTTGGCCCATTCATACTTTCATGTCAAACTGGCCTTTGGCCCATTCATTCTATCAATCAAATCATTCTAGCCTTTGGCCCATTCATTCATTTATTCAGATCATACTGGCCTCTGGCCCATTTATTCATTCATTCAGATCATACTGGCCTCTGGCCCATTTATTCATTCATGCCAAACTGGCCTCTGGCCCACTCATTCATTCATACTTTCGTTCGTGTCAAACTGGCCTTTGGCCCATTCATTTGGCATAGCAAACATTGTCCACCAATCGAATTACGCACTTATAAAACTTACATAGGGCTAAGCAATTGGACAATAATATATTTCAGACATCTTTGTTAAGATATTACTCACAATGATCAGCTGGATGATTTGCCCTAGAGCTCGACCCTACACATTCCATGAACACAATGGGTCACAAACAATTCAATCCGTTCTTAATTCACATATTCCTTTTTAGGCTTCATTCTTATCCCTTTAACTCATTTACAATACTCAATGCATGCCTAAGAGTGCTTAGAAGTGAAAGAGAACGGAAAACGAAACACAGAACGCATTCTCAAAATTTCAGAAACAGGGCTCCCTGCTCAAGCGTGGACTTCCTCGCTCGAGCGGACCCATGAGGTCTGCAAAAGTACTGGTTATATCATTTTCACGCTCGAGCGCGAACTCGGACGCTCGAGCGGAAGATGAACCTACATTGCTCCCCGCTCGAGCGTGAACTTCCCCGCTCGAGCGGACACCATGTCTGCAAAAAGTTCTGGAAGTCCGTATTTCCCGCTCGAGCGGCAGTTCTTCCGCTCGAGCGGACATCAAAATTTCTAGGTTTTCCAGCAATGTTCTTGAGCTCAAATTCAACCTTCAAATCAACACATCTTGCATTTTATGGCTCAATCTTCACATACATGTACTAACATGGTACAAACACCAAATTACAACATTATGAAGCTCAATTCCATAAATTACTTACATGCATGTCCCAAATTACACCAAACTTGCTTTCATGATTACAATTCCGTGTATTTTGAACTCATTTCCTCATAAATTGTACATGCATGTGGAATATAGCTCCAATTTCAACTTAAATGGTGCAAATGGTGATCACAAGCATGAGTTCTAACCAAAATTCTACATGGATCATATTTTTCATACTCAACTATACAAATTCATGGCAATTATACACATGCATGCATTCCATGACTTCAAACTCAACAAAACCAACTCAATTCCATCACAATCAATTTAATTCACGCTCTTGATCATTATTCAACCTTGAATTCACAAAATTACAAGTTAGCATCCATGAATTTACTTACCTAGAGGTTCAATTCTTCACAATTTCTAGTTGAATCTCCAAGTTATTCAAGTTCCTTGCTCAAATCTCCAATTGCTTCCCTCTCTCTCTCTTTAGCCGACCCTCTCTCTTTTCTTAGAGTTGTAATCAGCCAAATATGAAATAAGGAGAGAAGTTAAGTGCATAGTGCCCTCTTATGTAAGTCTCACTAATCAAAGTTATCAATATTAAATAGTTAGGCACTTAATTAATAGTTCTGGATCTAATTATTTTGATCCAAATCAATTTTCAATTAAATTTCATTGTGGGTTCTAAAAATTAAGCAAATCACAATGGCGTGGTCAATTTCGAGTTTCGTGGCCGATAAGGCCTTCAATTTAATTTCCAAAGCAGATAATCAAACAGATATTCCTACGGTGAACATATAAAAATTCAAAACCACATATTTTCACATGAATGGCACACAAAATCATATCAAACACATAATCATATTCATAATGAGGACCAATTAGCATAATACAGAATAGAGTTATCACAGTAATGGTCTCGACCAATAGGATTTAACTGATGATGAACCAAGACAAAGTAAGAGAGCAAGAACATCAAAATCCTTTGGTCTTGATTTTCTGACATACTTGTTAGAAAATGAACCTCAAAGCTTTAAGGAAGCAATGACAGGTCCTGAAGCACCTTTGTGGAAAGAGGCTGTTAATAATGAAATTGAATCCATTATACAAAATCATACTTGAGAATTGGTGGATCTTCCACTCGATTCTAAACCTCTTGGGTATAAATGGATATTCAAGAGAAAAATGAAAGCAGATGGTTCAATAGACAAGTATAAAGCAAGACTTGTGGTAAAATGTTACAGACAAAAAGAAAGTCTGTATTATTTTGACACATATTCTCTTGTGACAAGAATAACATCCATTCGCATGCTTATTGCTATAGCAACGTTGTATAACTTAGAAATACATCAAATGGATGTTAAGACAACTTTCTTAAACGGTGATTGGCCTCGTTTGGGAATAGGCTTTTTTAGTAACTTTTTCGTTTTTTGGCTAAAATATGATATAAAAAAAACTAGTATGTTTGGGATGACTTTTTGACTTTTTACGAAAAGATGTGTAAAAAGTAAAGAGAAAAGGAAATTTTTTACTTTTTGGTATAGGTTATTGACTTTTTAGCCTTTTTAGTAACTTTTTGACTTTTTGACTAAAAAAGCCGCTTGCCGAATGAGGCCTAAATGAAGAGATCTATATGGAACAACTTGAAAGGGTTGTAGTGCCAGGACAAGAAAAGAAAGTTTGTCGGCTTGTAAAATCTCTTTATGGATTAAAACAAGCTCCTAAGCAATGGCATGAAAAATTTGATCATGCTATGCTTACTAATGGGTTTAAGATAAATGAATGTGACAAGTGTGTCTATGTTAAAAATACTGACCAAGGATATATCATAGTTTGTCTTTATGTGAATGACATGCTTATCATTGGAAGTAGTCAAAACATGATCAAATCAACTAAGCAAATGCTGAACAAAAGATTTGATATGAAAGATATGGGGCTCGCAAATGTAATATTAGGAATGAAAATTACTAAAATATCTGATGGATATGCATTATCTCAATTACATTATATTGAAAAAATTCTTGGTAAATATATCAAGGATGATATGAATGTAGCAAGAACACCTGTAGACATTAGTCTTTATTTGTCGAAAAATAAAGGTGATGTCGTATCTCAGCTAAAATACTCCAAAATCATTGGAAGCCTAATGTACCTAATGAATTGTACTCGTCCTGATATAGTTTATGCTGTCAATAAATTGAGTAGGTACACTAGTAACCCCGGAGAAGACCATTGGAAAGCGATCATTCGGGTTCTTAGATATCTAAGGTTTACCTATGATCATGGTTTGAACTTTACTCGATATCCTGCAATACTGGAAGGTTATTGTGATGCCAATTAGATATCCGATACTAAAGATTCAAAATCCACTAGTGGAAATGTCTTCACTCTGGGAGGCATTGTTGTTTCTTAGAAATCCATAAAACAAATATGCATCACACGATCCATAATGGAATCTGAGTTCATTGCTTTAGACAAAACAGAAGAAGAAGCAGAATGGCTCCGCCACTTCTTAGAAGACATTCCAATGTGACCTAAACCTGTGCCAGCTATTTGCATTCATTGTGATGGTCAATCTGCAATAGGCAGGGCACAGAGTCATATGAATAATGGTAAATCACGACAGAATCGTCGTCGACATAATACCATAAGGCAATTGCTCTCAAATGGAATAATCTCAATAGATTATATAAAATCTAAAAAGAATATTGTGGATCCGTTAACAAAATGTTTGACAAAAGAGCAAGTATAGTTCGTCAAAGGGAATGGGATTAAAGCCTATTACATAAGAGTCATCATAATGGTAACCCTACTTAGATGACTGGAGATCCCAAGAACTAAGTTCAAATGGACAACTAAGTTATGTGTGGCTAGCCAGAAATCACCAAGGGATTAAAAGTCCTTACCAATTCCTATGGTGAGAGTGATATTTGCAACATGTGTTGTATGCAGGGGTTTAAGGATAAGCTTTGCTTTTAATGATTACTTATATCTTGATTTAGGCATAAAAATCAGGACGAGTATAAGAGATACTCACAATAAGAATCACCTATATGAGTGTCGAATTGGGGCCGGTTCTATGAGAATGAAGAGGCTAAATTCTCTAAAAACACTCATGAACAATCAAGAGCGTTCAAGGCCAAAATGAACATAACCGTGAGAACCACGATGTGTCAGAAGATATTTTGTGTTAAATCTATTGTCTTGGCTTACACAAACGACTGAACAATTCAAGGCATCACGTCCAATGATTAGCTAGTAAGTCTGATAGGTTATCACTAGGGAAGGTTCAAGGCCGAAAGCTACCTATCCTAATGCAAGATATTTTCGATTTATAGTCTTTCGACAAATTCTGCATATTGTTGCATTTTCGTTGTCATCAAATTCCATTCATATGGGGGATTGTAAGAAATGGTTTTGGAAAAACATATTTTTTTCTTAACTTTGGTCTATGTTTTAGGTGGGACCCATGCGCCAAAGTTAGCGGGTCTAAGTGGTAACGCGTTCTATGCCGCGTTGTGATTCATGTAGTACATTTGGTTTCTTAAAACCATTATCGGGTGAATGGAAAATTGAAGCCAAAGTGAGCTCCATGGAAATTGAGTTTTTTGTGAAAATTTCTTAAAGGCTTGAATTAAAGGCTTGTCCCACATTGATTTGATGGGAAAACTTTATGTGTGATGACCCATAACAAAAAAATAAGTAAATAAAAATAAGACGATGTGCTGGAAGTAAACTTGGCCTCAGAATTTTTTATATATATATGCAGCTCCAGTTGGCTTGCTTTCGGTGGGTATTAAAATAAAGAAGAGAAAGGAAAGTAGAGGTGCTGGAATAGAGTTTGAAAAGTGTGAGGAATATTTTTGGGACACGAGGGAGAGAGATGGGTCAGTCAGTCCCCTGCTGCTTTAACTTATAATATACTTAAATATGTATGTGTATGTATTAAATTATAATAATATGCTTTGAAGGTGATCAATTGTGAAGACGGATCGAAAAATCCTTCAACAGAGAGCGTATCAACGATAATTTATGTGACTGCCCTGAGGGCGCCGATGAGCCTGCTATGATCACTGGATGAACTAAACATGACTGCTAATGCTTGCTGGTTTTGATTTCATCATAACACACATGGTTCCCCATCCTTATATTAACCCTACAATTTAGAAGATGTCGACTCCAATGTCAAAAATTGGTGCTTCTCTTTATCATTTTCCCAACTTTTTCTTCCAATTTTCTTCTATTCGTTTGATCACTTCATTGCACACACTTGAAGAATCTGTCAGAGCAGCAGTTGAAGCCAAAACATACCAGGAAATTCCTGAGCTTCTCATTGCCTCAAAAGGTTCTTTTCAACACCCAAATCCATTCTCATTCCTCTCCACCTTTACCCAGCACCTCAGAACCCAAATCATTGATGAAATTTTACAATCTTTTATCCTTCTTAGACCCCGCTCACATGGTAAAGTTGCCTATTCCTGCCTCCTCTCCTACACCTTACAAAGCCCTAACCCCCTTCCTCTTGCTCTTGCCATTCTTCAGCGCACTCTACGAGCCGGCTGCATCCCTGTTCCCCAAACTCTTCTTCTTCTTTCTGCTGCATGGCTTGACCGGCGCCATTCCCAATCTGTCTCAAACATACTATTGGAGATGCAGTCAATTGGTTATCGCCCTGTTAGTGGCATTTGCAATTACCTTATTTCATCACTCTATGCTGTTGATCAGTTGAATGAGGCAGTTAAAGTCTTGACGGGCATGAGTGGTGCAGGATGTGTTCCTGACTTGGAAAGTTATGATGCTGTGATTGGTGCAATGTGTGCAGTCAGAAAGACCACTGATGCGGCAGAAAAGATGAAAGAAATGGTGGCAAAAATTGGATTGACGCCACGGCAGGAAACGATTGTGAAAGTAGTCTCTACAATGCGGGCAAACAAAGATATTTGGAGAGCAGTTGAGATGATTGACTTTTTGGAGAAGGCAGGGTTCCTTGTGGGGTTTGAAAGCTACGAATTAGTGGTTGAAGGGTGCTTAGAGTGTGGCGAGTTTGTTTTGGCAGGGAAGGTTGTAATGGCGATGACAAGAAGAGGGTTTATACCATATATTAAGGCACGGCAGAAGGTAGTTGAGGGGCTGGCTAGTGTTGGTGAACAGGAGCTTTCCTCTGCTGTGAGGCAGAAGTTTGTAGAATTGAAATCTTAGCTTCTTGAAAATCATTTGGGTGGTGTGATTATTGTGAGAAACATTTTATGTTACCGTCCTTCCCAAGCTGTGCAATGTATGTCATTTGGTGAGTGTTCAATGTTCATCATTTTTCAACATCACAACCAAAGAGGAGATGGGATCAATATTCCATTATTTAATTGACCTTCTGTGGTAGAATGACGTTGCATTGGTCAATTTTCTTATGAAGTGGTGACTGAGACTACAGGAGCTGTTTAGCCTGTAGTTGTTAGAGATTGGACTCCAGCATGCACCTTTCTTCTCTAGGCCACTAGTTGGACTTTCATACTCTATTCGAGGATTATGTTATTTCGTTTCCAGGTAAGTAGTTTCATGCTACATATTTTTATAAATGTTCCCCTACCCTGAACTGTTGGAAAATTAAATTGTTATTTCATGATTAAAGTGTTTTGATAATTATTATATTATCAAATGAATCAAATTATTTCTGAAACATGTGTGAACTTGGCATACTGTAAACTATTTGTTTTGGTCTCATGTTTATAATGATGAACTACCATGTTTTGCGAAACTGATGTGTATTGAATATTGGGACCATGATGTGGATTTAGTCCAGGGAACTTATTCCACTGTGTGCGGTGACTCTGGCCACTAGGGATCAGATCCGGTTTAGGCCGTCATGACTCTAGTGCTCAACGATTGTAAGGAACAGACCTTTAAAAATAACTAGGTGACCTTCAATCGGATCGACTAGCAGAAAAGGCCCAGGTGCCACCCTGAGGATGACTCCTAGTTCGGTATTGGATCCAACGGGGCTTATAGCCTGAGAAATGTGTGGCAGATTATTGTTTTTATTGGTACCCAGAAAATTATTGGTGTTCATGTTATAATCTGTGGAAAATGTCATTTAACATGTTCTTGCGAGACATGAGTATTTTTAATTGTTGTTTAACATGTTCTTGCGAGACATGAGTATTTTTAAGTGGAAAATGTTGTTTATCATGTTCTTGCGAGACATGAGTATTGTTTATCATGTTCTTGCGAGACATGAGTATTTTTAAGTGGAAAATGTTGTTTATCATGTTCTTGCGAGACATGAGTATTTTTAAGTGGAAAATGTTGTTTAACATGTTCTTGCGAGACATGAGTATTTTAAGTGTTGAACTGTGGAACCTTCTTTTTGAAACAGTTGTATTTACCAAACTGTATGCCAAACTAGTTTCTGTGATATATATTTTATTTTGGAATTGAACCCTGTTTTCAGAACTGTATTTACTATCCATGTTGCTACTCACTGAGCTATCAGCTGACTCAATTTTTATCACTTCCAGGTGTTAGCAGGACTTAGAGTGGACTCTTGGCATAGCGGGGACTCGATTTGCATGGACCTCTAGGACATACATCTATTTGTTTTAGATTGCTTGTCGAGTTTTGTGCATACATTGTGGTATGTCACTGGATTGAGTGTTGAATTATTCTTGGGCTATCATCACATTTATTCTTAATGGTTTTGGGTTCATGTTTAGGCTTACGTGTGCCTTGGGCTAAGTCCCTGTGGGCCACGGCCGGTCATGCCCGGATTTGGGGTGTGACATTATGGGTTTATAAGGCTTGAGTTTGTAACTTAGGAAGGGCCCTAAGGGGCACCCCAAGTTTGTAGAAGGAGGAGGTTATGGGTAAAGTGGGCTAAACCTATTGGACCCAAAAATAACATACACGCGCGTCGCCGCCGCCGTCTGTCCGGTTGGTCGGGCGTGCTGGGCTGGGCCTGGGCTTGGGCGCGGGTGTGTGGTGTGAGGTTATGTTGGGCTTGTTCAACCCAATGCTTATCTTTTTGGGCAAAAAACTGTTTGAATTTTATTTTCTCTGGTGTCTGTAGCTGGTTTGCAAAAGATAGAAAAGACCACAGGCTAGCAGACATCTGACTTCTTCCCATTTCTAGAGCAAAACTTCACTGTCACTGCCACGGAAATTAACCATAATTGGTTTTCACAAACAGGTATATGTCTTCTCAATCTGCTTTGGTTCTTCTATAGTTATTTCCATCACAAGATAGTCACTTTTCTTTGAGCTGCTCACTATTTTCCTTCTCAGGATGTCACCTACTACCAGACACTCGCCTAGAACTTTCTTTTTTCTTTCCTTTATTTATTTTCTTTTTTTGGTTTCCCTTTATTTTGATAGAGAAAATTTCCAATTACCGTTGGTTATTGATGCTGCAATAGCTGACTGAGTCATTTGATGGAAAAGTATTGATGTGTGGATTTAAAATCTAGCTGACTTTGGATTCCAGTCGGGTATGGATGTTTGTCTAGCCCAAATTGAACGGAGTCTTGAAAGCAATTACTGATGGCCAATATTCAGTAAGTGCAATTCTAAAGGCAGCATGAATTTTCTCAATTTCTGACATGAATTTCTCAGAATTTTATTCATTCTATCATGTTTATTATTAGCTCTTCCACTTTTCAAGGACAGTTATGCCATGGATACAAAAGTTTTGCTCTGCATGGGCATGTTTAGCACACATTGTATGCCTTCTAAAGAAATTTTTGACACCCATGGTTAAAATCATTCCTTTACCATAGGGATGATTGATGGCAGCAACTTGATCTTATTAAATTGAAAATTTATTAAATTTGAATCTGGCCCATGAATTGCTAAACTGGTTGACCCCCTTGGGATCACCCTGGGTTGTGCCTGATAATTACTCGTTATGTATAGAACGACGGATTACATCTGCATTTACCCAAGTATTAGTCGGGTCAAAGACATGAATACGGTTGCTACCAAAAATAAAAAGCATAAAAGTATCATTCCATATCTAATAATTATTAAATAAGAATGCAAATTTATAATTATTTTAAATTAAGGAAAGATCATTACACTTAACGTTGAATAATATAATTGAATCTCACCTCGAACTTTCTTTTTTCTTTCCTTCATTTATTTTGATAGAGAAAACTTCCAATTACTGTTGGTTATTGATGCTGCAATAGCTGACTGAGTCATTTGATGGAAAAGTATTGATGTGTGGATTGAAAATCTAGCTGACTTTGGATTCCAGTCGGGCATGGATGTTTGTCTAGCCCAAATTGAACGGAGTCTTGAAAGCAATTACTGATGGCCAATATTCAGTAAGAGCAATTCTAAAGGCAGCATGAATTTTCCCAATTTCTGATGTGAATTTCTCAGAATTTTATTCATTCTATCATGTTTATTATTAGCTCTTCCACTTTTCGAGGACAGTATGCCATGGATACAATAGTCTTGCACAACATTGGCATGTTTAGCACACATTGTATGCCTTCAAAAGAAATTTTTGACACCCATGGTTAAAAAAAATTAAAAATGAACAAAAATTCGAACAAAATTTGTGTATATTTTTATTCAGATTTTCATTTATTTTTAGTGAAATTTTTTCATATTTTAAATAATTTTTTAATTTTATTTTTTAGATGTATTTATCTAAAAACAAATTTGGCTAAAATATGAAAAAAAAAAAAAAAATCTACAAATGCTCGGCTAAAAATAACCAAACAAAGCCAAAGGTGCAAACGCCGAGGTCCCCTCGAATCTCGCCGCCCTCCGGCTTCGCTTCTACGGCAGCGCTGGCTCCCATTGCGTTGTCTCTCTCAAAGCCAAGCGCCTAATCTTCGCCGAAATCATCCACGTCGAGGAGGACGAAAAGCCCATCGATCCCCCCATCGCTCGCGCTTGCGTCGTCGAGCCTTGGTAGCTCTAATCGATCGATTTGTGGAGTGTACTGAAGAGAGTGAAACAAATTTTTTTGGGTTGAAGACGGAGGTTTTGTGCTTGGGTGAGTTTAGAACGTGAGGACTGGTGTTTGATAAAGAAGATAAAAGGTAAATTACTATTAAGTTTCAATAGGTAAACTTAATTCTTCCTATTGAAAGTTTAATAAAATCGTCCTTAAAAATATTTTTTGTAAATATTTTTTATATATGTCATTAAAAATTGATAATTAATGATATTTTTTGTCACGTTTTTTATAAATTGTCGTTAAAATTTACAATTAGTGACTCTTTTTGTGAATTTTTTTAATTATCACTAAAACTTATAATTAGTGACTTTTTTGTGATAAAATTTTTAAACTATTGCTAAAAATTAACAATCAATGACATTTTTTAATCGTGTTTGATGAAAAATGTCGTTAGTTATCATAGGATTTATTGGACAATAAGTCCACCTATTAAGATCTACGCATAAGTCCACTTAAAGATAAAATAGGTGAATTTAACTCATAAGATAAAATGTCACAATCAAATCATAATTATTTTATTTTTTTCTCTCACAATCATCAAATCAGCTACAAAAAAAGTTAAAATTTATCCCAAATGCAACAACTTTTTTAAACAAGTTAAAATAGTTAAAAAGTTAAAAAAGTCAAGCAAAATTAGCTAATCCTTAACAAGAGATGAAACTGTAGTTCGATGTAATTGTTACAAGGGTTTATTATACTTTTTACTCTTAAATTATCATCAAATTCTTTATATAGTTCTTGAACTATCGATTGAATTTACTTAGTTCTTAAAGTATATAAATTAAAATCCATTTAGTTTTAAATTATTGATTGAATCTATTAAATCCCTAAAATATTTAATTTAAACATATTTAGTCCCTGAAAAAATTGTTACAAGGGTTTATTATACTTTTCATGTGTTTCTTTCCATTCATAACTAAAATGACCACTATATAAATTATAATCAAGCAACACAATTTCAATTATAAAAAAAAAAAATTACAATAGGTCATAACCAATATCAAAATGAGTCATAACTAACTATTACTTGATATATAGTCATAACCAAAATAGCAATCGCAAGAAGTTATAACTAAATTATATCTAACATTATAATGTGTCATAACTACAGAGCACGAAGATCATAATTGCGGTATATAATAGACATTTTTTTTTTGTGGTATGCTTTATATAATTTCTCTACTAAAATATATTATTTCTATCTCAACTTATCTTCTTTTTTAATTTTCCAATCTACTTATAAAATAGTTAATCCCCAATATTTATATAAAATTTAATCTCAAATCCTTTAATTAAAAATTCACATTTATCCAAATGGACTCTTAATATTTAAGTTTAGTAATATCTTATTGTTTTTTATTACGGGGAAAAAAAAATCAATGTTGTCATTAATTTGTGCCCCTCTTCATTGAATTCCTGGTTACACCACTGGTTATAATGCTAATATGGATTTTATACGAAAATTAATTTTTTTCTACTTTCTACCACTTTCAAGCTAAACAAATTTATAAAAGTTAAAATTTTTACATCATTAAATAAACTACTAGTCCACAATAACAAGAAAGTCAATAAAGCCTAACGCAACCAATATATACCAAGACCAAGCCCAAGTCCAACAACCAAATAAATTATCACTACAAAGGGTATCAAACTCTTCTCCATACGAGTTGAACCTGAAACTTCACACTACAAAGGGTATTACACAACTATTAGGCCAAATGTCCCAATTATCTTGTTATGCCTTCACTAGACGGAAACCTGTCAGCAAATCGTATAATTCAACCATTCAAGTTTAAAACACAATCGTGTATTACCCACGATTCTAAGTTTTGAAATGGTGTATTACCCACGGAGGAATTATCTTGTCTTTCAAAAATTCCAATTAAGTTGTGTACTCTTGGTTATTTTGTGTAATATATAGGAGCAAAAATAAGAAATAATAAATATATATAATAATAAAATTGTAAGAACATACCATATAAGATATGTGACGAACCTATGTAATAATTTTTCATTAGCCATGATTTTTAGTTTCATTTGTCAGACTCGTTCTTGTCGACGCTCTAGTCCAAGAAACAATCTATGCTGCTTACTAACCCAAAAATCATTTTCTGGACATTAATACAAACAGCTCCATTTTCCATCTCAATACATTGCATTGAATTTGGTTTAAATGTGAAGTTGATGAATTTGAACAAAAGCATTGTAAGACTAAACTTGCAAAAGTATTTTAAAAAAAAAAAAAAAATCAGAAATTCTACTAGTTTTATGTTTTTTTGAAAATTTTAAAATATTTCAAAAAACCAATAACCAAATAACAAGAAAGTCAATAAAGCCTAACGCAACCAATATATACCAAGACCAAGCCCAAGTCCAACAACCAAATAAATTATCACTACAAAGGATATCAAACTCTTCTCCATACGAGTTGAACCTGATACTTCACACTACAAAGGGTATTACACAACTATTAGGCCAAATGTCCCAATTATCTTGTTATGCCTTTACTAGACGGAAACCTGTTACCAAATCGTATAATTCAACCATTCAAGTTTAAAACACAATCGTGTATTACCCACGGTTCTAAGTTTTGAAATGGTGTATTACCCACGGAGGAATTATCTTGTCTTTCAAAAATTCCAATTAAGTTGTGTACTCTTGGTTATTTTGTGTAATATATAGGAGAAAAAATAAGAAATAATAGATATATAACTAATAAAATTGTAAGAACATACCATATAAGATATGTGACGAACCTATGTAATAATTTTTCATTAGCCATGATTTTTAGTTTCATTTGTCAGACTCGTTCTTGTCGACGCTCTAGTCCAAGAAACAATCTATGCTGCTTACTAACCCAAAAATCATTTTCTGGACATTAATACAAACAGCTCCATTTTCCATCTCAATACATTGCATTGAAGTTGGTTTAAATGTGAAGTTGATGAATTTGAACAAAAGCATTGTAAGACTAAATTTGCAAAAGTATTTTAAAAAAAAAAAAAAAATTCAGAAATTCTACTAGTTTTATGTTTTTTTGAAAATTTTAAAATATTTCAAAAAACCAATAACCAAATAACAAGAAAGTCAATAAAGCCTAACGCAACCAATATATACCAAGACCAAGCCCAAGCCCAACAACCAAATAAATTATCACTATAAAGGATATCAAACTCTTCTCCATACGAGTTGAACCTGATACTTCACACTACAAAGGGTATTACACAACTATTAGGCCAAATGTCCCAATTATCTTGTTATGCATTTACTAGACGGAAACCTGTTACCAAATCGTATAATTCAACCATTCAAGTTTAAAACACAATCGTGTATTACCCACGGTTCTAAGTTTTGAAATGGTGTATTACCCACGGAGGAATTATCTTGTCTTTCAAAAATTCCAATTAAGTTGTGTACTCTTGGTTATTTTATGTAATATATAGGAGAAAAAATAAGAAATAATAGATATATAACTAATAAAATTGTAAGAACATACCATATAAGATATGTGACGAACCTATGTAATAATTTTTCATTAGCCATGATTTTTAGTTTCATTTGTCAGACTCGTTCTTGTCGACGCTCTAGTCCAAGAAACAATCTATGCTGCTTACTAACCCAAAAATCATTTTCTGGACATTAATACAAACAGCTCCATTTTCCATCTCAATACATTGCATTGAATTTGGTTTAAATGTGAAGTTGATGAATTTGAACAAAAGCATTGTAAGACTAAACTTGCAAAAGTATTTTAAAAAAAAAAAAAAAATCAGAAATTCTACTAGTTTTATGTTTTTTTGAAAATTTTAAAATATTTCAAAAAACCAATAACCAAATAACAAGAAAGTCAATAAAGCCTAACGCAACCAATATATACCAAGACCAAGCCCAAGTCCAACAACCAAATAAATTATCACTACAAAGGATATCAAACTCTTCTCCATACGAGTTGAACCTGATACTTCACACTACAAAGGGTATTACACAACTATTAGGCCAAATGTCCCAATTATCTTGTTATGCCTTTACTAGACGGAAACCTGTTACCAAATCGTATAATTCAACCATTCAAGTTTAAAACACAATCGTGTATTACCCACGGTTCTAAGTTTTGAAATGGTGTATTACCCACGGAGGAATTATCTTGTCTTTCAAAAATTCCAATTAAGTTGTGTACTCTTGGTTATTTTGTGTAATATATAGGAGAAAAAATAAGAAATAATAGATATATAACTAATAAAATTGTAAGAACATACCATATAAGATATGTGACGAACCTATGTAATAATTTTTCATTAGCCATGATTTTTAGTTTCATTTGTCAGACTCGTTCTTGTCGACGCTCTAGTCCAAGAAACAATCTATGCTGCTTACTAACCCAAAAATCATTTTCTGGACATTAATACAAACAGCTCCATTTTCCATCTCAATACATTGCATTGAAGTTGGTTTAAATGTGAAGTTGATGAATTTGAACAAAAGCATTGTAAGACTAAATTTGCAAAAGTATTTTAAAAATAAAAAAAAAAAATTCAGAAATTCTACTAGTTTTATGTTTTTTTGAAAATTTTAAAATATTTCAAAAAACCAATAACCAAATAACAAGAAAGTCAATAAAGCCTAACGCAACCAATATATACCAAGACCAAGCCCAAGCCCAACAACCAAATAAATTATCACTATAAAGGATATCAAACTCTTCTCCATACGAGTTGAACCTGATACTTCACACTACAAAGGGTATTACACAACTATTAGGCCAAATGTCCCAATTATCTTGTTATGCATTTACTAGACGGAAACCTGTTACCAAATCGTATAATTCAACCATTCAAGTTTAAAACACAATCGTGTATTACCCACGGTTCTAAGTTTTGAAATGGTGTATTACCCACGGAGGAATTATCTTGTCTTTCAAAAATTCCAATTAAGTTGTGTACTCTTGGTTATTTTATGTAATATATAGGAGAAAAAATAAGAAATAATAGATATATAACTAATAAAATTGTAAGAACATACCATATAAGATATGTGACGAACCTATGTAATAATTTTTCATTAGCCATGATTTTTAGTTTCATTTGTCAGACTCGTTCTTGTCGACGCTCTAGTCCAAGAAACAATCTATGCTGCTTACTAACCCAAAAATCATTTTCTGGACATTAATACAAACAGCTCCATTTTCCATCTCAATACATTGCATTGAAGTTGGTTTAAATGTGAAGTTGATGAATTTGAACAAAAGCATTGTAAGACTAAATTTGCAAAAGTATTTTAAAAATAAAAAAAAAATCAGAAATTCTACTAGTTTTATGTTTTTTTGAAAATTTTAAAATATTTCAAAAAACCAATAACCAAATAACAAGAAAGTCAATATAGCCTAACGCAACCAATATATACCTAGACCAAGCCCAAGTCCAACAACCAAATAAATTATCACTACAAAGGGTATCAAACTCTTCTCCATACGAGTTGAACCTGATACTTCACACTACAAAGGGTATTACACAACTATTAGGCCAAATGTCCCAATTATCTTGTTATGCCTTTACTAGACGGAAACCTGTTACCAAATCGTATAATTCAGCCATTCAAGTTTAAAACACAATCGTGTATTACCCACGATTCTAAGTTTTGAAATGGTGTATTACCCACGGAGGAATTATCTTGTCTTTCAAAAATTCCAATTAAGTTGTGTACTCTTGGTTATTTTATGTAATATATAGGAGAAAAAATAAGAAATAATAGATATATAACTAATAAAATTGTAAAGAACATACCATATAAGATATGTGACGAACCTATGTAATAATTTTTCATTAGCCATGATTTTTAGTTTCATTTGTCAGACTCGTTCTTGTCGACGCTCTAGTCCAAGAAACAATCTATGCTGCTTACTAACCCAAAAATCATTTTCTGGACATTAATACAAACAGCTCCATTTTCCATCTCAATACATTGCATTGAAGTTGGTTTAAATGTGAAGTTGATGAATTTGAACAAAAGCATTGTAAGACTAAATTTGCAAAAGTATTTTTTTAATTAAAAAAAAATCAGAAATTCTACTAGTTTTATGTTTTTTTGAAAATTTTAAAATATTTCTAAAAAAAATATTAAGTTGATTTGAATAAACATTTAGAATATGCAAACACGATGAGATTATGATAGAAATGGCTTAATTATGATATGAAAGTTCAAAGCCCACCACGACACATTTCTTTTTAGTAGGGATGGGCAACAGTTTATCTGATCTGCAAAAACCGCCAAACCCGCCCAACCTGCATACAAATGGGCTGTTTCGCAAACACAATGCGGGCGGATGCAGTTTAAAATATAGCATGTTTGCAGGTTGCGGGCGGATTGCAGGTTTAACTCGCACTCGCAAGAACCCGCCCGCACTTTTTTTATTTTATTTTATATTTATATTTATATTTATATTTTTTTTATCTTAACCATTGATTTCATTCATATATCCCACCTAGATATTTTTGCCCAAAACAAAACACCCTTTATTCTTTGAACTTACTCTAGCATACATTTGCTAATAGTATTATATCAACTGAAACTTAATAAATACTGATCATATTATTATTGTTACATAACTGAATTTGTCCCAAATGAAGTGTGATTTGGAATTTTAAATTCCTTAATGAATGTGGAGTTCTAGTTTAAGATTTTGAAATATATGCTTGTGTTAGTTTGTGATTTGATTTAAAATTTTGAATGATTTGTTCGTGTTACAAATTGATTTTGTTGTATTTTTAATTTTATAAGTTTTAATTAATTAATTATTAATGTTGGAGCATTTTAAAAAATGGGGAGAAAATGGCTCAAAATAAATATTTACAAAATGGAAAAAAAATAAGATTCAAAAATAAATTTTTGAAGAAAAAAGTCCAATCCGCAAACCGTCCGCAACCACCCACACATCCGCGAACCCTATCCGCACAAACCGCAAACTGCACTGCGGACGGTTGCCGGTTGTCTTTTTCCCAAACCATATAGATGTCGGCGGGTCCAAACCGATCCGTAAATCGTCCAAATCCGAACCGCGAATAGCCTTAGTTTTTAGGCAATTTTGGAACATTTCTTAAGCAATTTATTCAACATGTCATTTTTTTTTTCCCTTACAAAATAAAAATGGGTTCAAATTATAGACTTCGGGGTCGGAAATTAAAGAGTGGAATTTGAATCCATTTTTTAGAAAGACTTGTCCGCATACTCGTGACTGTAGGAATTTTTTGGGTTCATCTTTCTTTGATTGGAGCCATTAGTTTGCTCTAACAATCAGGTTGACCTACGTTTGAAAGCATTTAAGACTGGCCCTGACCCAAGACGAGCAAGGTTCTTTCTTGGGCCTAGGCCCCAAAATATTTAAGTCGTTGTAATATTAGGGGATTTTATTTGAATAAAAAATATGTCTTGGTATACCCAATTTAAATTTATATTATATTTTAATATGAATTTATGGGATTTTATTTAAATCCAAAATATGTCTTATTATGCCCAATTTAAATTCATAAATTTTAATTTATATTATATCTTAATATGAATTTATTAATAAAGACAACACATATTAAACTCTAAAACAAATTTTTTTTTTCATGGTACACCCTAATCAGTTATTCTTATTCAAATCTCTGTATCTTCTTTCCCAAGATATCAAAGTTATTTCTTCTTCTTTCTCCCTTCAAAACTCCAATCCACCCTTCAAAAACTCACCATCATCATCAAGATCATTATTTTTTATTATTTTGAAACCCTAAACCCTATAAGAAAGTTTAAACAAAATCAAATAATGGATGAGAATAATAATTAAAATAGTTTTTTTGAAGCAACCCATCAAAAAGGAGATAAGTATTCATATAAAGGGGTTTCACAATTTTTGTAGAGCACCATCAATTATTTTCTGTATCTTTTTTTGACAAAAATTAAAGGGTTCAGTAGTTAGATTAACAATAACATATTATTAGAGTTGTTCTTATTTTATCATTTAAATAGTACATTATTTGAGAACTACTCTTTCTTGTTAGTGTCTGATACTTATGTGCTCATAAGTTTGGTTTTTACTTTTTCACGAAGCATTCTTGTGGATAATTTATAATGTAAATTTTTTTTTTCTGTATTGAAAAATTTTATAATACTTATGTAAAAGTTTGGGTTTTTTCTGTATTTATAATGCTTATGTGCTTATAAGTTTAGTTTTTTTTTTTTTTTTTTTTTTTTTTTTTTTTGGATTTGAGAATTATTTTCTATATTGAAAAGTTTTTGAAATAATTTAGTTTTTTCAGTTTGTTTATTATGTATTATTTGGGTTTACCTTGAAGGTAATTTGAAAAAAATAATAAGATGTAATGAGAGTAAAATAAAATTTAAAATAATTAAATAGAGTGTACTTAGAAATTAAGAATACTTTTTAATGATTGTTTAGGTGTAAATATAATCCCCTCTAATATTAGTAGTTTAAAATTGAAACCCAGCCCAATATTCTTTATTTTCAACACACAACATGAAAGGCCCCAAAAAAATTTCGGAGGTACAAATATAATTATATAATGTAATGGGTGAAGTTTGTAAATAACAAAATCTTACCAATTTGAATTTTAGTGCATATAGGGATGACCACGGGACGGGTTTGGAGCGGATTTGTCCTCCCCCGCCCCACCAACAAAACCGCACCCCCGCTATGGGTGGAATATTTCAATGTCGCCCTTGTCCTTATGAATACCCGATCACATTTGCAATTGCCAAAAAAAATGGGACCAACAAGGAAAAAAACTCAAACATACCACATTTCTTCCTCATACACATTCCATATTCCAAACAAGAATATGTACAAAATCATACACCATTTTTAGGTTTCTCTACTTTTAAGATTTTCTTATGTCTAATTAATAATATATATATTATTAATTATATTGGATCGGGTTTAGCTTGGGAAAGGCAATCCTTATGCCCGCCCCACCCCACCCCACCCCACCCCACCCACGTTTAGGGGATCAAAATGTAATCGACTCCAACCCCGCATAAATGTCGAATCGGGTAATATTTGCCCCGTTCGAATTGGGTGTGAACCCCATGGATTGGGCTAAAATGGCCATCCCTGAGTACATTATCTATTCCCGATTACAAACACAACTCTCATTGAAGCAAAAGAAATGGGCGTCAAGTTGAAATCTACCTGGTTTGCTATGATTGCATATTATTTTCAATTGTTGGTGAATTTCTGTGGATGTTCTTTGGATTCTCTGCATACTTCCTAGTTCCTTCACGAAGATGTTGAGTGAAATTTTGTTCGTACACCTTACAAAATTCAAATTGTTTATTGTCCAAAGTAATGGGTCAATAATTTTGAATAGAGACAATGCTCACTTTTTGGGACCAATCACACACTCTATGAGTAATGTGGCCAAAATCATTTTCCATGACAGCTATCATTTAAAATATCTTGCTGATTTTAGAATCCAAAGTCGAACTAAAAATATCTTGCTGATTTTAGAATACAAGGTTGAACAACTCTTGAGAGTGATTGTCGACTTCCAAATCCTCTACTGAGCAATTCTATTGATCGCATGAATTTTGTCTCAATTTATTATGCCAATGTCTCATAATTTTTAATTGAAAAAAGATTGACTCTTAAAAAAGTCTATCTTAATTTACTCAAAATATCATGGCAAGTAACCTGTCAATTTTTTATTTTTCACAAATTCAACTAGTTAACACACAACTCTCTTGTCATGTAATTTAAAAATAAAAATAAAAATAAATAAAATTTTAAATTTTAAAATGTAATGGGACTCACATACAGTCAGATGTGTTGGCAAGGAACGCCGACGATGGTGGCAATAGTGGTAAGGACATACAGAGCGACTTTAGGGATTGAGATCGATGACCCATTGATGTAGAACAAGTAACAAAGGAATTCTTGAAACAATTGGACCAGCAAAATGTTGGAATCCGGGATCCCGCCCAAGACCTTGTAGAAATTATACCAAGCAGAAAAACACACCCACACTCTAAGAGACACCATATTTAACGTGGTTCGGCCTCAATGCCTACGTCCACGGGAGAGTAACCGGTTTGCACTATACCAATGGGGAGATTACAGAAAGATTACAATAGAGGAGGAGCTCACACTCTCCTCACTCAGCCACTCTCCCGTCTCCCTCGCTCACACCGAGGGAGACGGTCTCTCCGCCTCACATCTCTCGCACCCTTTGGTTTCCTCTGTTTTGGTTCTCCCTCTCATAATTCTCCTCTCACCCTCACAACTTATACACATCAGATGGAGGAAGGAGAGGCTGGCCATCACATGGCCAGCTCCTTGTGTGTTGGCTTTGCACATGGCCAACACATCACCAACCTGTTGAAGCTTCTTTCCTCATGACCAAAGGTTCTTGTTGTTGGCTTCCTAACATGGCCAGCTAATGTGTGTTGGCAGCAACATGAAGAGTGTCACCCCTCATCATTCCTCACATGGGATGATGAATATCCCACAAATCACCCCCTCAACCCATGTGAGGTGATCCACTGCACATATTGCTGCTAATCTTGTCACGCCCAAATTTCAGCATACTCTGCTTCTCTTCACTGAGACGTTTGCACCCCCTGAAGCTAGAGATAACACAGCAGTGATACAAGAGAATGAGGGAATCCTACATCCTCAATTCAACTCATACCACTCTGATTTGGAGAGAGCCTCTGCTCCTATCTCCCACAGATCTCATCCACGCTTCCTGGCTTGGATGCCTTCACTTGCTATGCTTGAACTTGCGTAACCAAGATATCCGACACCCCCTGATTGGATGTCCTGCACCCCCTGCTGGGATGCCCTTGACTGTTATGCATTACCTTGCAGGACCAGTCATTGGAGCAATAGAAAACTCGTTGTTTATCCCATCAACGTCCTCTGTCTTCTTTGCTCGAAGCTTTTCCTCTGAACTATCGGCCTTTGCCTTCTGCACTTCTGAACAACCTCCTAGCGTTTCCACATACGCTTGTTGTCTGTGCCTTTGCGATCCTTGATTTGCTGTCCAGTAGATTGATGGTTGACAGTAGCTCCATCTGTCAAAGCATCGTCAGCTATGCAATTCCTTGCATACTGCCCGTACCCATGGCTTCTGGTCTCCCTGCGTCGAGCTCGCCTGAGAGATCCGCATCAACTCTATCCTCCGCTGCCATGGAAATAAAGAAACCACCATAGAGGAAAAAAAGACTTGCCACTCGTTGGCGCGCACTCTTGCGTTTTATCCGTCTTAATTTCTCTGTCTGGCAATTCCTGTGAACTTTCAACAACCCGCTGCTGCACACACCTCTTGCGCCTCTGTACGACACTGTAACCTTGCACTACTGCACGTCTGCATTTGTGCTCCTGCGCTTAGTATGCTCCTCTGCAACTATTGTTCTACAGGTCCACGTACCATCAGTACTTACTCGTATACAGTAGCTCCAACAGTCACAGCATTTCCCTGAGCCTGAACTGGTTTCCAAATCATCTATCCGTTGATGAATGGTCTTCTCTTCTGATTGAACCAGATCCTCCGATGACATCAACAACTAGGAAAGTTCCCAGGAAAGACTGGTGGGGTCACAACCGGTCCCACTTAAGAAACAGTCTCCTTAGACAGTGTCTTTTTGACAGAACTTTCCTAGACATTGTTGATCTTGAGATAATCATATCTGCAATCCTCTGATCGCCCCTGACCAATCCTGATCTCTCTCGATCTGCTATTTAATCAAGCCTGATCTCCTCTGGTCTTCAATGATCTATCTCGAGTTGTACCTGGTTGTCCAATCTGATTAGAATCTACCCATTCTAACCTCTTCAGTGAATCCGCAGCGTTCCACAATATCCGGCAACCTTCCTTCGAGTATTGAAGATGACAAACTTCTATGTTTTGACAATCTTTCCAAACCGTTCAGAATTTCACTGTTCCACCATATCCTGCAACCTTCCTTCGAGTATTGAAGATGACAAACTCCCATGTTTTGACAATCTTTTCAAACCGTTCAGAATTTCATTATTCTGACTTCGCGGTTGCGTCCGGAACAGTCCGTTTAGTTAGGAATTTTCGGGGACCTCACTGAAAAATATCCCCGAAAGCTGGGCCACACCACAATTTTCTAAAAATTCTGGGAATATTCCACGTTCCAACAGAATATTCCGTCCACTGCACTTGATGCCGTCCGTCACTTTAATCTGCCTTCTTTTTACAGAAACTCCGTCTCCAAAATTTGACCGTACGGATGTGTCCGGAATACTCCAAATAGTTAGAAACCACTATTGGATCGCCAAAAACGGACTCCAAATGGCTTAGATCTAGCCAAAACATTTTGTACGCCTCAGATCTGCGACTGCACCATAGCGGCGAAGCACTGGATCCTTCCACCTGCGGCTGCACCATTGCCGCGTCGCACTGGATCCCTCACTGCCTCTGGTTGACTGGTCAACACCTCTGTTGACGTGGTAGATGACGTGGCACAATGTAGGCACCCCATTTTTGACCGACCTTGAGACTCAGACGTCACCGATTGAGCGCTCGGTGATGTTGCATATTGTGCTCACTCAGAAGTTTCAGAGTCACGGCCGCGAGCCTTGCCTCCGGACTTCCGGGCTCTTTTTATACCTTGCCTCGGTTTGCGAACCAGACTCGATTTTCTCTGTTTTCTTTCCTGAGGGGAGGGAGAGGTCCCGTAGACCAACTCTCAGTGGCCGTGGGCTACATTTCGTGGCCGTAGGCCATTTTGCCCATTTCGGAGCCCGGTTCCCGGTTTTCGGAGCCGTCAGGCCGTGTGCCTCGGTTCGGGACCACCCAACCATCTCCGATTCCTCTGGTTTTTGGCATACATCTCATTTACTCCCTTTCGAGGGACACTGGGTTCTTAGATACCCACTTCGTGGCCAAACACCACTTTCGGTGCTTAACGGCCGGTTTTCGGGACCCCGAACTGCGTGTTTTGGCCCCCGAGCATTCGTTTTGCATCGGTTTTTGTTCATTTTTGGCAGGTACCTCTGTTTTATCACCAGGAAGATCACTGGAGGGTGGGAGGCCAGCAATTGTCTCAGCAACCAGTTATGCTCCTCCGGCGCCCCCCAGCGCCCATTTTTCTCACTTCCGGGCTAATGTTGAACACCCTAGGGCCATTTTCTTCGAGCCAAAACCACATATTTTTGTTGTACACACATATGAGGATCCTAAAAACACATGGCCGGCCAGTAACTCTAATTGACCCTTTTGAACCCCTTCTAAAAGTGGCTTGTTGTCTCTCTTGTTTCAGAGTTGCCAATTTCCAACCATAGGGTCTTGTTGTACACACATGGGAGGACACCAATCTTTGGTGGCCGGCCAGAAATTCTCATTGACCATTTTGCCCCTTGGCCGGCCGGCCATAGGGGGTGGTCGGCCGGCCACCTGCAGCAAAAGTACCTAGCCGGCCTGCTTCCTCAGTGTGAGTCCATTCCAGCTGTGTCTTGGTTTTCTCCCAAAAATATCTCTATCCGGGGGAACCTTTTGGAGGGAAATAAGGGCTCATTTCCCTCCACTTTGGCAAGGACTCTTCTCTCCCTCTCTTGTCTATATTGCTGTCCTCCCAACTCAAGAAAGAGGGTGAGAAGGATTGGTTGGAGCATTTACACATATATCATTCCATTTCCTTCAAGTTTTGGTTCCATTTCCTCATCATCTTCATGCTCTACCATCACAACTCCATTCCAGCAGCTAGGAGAGCTTTCCAGCAGCTAGGAGGCATCCATTCTTCAAGCAAAAGGCAGCCAAGACTTGTCTACAAGGGTAAGTCTCAATCTCCCTCTTTTGTAGCACTTTCTTGCCTCATTTCTTAATCCTATTTGCTTATTGTTTTGGGCTCCGACCTTAACTGAAAAGGGTATTATTTTGAGCTATTATTCATGTTTGTTCAAGGGCTCAACCCTGTTTGAGCCCTCCATTTGGTACTTGCTTCAATACCATCTTGTATGCCTTTATTTTGCATGAAATTTCTAGCTTATGTGTGATCTGTTTTCGAGCATAATGTAAACTGTAAGAGGGCCTATTTTTAGCCCCTCTTCAACATTGAAGAAGGGATCAACCTTGTTTGGGCCCCCTATCTTTCACTTTCTTCACAATCTCTCCTATTTACCGTAAGTTTGCATGATTTGTTTGGCCTATATGTAGTCTGTTTCGGAGCATGTCATGAACTGTGAGTAGGCTTATTTTGTGTCCCTCTGCAACATTGTAGAAGGGATCAACCTTATTGGGGTTCTCCATGTTATACTTGTCATTATGCCCCTCTTTGACCCCCATTCTTGCATGCTTTTTTAAGCTTATCTAGCTTCTGTTTTCGGTCATCATCAGAGCTGAAAAAAGTCATATTTTGATCTTCTTGACATATTTCATTAAGGGTATTTTCTGGTTTGATGAATTTTTGGGGTACCTCATGTTATAGCCTTATGTATCCTAGTTCTTGCATGACATTTTTAGCATATTTTCACACTGAGTTGGGGGATTTCATCTACTATAAATGTTCATATTTTTAGCCCCTCATCAGTGTTGTAGAAGGGTATTTTTCCATTTGGGCATCGCATGTATCACTTGCTTCAATACCCCTCTTGCGGAGCCATTTTTGCATACTTGCCTAATCCTATGTGTGCTTGCTGTTTAGCCCTTTTTTATGACTGAAAAATGCTTGTCTTGGGGCTGTCTTGCTACTGTATTTTCATTCCATGTCCATATTGTGCATGCATTGCATAGCTATAGGCCATTTCGGGCGCCTAATATCGCATTTCGGGACCATTCCTTGCATTTGGTGTCATTTCGCCATCTTTCGGGACCGTTTTCCCCCATATTTCAGTGCTGAAATTCCATTGGCATGTTTGCATATCATTTTCTATGTCATTTCATGCCTTAATGCCATTGCCTCGGTTTGCGTGCCCATGTGCACGCATTTCGAGGCATCTCATTTTCATCTATCGGCCTCTTATGTGAGTGTGGCTGAGGCTCACTCATGTTAGTGTAAGTCCATTTTGCATTCTGTATGCCATTTTAGCATCATTGCATTCCGTATGCCATTGCCTCGGTTTGCGTGCCCGTGTGCACGCATTTCGAGGCATCTCATTTTCATCTCACGACCTCTTATGTGAGTGTGGCTGAGGCTCTCTCATGTTAGTATAAGTCCAATTTGCATTTGGAGTGCCATTTCATGCTTTAGTACCATTGCATCGGTTTGCGTGCCTGTGTGCACGCATTTCGAGGCATTTCATTTTCATCTCACGGCCTCTTATGTGAGTGTGGCTGAGGCTCTCTCATGTGAGTATAAGTCCAATTTGCATTTGGAGTGCCATTTCATGCTTTAGTACCATTGCCTCGGTTTGCGTGCCTGTGTGCACGCATTTCGAGGCATTTCATTTTCATCTCACGGCTTCTTATGTGAGTGTGGCCGAGGCTCTCTCATGTTAGTATAAGTCCATGTTGCATTGTGTATGCCATTTTAGCTCTGTTGCATTCCGTATGCCATCGCCTCGGTTTGCGTACCCGCGTGCACGCATTTTGAGGCATCTCATTTTCATAGCATTGTGTATGTTAGGATTGTATCTTAGTTGCACTTCATGCATATCATGCATACCGCATCGTGTTCGGGATAGGAGTTAACCCGGGCACGGGAAACGAGGCACGTTCCGTACTCCGAGTGACGGAACGGGTCTCAATTCCCAAGTCACCGACACTCCGGATTACCCTTGATGGAGTTAGGTTTTGTTGTAGCATTCATATGCATTCATCATATATTGAGTTGTGCAATTCGGCTCCTCGACCATCATGCATCGAGATGCATGATTGGTGGCACGAGGATCGAGGCATGCATATATTTGTGAAATACATTGCTATGCCCCTTTCCTGCTCTCTGTTGCAGCAAAATGAAGAATCAGCAACTTTTCGGAGTTTGGCACGCATTTCGAGAAACATCGCAAACAGAGGCTAATTGGGGCATCCCAGTGGATTTCCGCGCAAGGCAGCTCCAACATGCATCATTCATCAGAATCGAGGCAGCCCCTGGCTTGCATGCCAGTTTACAGTTTTTCTTAGTTAATCTGTTAATTAATTAGGAATCTGTATATTTATTCGGACTATATTATTCTTTTATTTCGGACTGTATTATCATTTATTCGGACCCTCTGTGCGAGGGCACAATTGTAATAAGTGTGGGTGAGTGTGATGTATGTCTTCCAACCCCACGTCTTTCTTCCCTTTTATTTACCTGCTTATGATGGTTAGATATAGGGCATATTTCAATTAGCATACAGTATGACAGCATGTTTGCATCATTCATCTATTTTGCACGCACCGGGCTCGGCGCATCATACAAACTGCATTTGTATTTCAATTCCAAATTGAATACATGTTAGCTGTAGCATTTCATATACCATGTTTAGAATAGTCGAGCCTGCTATAATTTGCATCTTTGCATGTGTTGCATTAGGCAATTCTGTGCATCTAGGATCATGCATGGATTTCTAACGAGCTTCTGTTTTGGTTTGGAGTACTCGGTGAGTTTTATGCTTTAGCATCCTTGCATGCGTGTGAGTGTTGCCATGAATAGCATGCTTACCATGAGGCTAAATGCTTATGTGATATAACTGCCTTGAATGCCTGTGGATGGAGGTTGAGTTACTTGAATTGGGACAATTCATCAAATATTTGTTTTTTTTTAAGCCCACTAGATAGTGGCAAAACCATTGTTCTTCTAAGCCCACCTGAGAGTGGCAAAATCTGCATTTTAAGCCTACTTGCGGGTAGCAAACCATTTTCAAACAAACAAACATGAAATGTTTTGTTCCAATTCAGGCGACCCAGTCTATACTTGTATGCTGTGCGCATCACATAGTAACCTAGGCTAATAACCGGAATAAGAACATACAACGTTTTCAAAAACAGATATCATGGTTAGTAGAGGCCGGTCTTTGACCGGGCGAGCGGGGGTGCTCACGAAGTGACCTTCCCCAATCGTACCCAAGTTCCCGAGCCGAGGCAACTTTGGTGATGACGGATACGTGGCCTTTGGCACCGAGTCAGGGTTTCCTAAATTTCCCATTTAAAAAACATTTAGGTGGCGACTCTGTATCTGGCGAAGCAGTCCATGTTTGGCACTTCTTTCAAAAAATTTGTTTTCAAAACGATTTGCCGGATTTGGACTCTTCGGTTCAAGATTGAGAACCGTGACATTTGAGTCCTTCGAACTGTAGTGACCCAATATCGAACCAGAACGGGGGGGACTCGCACTCCCTTCGCCCGGGATGCGTTCGGGGATGTCTACACACAAGGCGCTGATGCGCCGCTGACGTGGCCGCCACGTGTCGCTGACGTGGATGATGACGTGGCAGCCACGCGGCACCTCTTGCTGACGTGGCTGATGACGTGTTGCCGATGTGGCTGCTGACACGTCGCTACTGTGGCGTGCGAGTGCACTGCACGAGCTCTCCCCTCAGTCGTCTTCTTCCTCTGCGCGCGCGTGTGGCGCGTGCTCGCGCGTGAGAAGACACGCCGGCAATCTCCTCGGCGCGTGGGGCGCGGGCCGAGACTGGGATTCACGCGCTACCTTCTTGGGGCGCGTGACGGCGCGTCCGTGCTCCTTTTGGGCTCTACTTTGCATTTCTGGACTCCTCTCGTCGAGCCCTTGCTCCTGGTATGCTCAAAACCTGATTTCGAGCAATTCGATTTCTGGACAGTTTCAAAACTCACACTGTTTTTGTTCTGAAACGTCACCGACGAGGCTCTGATACCAATTGTTAGGACCCGGGATCCCGCCCAGGACCTTGTAGAAATTATACCAAACAGAAAAACACACCCACACTCTAGGAGACACCATATTTAACGTGGTTCGGCCTCAATGCCTACTTCCACAGGAGAGTAATCGGTTTGCACTATACCAATGGGGAGATTACAGAAAAATTACAAAAGAGGAGGAGCTCACACTCTCCTCACTCAGCCACTCTCCCGTCTCCCTCGCTCACACCGAGGGAGATGGTCTATCCGCCTCACATCTCTCGCACCCTTTGGTTTCCTCTGTTTTGGTTCTCTCTCTCATAATTCTCCTCTCACCCTCATAACTTATACACATCAAATGGAGGAAGGAGAGGCTGGCCATCACATGGCCAGCTCCTTGTGTGTTGGCTTTGCACATGGCCAATACATCACCAACCTGTTGAAGCTTCTTTCCCCATGACCAAAGGTTCTTGTTGTTGGCTTCCTAACATGGCCAGCTAATGTGTGTTGGCAGCAACATGAAGAGTGTCACCCCTCATCATTCCTCACATGGGATGATGAATATCCCACAAATCACCCCCTCAACCCATGTGAGGTGATCCACTGCACATATTGCTGCTAATCTTGTCACGCCCAAATTTCAGCAAACTCTGCTTCTCTTCACTGAGACGTTTGCACCCCCTGAAGCTAGAGATAACACAACAGTGATACAAGAGAATGAGGGAATCCTACATCCTCAATTCAACTCATACCACTCTGATTTGGAGTGAGCCTCTGCTCCTATCTCCCACAGATCTCATCCACGCTTCCTGGCTTGGATGCCTTCACTTGCTATGCTTGAACTTGCGTAACCAAGATATCCGACACCCCCTGATTGGATGTCCTGCACCCCATGCTGGGATGCCCTTGACTGTTATGCATTACCTTGCAGGACCAGTCATTGGAGCAATAGAAAACTCGTTGTTTATCCCATCAACGTCCTCTGTCTTCTTTGCTCGGAGCTTTTCCTCTGAACTATCGGCCTTTGCCTTCTGCACTTCTGAACAACCTCCTAGCGCTTCCACATACGCTTGTTGTCTGTGCCTTTGCGATCCTTGATTTGCTGTCCCGTAGATTGATGGTTGACAGTAGCTCCATCTGTCAAAGCATCGTCAGCTATGCAATTCATTGCATAGTGCCCGTACCCATGGCTTCTGGTCTCCCTGCGTCGAGCTCGCCTGAGAGATCCGCATCAACTCTATCCTCCGCTGCCATGGAAATAAAGAAACCACCATAGAGGAAAAAAAGACTTGCCACTCGTTGGCGCGCACTCTTGCGTTTTATCCGTCTTAATTTCTCTGTCTGGCAATTCCTGTGAACTTTCAACAACCCGCTGCTGCACACTCCTCTTGCGCCTCTGTACAACACTGTACCCTTGCACTACTGCACGTCTACATTTGTGCTCCTGCGCTTAGTATGCTCCTCTGCAACTATTGTTCTACAGGTCCACGTACCATCCGTGCTTACTCGTATACAGTAGCTCCAACAACCACAGCATTTCCCTGCGCCTGAACTGGTTGCCAAATCATCTATCCGTTGATGAATGGTCTTCTCTTCTGATTGAACCAGATCCTCCGATGACATCAACAACTAGGAAAGTTCCCAGGAAAGACTGGTGGGGTCACAACCGGTCCCACTTAAGAACCAGTCTCCTTAGACAGTGTCTTTTTGACAGAACTTTCCTAGACATTGTTGATCTTGAGATAATCATGTCTGCAATCCTCTGATCGCCCCTGACCAATCCTGATCTCCCTCGATCTGCCATTTAATCAAGCCTGATCTCCTCTGGTCTTCAATGATCTATCTCGAATTGTACCTGGTTGTCCAATCTGGTTAGAATCTACACATTCTAACCTCTTCAGTGAATCCGCAGCGTTCCACAATATCCGGCAACCTTCCTTCGAGTATTGAAGATGACAAACTTCCATGTTTTGACAATCTTTCCAAACCGTTCAGAATTTCACTGTTCCACAATATCCGGCAACCTTCCTTCGAGTATTGAAGATGACAAACTCCCATGTTTTGACAATCTTTTAAAACCGTTCAGAATTTCATTATTCTGACCTCGCGGTTGCGTCCGGAACGGTCCGTTTAGCTAGGACCAACCTTCGCTGCATTTCCGGGGACCTCACTGAAAAATATTTCCGAAAGCTGGGCCACACCACAATTTTCTGAAAATTCTGGGAATATTCCACGTTCCAACAGAATATTCCGTCCACTGCACTTGATGCTGTCCGTCACTTTAATCTGCCTTCTTTTTACAAAAACTCCGTCTCCAAAATCTGACCGTACGGATGTGTCCGGAATACTCCAAATAGTCAGAAACCACTATTGGATCGCCAAAAACGGACTCCAAATGGCTTAGATCTAGCCAAAACATTTTGTACGCCTCAGATCTGCGGCTGCACCATAGCGGCGAAGCACTGGATCCTTCCACCTGTGGCTGCACCATTGCCGCGTCGCACTGGATCCCTCCCTACCTCTGGTTGACTGGTCAACACCTCTGCTGACGTGGCACAAGACGCTGATGTGCCGCTGACGTGGCCGCCACGTGTCACTGGCGTGGATGATGACGTGGCAGCCACACGGCACCTCTTGCTGACGTGGCTGATGACGTGTTGCCGATGTGGCTGCTGACACGTCGCTGCCGTGGCGTGCGCGTGCGCTGCACGAGCTCTCCCCTCAGTCGTCTTCTTCCTCTGCGCGCGCGTGTGGCCTGTGCTCGCGCGTGAGAAGACGCGCCGGCAATCTCCTCGGCGCGTGGGGCGCGTGCCGAGACTGGGATTCACGCGCTACCTTCTTGGGGCGCGTGACGGCGCGTCCGTGCTCCTTTTGGGCTCTACTTTGCATTTCTGAACTCCTCTCGTCGAGCCCTTGCTCCTGGTATGCTCAAAACCTAATTTCAAGCAATTCGATTTCTGGACAGTTTCAAAACTCACACTGTTTTTGTTCTGAAACGCCACCGACGAGGCTCTGATACCAATTGTTGGGATCCAGGATCCCGCCCAAGACCTTGTAGAAATTATACCAAGCAGAAAAACACACCCACACTCTAGGAGACACCATATTTAACGTGATTCGGCCTCAATGCCTACTTCCATGGGAGAGTAACCGGTTTGCACTATACCAATGGGGAGATTACAGAAAGATTATAAAACAAGAGGAGCTCACACTCTCCTCACTCAGCCACTCTCCCGTCTCCCTCGCTCACACCGAGGGAGATGGTCTCTCCACCTCACATCTCTCGCACCCTTTGGTTTCCTCTGTTTTGGTTCTCCCTCTCATAATTCTCCTCTCACCCTCACAACTTATATACATCAGATGGAGGAAGGAGAGGATGGCCATCACATGGCCAGCTCCTTGTGTGTTGGCTTTGCACATGGCCAACACATCACCAACCTGTTGAAGCTTCTTTCCTCATGACCAAAGATTCTTGTTGTTGGCTTCCTAACATGGCCAGCTAATGTGTGTTGGCAGCAACATGAAGAGTGTCACCCCTCATCATTCCTCACATGGGATGATGAATATCCCACACAAAAGGCAAGGAAGAAGCCCAATTGAGGGTAATAGCGACACTTTTGTGCCAACTTCGAAATTATCTCACATTTGGTAGTCTGATCAGAAACGACGCTTTAAATCAAAGTCATTGTCATCTCGGTAATGATGAACTGTAAATTTTAGCCAAATTCCTTTGTTTAGACCTTCAAATTATGATTTTGTCGTTTTAAAAAAGTTTCATTTTGAAAATAACTTTATTCTGGGAAGGCAATTTTTAGAGCCATCTATTTTGGCATGTTTCTATTGTTTCCTAGTATGCAAATTTGGGCTTAACTCAAATTCTCTATTTTTGGAATTTTCTATTTATTTTAAGAAAAATGTTTGGTAGCCCAAATTTTTGTGGCTCACATGGCTCAAATCTGTCAAAACGACGTCGTTTTACGTCATTTTACACTCAAAACGACGTCGTTTTGAATGATTTGAGCAATTTGAGCTACAAAATTTTGAGCTACTTAGCATTGTTGTTATTTTAATTATAAATAAGCATGTATGCCTTAGAGCAAAATAACTTTTAATGCCATAATATTCATTCTCTTGAGAATTCTTTCTCTTCCTTGTGGATTTAAGGTTTTTTTTCATTTGCTAGAACGATATCTAACCTCATGTGATATATTCCGTTGCGTCACCCACACACCCACAGATGGGGAAGATAGAGCTTGTTTAGGAACAAATTCAATTTAGGGCCAAAAAAAAAAAAAAGGAAAGAAGAATATATAGGGTCTCCAAAACGACGTAGTTTTGATCATTTAAATGGTTTGTTTTTCGCGATGGCACCAAATCTAGATGCAAAAAATAGATGAAAATAGGTAGGAGAGAGAAGAATATTGGGGAAATTTAGGGAAAACTTGGAGAAAAAATTTTAATTTTTAGGTACATAAAATTATGTCATTTTGATACATTTTTTTAAATTTTTTATTTATTTATTTATTTTTGCATTTTTTGAGATGGCAAAATTTCGCTGACACAAATAATATATTTTTTGGGACGGCATTGTCTTCCAACTCAAATAATGATACTATAATGTATTTGTTACTCAAATAATAATACTATAATGTATTTGTTGTGACCATCTTATTTTGTCAACGCTAATAATACGTTTTTGTGATGGTAATAGCTGCTGACACAAAAAAAAAAAGTCAATTTGAATAACCTTTTTTCTTATAGTGATTACAAAGTTTACCACAAAAGCCACTAAACTGTTTTTTGACAATCATGATTAAAATCATACCAGAGGGACGGTTAATGGGAGTAACTCGATCTTATAGAATTGCACAGAATTGATTTAAAGTAACTCGATCTTATAAAATAGTATAGAATTTATTAAACCAAGTGGTATTGTTGCCACAAAATAGTCATCTCCCAACCCCAAGGTTACCTCAAGGGCGACTCAAAATACCATAGGTTTATAACATTCATTTATATCATATGCCATATAGGTTTTCTTATATTTAAATATTAATTTTTTACATTTTAAATTTCTTTTATTTAACATTCATTTTCTCACAAATCTATTAAAGTAGTTTACTCAAGGGCAACTCAAAATACCATAGGTTTAACATTCATTTATATCATACGCCTATATAGGCTTTCTTATATTTAAATATTAACTTTTTACATTTTAAATTTCTTTTATTTAACATTCATTTTCTCACATATCTATTAAAGTAGTTAAGATAAAGTTTACTGTCTTTACTCTTAAAGAGATTATTGAAGAATAGTTGACTGAGTCATTTGAATTGATGAAAAATTATTATTGATGTGCAGAATTAAAAGAATATTTTGTTGACTTTGGAATCCAGTGTAGTGTTGTTTGGGTGGATGTGTGTCTCTAGCCCAAATTGAACGGAGACTTAGAGCGATTGTGGATTGCCAATTCTCTGTAAGAGCAATGGTAATAACCACGTTAAATATTATCTGAATTTCTTTTGCCAAATGTCTCGAAATTTTAGGTGGTGTTACAAATCAATCATTTAGCAGAAATTTTGAGAGTGGTTACTAAATGAATTAGAAGTGAGATTTCACTTGTAAGATTAATAGTCTTATGATAAAAGTTGTAGATATCGTGTAAATATCCAGATATTATGGGATTATCTAATAATTTTTGTGAAATCTAGTAAGCCTCACTTGCACAAAATAATCATGGCCCAAAGGGGTTAGCAGATGTGATCAGCCCCTTTAAGAATCGTAGGTCATGAGTTTGAATCCGGCTCTTGAATGGCCTCCGCTTAACATCCCAACCGGCAAGGACAAAGACTACTCTTTGCTGTGGACGTAATTTTCTAGAAATAAGGTTGAGGTATGGTGGAAGCATTTTCTGTGGTTGTAATTAGGTTTTGTTTCCAATAATTACTAGTGATTTTAAAATTTGCTGAAGAATTTGAGAAAAAATATACCCAAACAAGACAGAAAATTTGAAATTCGTGAAATTTTCACCTGAAAATAAAAATATTCATCAAAGTCCTAAAAGTTACATATTCGAAAATTTGAATAAAATTGACTATTTACGATATTTTTATCAATTAGACCTCTGATTTGGTAAAAACATTCATCAAAGTCCTAAAAGTCACATATTCGAAAATTTGAATAAAATTGACGATTTACGATATTTTTGTCAATTAGACCTTTGATTTGGCTAGATTATTTCAAATTCAAATGACATATTTCATTTTTGTGTTTTTTTTTTTTTAAATATAAAAATAATTCGTGAAAAGGACTTTAGTTTCGAAGTTTTGGGAAATTAAATGATCACAAATATATATATATATATATAGGTTTCTATATCCAGAATTTCTTTCACTTTCCTTACTCTTCTTAGTTTGGAAATGGTTTTTATGCTTTGATTAAGCAACTTTCTATTTTATTTTTTATTTTTTGTGGTTACCACACGGTAAAGTTAGTAGAATAGTAAAATTTAAAGTAGTACATGTCAATATTATTTCATTAACTTAAATCTAAAATTTTATTGGCTCCTAAATATCCCTTTTGACTAGTTTGGTTCTCACAACAATCACTAATAACAAGCTTTCTAATTCAAAAAGCGACATGAATAGGGAATCCAATTGGGAAATTTTATTTCCACACACCATATTGTCTCTGTGCATATCTTTTCTCAATCCACTCACTTAATAATTTGATTTTTAGGTATTTATCTCAATCCATACACCCCACATTCCAAATATACACATTTAATAAAAAAAAATATGTACAGGCCCTTATCTTTTTCATCTTCCAAACTCTAACCCTAACCAGCAACCACTTCGCCGGCACTAATTTACTAAATTAAGTTACATGTTTCTTTCTACTTACCTTAAGGATGCCAGTAGATCACTAAAGAAAAGTTATATCTACACTGTTTTATCAAGAAACAAGGTGCTTTTCCTTCTTTTGAACTAACAAATGTCCATGTGATTTCTTCACATAGCCAATAGTCAATACCACATCCCATGCTCCATTTTTATGCTTATCAATTACCAATCCTTCCATGTGATTTCTTCACATAACCGACCATCGACAACACTCCGATCAACCCCCAACAAAGATTTACGTCAAAGATCTGATAATCTGAGAGAAACCCCGACCACGCTTATCTTCTTTATTTTTAATTGTTGTCGATAGCTACTGGTAGTAGGTAGTGGCTAGGGTTTTGATTGAGGGTTAGGGTTTTGATTGAAGGAGAAAGGTGTATTTTGGTAGTTCTATTTTAGGACAAAAATGTAATAAAAAAAATTAAATGATCACAAATATATATATAGGTTTCTATATCCAGAATTTCTTTCACTTTCCTTACTCTTCTTAGTTTGGAAATGGTTTTTATGCTTTGATTAAGCAACTTTCTATTTTATTTTTTATTTTTTGTGGTTACCACACGGTAAAGTTAGTAGAATAGTAAAATTTAAAGTAGTACATGTCAATATTATTTCATTAACTTAGGTCTCGTTTGGGAACAGACTATTTTAGTAATTTTTTGACTTTTTGTCTAAAATATGAGTTAAAAAAAACTAGTATGTTTGGAGTGACTTTTTGACTTTTTACGAAAAGATGTACAAAAAGTATAGAGAAAATGGAATCTTTGACTTTTTGGTATAGATTATAGGCTTTTTGACTTTTTTAGTAACTTTTTAACTTTTTGACTAAAATGTTAACTTGCCAAGCGAGGCCTTAAATCTAAAATTTTATTGGCTCCTAAATATCCCTGTTGACGAGTTTGGTTCTCACAACAATCACTAATAACAAGCTTTCTAATTCAAAAAGCGACATGAATAGGTGATCCAATTGGGAAATTCTATTTCCACACACCACATTGTCTCTGTGCACCTCTTTTCTCACTCCACTCACTTAATAATTTGATTTTTAGATATTTATCTTAATCCACACACCCCACATTTCAAATATACACATTTAATAAAAAATATGTACACGTCCTTATCTTCATCATCTTCCAAACTCTAACCCTAATCAGCAACCACTTCGCCGGCACTAATTTACTAAATTAAGTTACATGTTTCTTTCTACTTACCTTAAGCATGCCAGTAGATCACTAAAGAAAAGTTATAACTACACTATTTTATCAAGAAACAAGGTGCTTTTCCTTCTTCTGAACTAACAAATGTCCATGTGATTTCTTCACATAGCCAACAGTCAATACCACATCCCATGCTCCCTTTTCATGCTTATCAATTACCAATCCTTCCATGTGATTTCTTCACATAGCCGACCATCGACAACTTTCCGATCAACCCCTAATTTCTGGACGATTCATAAACTTGTAGCCAACCTTTTTCTTTTTTCTTTTTTTGGGTGTGTTGGTGACAAGTGAAACAACAAAGATTTACGTCAAAGATCTGACAATCTGAGAGAAATCCCGACCATGCTTATCTTCTTTATTTTTAATTGTTGTCGATAGCTACTGGTAGTAGGTAGTGGCTAGGGTTTTGATTGAGAGTTAGGGTTTTGATTGAAGGAGAAAGGGGTATTTTGGTAGTTTTATTTTAAGACAAAAATGTAATAAAAAAAATTCATTGTGGGTTGATAGAGAGTAAATAGTGTGTGGAAATAGAATTTCCCGATCCAATTGGGGAGTGGGGATGCAATAGCCACCCAACTTTTTTGAAAATTACATTAATAGTCCTATATTTCATTAATATTTGTAGAATGTATAATGGGATTGCCCGATGATTTCATGCAAATTACCTTATGAAGTTTCTATTATTTTATTATTTTTCACAATGTATAGTAAGATAATCTCCCACTATTTCACATAATATAGTCAATTTTATTATACAAGAGACACATGTCACTTCTTTTTTATTTTTTTTTATTTTGAAAAGCAAAGATGTATGTACACTTTTCATTTATTAAATTATGTCAACTAACAAAATAGATCTGATTAATAGTTCAAAGGGTTTGGTTATGGTGTGCAACTTACACCTTACACCTTACACTTTACACTTACACCTTACATTTACACCTTTTGTGAAAAATTAAACCTTACACTTACACCTTTTTTGAGGTTGCACACCATATATAACCCACTTACACCTTACACCTTGCACTTACACCTTACACTTACACCTTATACTTATACTTACACCTTACACTTACACTTTTTGTGTAAATGGCACATGGTGTGTAATTGCACACTTAAAAAAAGTCCTAGTTCAAAACTTTAAAAAAGAATGAAAAAATAATGATTTGTTAAATGTTTTTGCAACTCGTGTAAGAAATGTCTTTTGTTAGTAATGTTTTAAACTAACTCATTTTTTTTAGGGGTACTTACGTGTAGGTCCTATTAACTAGACTTATTTACCTACAGGTCCTAACTAATAAATTTAACACTATAAAAATAAGAGATTGATAAATTTATCACTATAAATTTATTCATAAAAATAAAAAGACTGATAAATTTATCACTATAAATTTATTCATAAAAATAAAAGACTGATAAATTTATCTTTATCACTTAATAAATTTATCAACAGGACTTAATGGGTAATAAGTCTCAAAAATAGGACCTATTGGTAGTTTACCCTTTTTTTTATGCATACATCTTGACCCCCTAGACATAATTTTTGGTTCTGTCCTTGATGACAGTCTTGTCAGAGTACTACTCACGTCTTCCCATTTCAAGAACTAGGGTTGCTCTCACCACAAAAATTAAGCGTCAAAATAATTTTCGCAAGTTACTTCCTAGTTCCTTCACAAGATAGCCACTTTTCCTTGAGCTTCACAATATTTTCCTTCTGATCTGCATGACATTCACCTTGAACTTTCTTAATTTGTGAGCAGAAATTTGCTAAAATGCATATGTGAGTTGCACATATTGGTTTTTTCTATTAAAAATAGCAACAACAAATGATGGCAGGATTATATTGGAACAAAAATGAAAATATGATATTTAAATTGTTAAAATTGAAATTACGAAAACTAAAGTGAAATTTTACAAAAATTATAAAGATGAATAGTGTGATTTACCCTCTTATTTTTTTATGAAAATGAAACAAAATTAAACTACAATTAGGATTGGTCCTTTCATTGCAGCTACAATAGCTTGACTGATTCATTTGATGGAATATGTAGAGTCAAAGTCTTGAGTTTGGAATCCAGTTGGGTTTGGTTTGGATGGATATGTGTGTCTGTCTTGTCTAGACCAAATTAAACGAGTCTTGAGAGCAATTCTAATGACAACATGAATTGCCTCTGAATTTTTCATGTCAATGACTCAAATTTTATTCCTTCCATGATGTTTTATTATTAACTCTCCCACCTTTCGAGGATAGTTATTTCCCTGAATTACCAAGTTTACCACATATTGTACACCCTCTAAAGAAATTTTGACATAATAAAATCATTCATATGCAGAGGAATGATTGATGATTACTCAGTATACATAGAACAAGAGACTACATGTATGTATTTTGGACGAATTATTATTTAAACCTCAATATATATAATCAGAGGAGTCAAAACAGTTCACAATAATTATTTAACAAAGCTAAAATGAAAACATTACGACAGAACATCTAATTTAGACCAGCCTAACTAACACCTTATCATCCATCATCAAATGGTGAAATGGCATGGTTTGTCATACTGTCAAGTTCTTGAATTGCTCACACTAGTGCCACCACCGTAAGTATCTGAAAGTTGGTCTCCAAGCAAGTATTGAGTCTCTTCTAAGTTTTTGTTATCATCAACTCATGGATGTTTCTCCATCATTCTTAATCCCTCTAGCTCCATTGCCACTTCCTTCATAGTTGGCCTTTTGCTGCCTTTCACTCTTAAGCATCTCTTTGCTAAAATAGAAACTTCCTTTAGCTGGTCAGCCTTCGCTTCATTCATTACACGTTCATCAACAATTTCAAATAGGTGATTTTCTTTCATTGAGGAAACAAAATACTTGGTTAAATTTCTTTCTACTTCAGGCCTGTCGAAGGAAAGTGCCTTCTTGCCGGTTAGTAGCTCCACAAGGACAACCCCAAAGCTATAAACATCACTCTTTTCAGTCAATTGACTTGTGTGGAAGTACTCTAGATCCAAGTAACCAAGTGTCCCTTGAACCAATGTGGTTAACTGAGATTGGTCTATGGGAATCAATCTTGAAACTCCAAAATCAGATACTTTAGCAATGTAATTGTTGTCTAAGAGTATGTTAGTGGACTTAACATCTCTATGAATGATAGGAGTACTAAGTTGTTGTTATCCTTGCAAGCATAAGTTGTTGGATTCTTTTGGCTTGATCACATGTTTGGTAACCTACTGCCCAATCAAACACCATGGGAAGCTTTTCTCTTCCTTGAAAGTCCTTAGATCCAAAGAAAAGAAGTTGTAAGCAGTTTCCTTTGCTACAAAAGCATAACTGCGTGGATTGAAGCCCAACACATTAGTATGGTTGCTGTAGCTACTGAGAGTGAATTGGAAATTCGTCGCTCCCGTGGGGATACTTGTCTGGCAGCAGTCAATGCCAGAGCAAGAGCTGTTCATCACATTGTCGATGCCGTCACATAGTGACAGGCAACCCGTGGTATAACTTTTTCCCTAGGAACCTTGGATAACAGCATACGTGTCACAGTTAACAGCTGTGGACTTGTTTCAGGTATTTGAGATGGGGAATTTAGGCACTGTGATCCAGGGATCAAATTTGTCTTTCCAAACACGCCCTTCATTGTAGCAATCAAACCCTATCCAAGTTGATATGCTCAATTCACCAAAAAGAAGTATCTTTGTTATCTCTAAGTTACTCTCAGTCCTATCTAAAAACAGCTTGGGAGGGTCGTAGTGGGTGTCATTACAAGCAACCCGAAAACCTTTATCTATGCAGCATTCTTTGCCAGTGCCAAATGGGTATGGGATGGTTGATACGCTATCTCAACCTATGTTTATGTCTAAGCCAGATAAGGAATTGTTGCAGAGTAATCAAGGGCCTCAGCTGTCAAGCAAAGCAGTTCACGTGTAGCATTATCCAACAATTGTGTCAAGCTTAGAGAGCTATCATTTAGTTGTATTAATTAGACTGTTAGGTTGTTAGTAACTGCTTAACTATAGCAAGTATAGTTTGTTAGAGTTGAGTTACATAGTTACATGTATGTTCTATATAAACTGAATTGTAATCCTGATTTGTTAATTGATAGAAATAATTCTCAATTCCTCTTTATGGTATTAGAGCTTCTAGAGCTCTCACGAGCAGAAATTCCTCATGATGAAGGTCCTTCAATGGCTATTCCTGGTTCATCTTCAACAACAGTTCCTACTTCTTCATCATCATCTGGTTTGCCTTCGAATCTGACATTGCTCATCTCAAATCTGACATTGCTCATCTCAAATCTGACTTCTTTTGTTCCTTATAAACTCAATTCTGCAAATTACATCATTTGGAAGAAGCAATTCCAGAACATTCTAAATGCAACCAAGCTAATGTCGATGGATCTGAGATATGTCCATCTCCTATTGTTCTTAGTTCATGTGGAATAGCAAAATTGAATCCTGCTTACACTCAATGGATCACCATTGATGCTCATTTGTTGAGCTGTATTACTGTGACATTGGCTCCATCTGTCTTCACCTCTGTTCTTCAACAAGTTGTGAAGTCTGGTCTGTCCTAGCAAAGCGATTCACATCACTGTCTAGGTCTCATATACATCAGCTGAAGAACAAACTCAATCAGATCTCCAAGAAAGGTAATACGATGGAGGACTACCTATATCAAATTAAAACTATTTCAGATCATCTGGCTTTAGCTGCATCCCCTATAGACAATGAAGACCTAGTTTTGTTAATCTTGAATGGTCTTCCTGAAGAGTATAATGCCTTTAAAACGACCATAAGTGCTAGATCAGCCCCAATCACCATGGAAGATATGTGTTCCTTGTTATGTCCAGAGTCCATTCACATTGAATCTTCAATAAAACAAGCTAATTCGTCTACACTTCCGTCTTTTGCCTATGCTTCTACAAGAGGGAATTATAGAGGAAATCAAAGGAATTTTAGAGGCAATACATTTGGTAGAGGCAAAGATGATAGGTTTTCTCGAGGAAATCGCAGGGGAGGTTGTTCAAACAACACCACCACCAACATGCCAGATCATAATTCTCACCACAATTCTCAATCTCCATATTCTGCAGCTATTCATTGTCAAATTTGTGGGAAACCAAATCATTTAGCTCTTGAATGTTGGTACCGAATGGATTCTACGTTTCAAGCACAAGCTTCATTTTCAACCACCTCTCCATCCAGATCCAATCCTAAGGCTTATGTTGCATCCTCCTCTGCTAGTTTAGCTCCATCCTCTCAGTCTGGCTCCAACTGGTTTTTTGACTCTGCTGCTACCAGTCATATTACTAATGACCTTCATAACATGGCTCTTTCTCAACCCTATCACGGAGGAGATCAAGTAACTGTGGGTGTTGGAACTGTGTTGCCTATTCATCATACTGGTAATGGCATTTTACCTACACCTATGTTTCCTTTTAAACTTACTAATATGCTCTATGTGCCTCAGTTCGTCAACTTGTTTCTGACAACCACTGCACAATTACTTTTGATGCAAATTCCTTTGTTGTACAGGACAAGACCACCAAGAAGGTTCTCTATAAAGGCCTTCATTCTCATGGTTTCTACCATCTTCCTGCATCTACACCTGTTGCCTCTTCTTCATCATTGCCTTCTCAAGCATGCTTTTCTTGCTCTACTGCTACCACTTGGCACCATCGACTGGGCCATCCTTCTTCTAAGAAGCTTCATTATCTTGCTACACATCATCAGTTGTTTCCACACACTACTTTTAAGAACGTGTCTAATAAACTGTGTAGCCATTGTTGCATTTCTAAGAGTCATTGACTCCCATTTAGTCTTTCTAATTCTACTGTAAATTAACCATTTGCTCTCATTCATTCAGATGTATGGGGCCCATTCGTTTCTTCTGTATCAACCTGTGCTTTTCATAGATGATTTCACTAAGTTTACTTGGCTCTTCCATTACATTACAAAAGTGAGGTGTTTCATAAGTTACTTGAATTTAAGGCTTTCATTGAAAATTAGTTTCACACTTCATTACGAGTTTTGAGAAGTGATAATGGAGTGGAATATTTGATTACTCCTTTTCAGAATTTCCTCAGGGAAAAAGGCATAGTGCATTAAGTTGTCCTCATACTCCTGCTAAAAATGGAGTAGCAGAGAGGAAACACAGACATTTGATTGAGACAACCATTGCTCTCATGTCACACTCCTCTCTACCTTTATCTCATTGGTTTGATGCCCTTGCCACAACTATCTTCTTAATCAATAGACTACCCACTGCCAAGTTGAATAATTGCGCTCTTTTCGAGGCACTTTTTCACAAACCACTCGATTACACCATTTTAAGAGTTTTTGGTTGTTGGTGCTATCCTTAGCTCAAGTCCTACACCTCTCATAAACTCCAACCGAGATCAATTCCTTCTGTTTTTCTTGGTTATCAACCCTTTACAAAAGAGTTTAGATGCCTTGATCCTACCACTGGTAGGATCTATGTGTCTAGGCATGTCCAATTTGATGAAACCGAGTTTCCCTTTCAAAATTCTCTCTCTCACTCCTTAATACCTGTGCCTCCTACTTCAACCCAGCTTCATTATTTCTTTTGGGCCTCACCCTCACAGTCTGTTACTTCCACTATTACACCTGTTGCTGCTTCTGTCAGTACTCTTATCAATGCTTCTGTCTCTTATAAATGCTTCTCTTAGTACACAAGTTCATAGTCCTATTACCCATCAAGTTTCTCCTTCTGTTAGCTCTCCGACCTATGCTCCAATTACTTCTCAGCCTCGGATGTCTTCCAATCCTGTTGCTTCATCAATGCCTGTCTCTTCTTCAATCCCACACTCTATTCCCATCTCTGCCATTTCTATTGATCTCCCTCTTCCATTGCCTTCGACTAACACCCATTCAATGACTACTAGATCTAAAGCAGCTCACTTCACTTGTCTTCTTACTTTTACTACTTCCATTGAACCATCCTCTACTACTTCTCATGAACCATCTACTTATCAAGAGGCAGCTAAGTCTCCAGCTTGGCATGCAGCCATGGTAGATGAATTAAAAGCTCTTCAAAGGCATGGCACCTGGCCTTTAGTTTCCCTTCCTCCAAATAAACTAGCAATAGGCTGCAAGTGGGTTTTACGCCTTAAAAAGAACTCAGAGGGGGTGGATTATTTTGAGACATTTAGTCCAATTGCCAAGCAACCCACTATCAAGGTTCTCTTAAGTCTTGCTCTACAATTTAATTGGACAATTAAGTAGCTTGACATATCGAATGCCTTTCTTCATGGTCTGTTGGAAGAAGTTTATATGCATCAACCTCAAGGTTTTATTGATGCAGCTCAGCCCAAGCTTGTTTGTAAGTTTCACAAAGCTCTTTATGGCCTCAAGCAAGCCTCCACAGGCTTGGTTTTCTACCTTTTCTAGTTTCCTTCTCTCTCATGGATTTGTCTCTAGTCATTGTGACTCTTCTTTGTTTGTTAAGAAGACAGATTCAGCACTCACCATTCTCATCATCTATGTAGATGATATCTTGCTAACAAGGTCTGAGTCCACCTATATTGCCACTGTCATTCAACAACTGCATGGGTCTTTTTGCTATGAAAGAACTTGGACTTCTCAATTATTTTCTTGAGATTTCTGTTACCACTACTTTAGGTTATTTTCTTAGTCAACATACAACAAAACTCACTTTTAACGACATAAAATGCAAGCCGTGGATATGATTCTACGACACGCGATGTAAAGTCGTGTCATGACATGTCATGGAAGGTCATTCACTTCAACAACATGCCATAGTACACCGTTAAAAACCTTTTAACAACAAATCTTGCACGTCATATTTAATTTTTCTAAAACTACTTTTGCACGCTATTAATTCAAGGGACAAACCAGGACGCTCATTGCTAGTCGTTAAATATTTAATACAACGGCCTATTCTGCCAGTCATAAATAAGTGCAACAAATCACGGCGTTCATAGACAGTTGTTGAATATTTAATACAATGACATTTGTCGCATGCCGTAGAATATGTATAATTTTTTTTTTAATTCAGCAGGTAATATTTCACATGTTTTGTACAATCTAATAAAACATTACAAACAAGCTTCACAAGCATATATATAAGTATCAATCAACCACTAAAATATTGTTTCCAAACATTGAAAAAAAAAAAAAAACTATCCATAAGTTCTAAACATCCAAAAACTGTCTTTACATTCCAAACCATCCAAAAACTATGTTTCTAGACATTAAAAACTATCTTCAAGTTCAAAACCATCCAAACAGTTCTAAATCATCCAAAAAAACCTATCCTTAAGTTCTAAAAACTGTCCAAAAGTTTCTAAACAATCTTTAATATGAGTGTAAATTATAATGCAATATATACATAATGGAGCTAATATCACTATACCACTGCTGCCTCAAGCACTTCATTCACAGATTTTCCTTTCTTCCTTGTATGTCCTTTAATCCAAACATCAACTCTGGATCTGTGTTTGGGCTTTGAGTTTTCTGCAGAAAAATAAAACTAAGTACAAAATAAAAGGCAACAAAATTGGAATGCTTTTGAAGTAGCTAGAATTTATAAAAGGTAATTGTGACCCAGTTTCAACGGAAAAACTGAATCATTTATGTCAGAATTAAGTTGCATTATCTGAATGCTCTATCATCTAGTTTCCAAAAAAAAAAAAAAAGTTTCAAGTCTTTAGAGGAAAATATGGATTATGACGGTGCCAAAAATTTCCTACTTCTCAAACTAGAAGGCATAGATACCTTTGTATTGTTCTTCATGTAACCAATGGCAACTTCTCATTGCAAATATGCTTTTTCAGACAACTCAGCAAAAATGGGATTCTCCCCCTTCTGCATGTAGAAGTTGATATCCTATAATAATAAAAATAAACACAAGCAAATCAACAAATTAGCAACAATGGATAGATGGTTTGATCGTAAATTGGAGGATTCCTGGTTAAGTTGATAATCCATTACCCACTTGGTAACTAATAAGAAATTACTTTAGCAATAGAAAACATGTCTTCATTCACACGACCCTACAAAAGATTTCAAGTGATATTGTTCTTTAAAAATTGCGAGCTTGGTTTGGCAAGGGTTCCTTTTTTTTCTTTTTTTCTTTTGACTTTGTGAAATTTTCTTCAATTTTTTGTCAGTTGTTTTTACTTTTCAGGCAACCTTGAAAAAAAAGTTAAAAAATAAAAATAATGACCAACAAAACAAGAAAATATTATGTGTGAATTTTGATGTGACCAACAGAACAAGAAGAGCCATATTTGGTTTATGCTAATTCTATTCTCTAACCTCTGAACCACACTCATCCTAAACTTTACGTGTTAACGTGACTATTTAAGAATCAAAAAAATTACAATTTACACTACAAAAGGAAATTTACCTTCACATATATTTCATCACCCTCTGCATTCAGAATGTCTTTCCACACCTCATTCTATTCACCATGCTTCACCACTGTCATGAACAAACAGAGATTTACCTCAAAAAATAAATAAGTAAAAAAAATTACCTCATGCAATGAAACCTCTAATGGTAAACACATGCTAAAAAGAAGAGTAGAATAATTTAAGACCTTGAGCAGTCACAAGGCTCATCACTTCCTCTGCGGGAATGCAAGTGACGGACGGCTTGATTCTTGTAATCTGTAGGGATTTGCAGGATTGTGGCAAAAGAAAATTTAACTTGTATGAGCACTATACCAAGCCATGAATTTTACATAAAAAATTAATTACAAGAATAAGGAAGAATTACTTGTTTGCCCAACTTGGAATCAACAATTTCTGCAACTAGATTTTGCACCTACAATCCATTCATCATTATATTTTCCCTCGGATAGTAAATTTAAACATTAATTAAAAAAATACGCCCAATTTAGTGCCCATTGGGACCTAACCTTCGACATAATTTGCACAAAGTGACTTCCTGCAGGGAATTTTTAAAGCAATAGGGAACTTTTAAAACACAATAATAGAATTCTAATAAAATTAAGTAGAAAGGAATATCAATAGTTAATAGTATCCTGCTGATCAAAAATAGTTAATAGTATCTTATACCCATCTTGAAACCATTCGAAGCAGATGATTTATTTCCTCTGTTGACAAATTATATAAATGATAAAATCCTCAAAACAAAATCTTGCTATAGCACTTCCTGGTGTTCATGACCTTTTTTGAGCTTAGAAGCAAGCATATAAGCAAGGTATTCCCCCAAGATGAAAATAATAGATCCGGAGGCAATATCATGAAAAATCAGTAGAAAACCCTGTCGTGGCAGCTACTTGATGAATATTTGGCTCCAATACTTTAACATTGGGAATTGAGTGTATTCAAGACAAATAAAGTCCTGGTTCCCGAAAGAATACCTATGGTTAAAAAGATAAACCCTATACTAATAACACGATAACTCTAATGATCCAATTGCTGAATCAATTGGAATCTGTAACAATTCTTAGTAGGAAAAAAAAAAAGAAAAAAAGAAATTGGAATGTAAGAATATTGATTCATACAGAAGAAAAGGTTCTCTATTGATTCAAACACTGTACCTATGGGATAGGGATAGAGGAAGAAGAAAAATCGAAGATTTCACATAATACTTTTGATCATACAAAATTTGTTTTCACCTTTAATCATAAATGAAACTTCAATAGAAAATTTCATAGAAACAAATAAGATTCATACTGTCTTTCTTACTAATACTGATTCTCGAGAATTTAAAGATAAAACAGATATATTTGATAACAACCCATTATCAACAAAAATGAGTTATTTCTTGACTTTAATCAGTTAACTTAAATCAAATTTGAATTTGCACCAATTGCGGTACAATAGAGTTGTAATTCACTAGTTATTCCAGATGCTCGCCAAATCTAGAAAAACCCGGAGGTTATTTCTGTTCCTTGAAAACCCCTGCCCACATCACCGTTTAATATTTCTTGGCCCACTATTAGCCATATAAGATCTAATTGTAGAAAGAATCAAAAGTTACAGATAATTCTTCTTCTTCTTTTTTTACTAATATTTCTTATTACTAATATTACTGATTAGTAATCTGGAAACCTCTATAAAAGGGTGAATTCTTTCTTTTGTGAAATAGGCAAACAAAACGAATTTCATCTTCCCTTCTTAGGTATGTATATATAATTAATTCAAATATAGAAAATATAGAGTTTTGTATCTTTCTATATCTCCCCGAGAATCTAATTGACTAAGAATCCCTATTGGATTGGATTCTAACAAATCTTTCGGTAATTTGTAAAAATACTTTTTCTTTATAAAATGAGAAGACAAGAACAAAAGAAGAAGAAAAGAGTAAGAATCAAAAAATCGATTATCACATATATCTTTCATGTCGAAAGATGAATAAGTCCATTTATTTAGTTTACATTCCTTGCACTTATTACCTATACTCACTTAGATATATACTTCGATCTATATAACTAGAATTACAATTTAATTTAATAATTAGATTTTTTTTTTCTATTTTATTTTTTTCATTCCTATTCTCCTTTCTCTGAAAAAGGGAGACTTAAAAAAGGTAAAAGATTACCTCATTCCTGATAGTTATTTACTTAATTGGTGGATAGGAGCATACTCTGAATCGAAATCATGGGGAGTACTGCTTGATCATTTCTACTAACTTAAAAGCCCCAATTATTATTTTTATGTAGAAATATCCAGTTGGATAACTTTCATAATTTCCATTACTAATCGTTTTACAAGACATAACTACATTAGGTAGATAAGTTCTGGTTCTAACATGGTAACACATAATAGTAAAGGCTAATTGAATGGATAGTGCAATTGGATAATGTCACGCCCCGATATTTGTAACCTATTTTATAATTAACAATCAATTATTGTTACCCAATTTCTTAATATAAGTGTGAATAGATAAGGCTAAATAGAACAATCTTATAAAACAAATACATCGTTCCTCATAAGTACTCATAAAATTACATACATTAGATTTCGAAAAAAGGGAAAGAGAATACATCAAAAGTGCCCTAAGGGCTTACATCTTTCAAGAGTAAGGCCTTGATTATAACAAAAATATAATCCTATCCGGACAAGTAAGCTCGATAGTTGTAAACAAATAAACATCAAAATGAGCTTTAGTGCTCCATCTAGATCTCCACTTGCTCCTTAACGGGGTGGAGGTACATCATCATTACCTGAAATTTTTGAATATCCAACCCATAAAAAGAGAGTGAGCTTTTTCGCCTGGTAGGAATAATTTTAACACTATATAAATGTTCATTATGATTATGATAACGCAATGCGATGCCATATGCTCAAGACTCTTTACTTCCTTTGAAAACCAATGCTCTATGTACAATTTTAACCCATGTTTGACTCTAACAATTGGACCTTTATTACACGTGCAAAATCCTTTTTCGTGACAAAAATCCACAGTACGTATTTAAAATACTCCTACATTTACCGGTCATCAAGTAGGAAGGGCAATTGGGGCACTTATCGTATTTTAAAACAACACTTCCACATTTATCAGCCACCAAGCACGGAGGGACAATTGGATGCCCATTACTTTTCAAAACCTTTCCACATTTTCCGGCCACCAAGCATGAAGGGGCAATTAGACACTCGAAATGTTTCCAACGACAATCCCACATTTACCAGCCACCAAGCATGGAAGGGCAATTGGGCACCTCGAAACATATTCAACAATATCCCCCCACATTTACCGACATCAAGCACGGAACGACAATCGGGCACCTCAGCGAATATACACTACATTTTCAAATCCACGCAGATACCTCTTTAAAATACCCGACACATGTTCCAAGGCCATGAGGATGCAATGCAATGCATGCGTACAAATATTATAATTCGCCTAAGGTTCAATTCAATTATATAAGTAATCAACAATTAAATACGTAATGAAACATTTATATTTCCATAACTCAAAATCTTCCTCATCATCAACAATAATTTTATACGAAATTCAGACTGTATGTAATTCCAACATTTCCAAGTTTCCACCCAACTCCACTTCCTTAAATAATCAATAACATCATCATAGATCAGAAATGTATATGATCCCAATATTTCCATAGAAATCAACTTAAATTTCAACATAAAACACCAATTAGTTCAAGCCATCTTTTAAAACAAAATTCACAAATCTAGGGATTCAAGAAAATTGCGGATTTTTCTCATTTCTTTCACAAAATCTCTAACTCACCAACTATTATTCCTTACTATGCCAAAACATACAAAACATTTCAAAAACTTGAGTGAAAACCTCATTTTACACTTTATTGACTTTTAAATCAAAAGCTTCTAACTCATATCAACCCATAATTACAAAATATTACATAATCACACCAAATCATAGATATATAGAGTTAAGAGAACCCCTACCTAAAAGATGAGAGCAAAAGGATGAAGACCCAAACTTTGACGACGATGAAAACTTGATCTAATCGGCTCAAAATGTCAATCTCGACGTGCTCCACGTTTTTAACTCAAGAACTAGGGTGGATTCTTGGTGAAAATAGATGAAATCTAGGGTCTGAGGGTTAGGGTTTTCGCAAAGGGAGGAGTGAGAGAGAGAAAGGAAAGAAAAGTGAAAGAAATGGAGCAAGAAGTTGATTTTTATGCGGCTGACTTCGAACAGACTGCTCGAGCAGTGAATGAATGATTGCAGCATCCTAGACTGCAAGGCAAAGTACTAGATGTGTCAAAAGACCGCTCGAGTGAACTGAAATTTTTAGAGTGCCACACTGATTCAGTTTCTAAGGCAATTCCTACATAGCAACCTTATTTTTATATGTAATCATTTAAGTAACTAAATGAAAACATTTACTTAAGTTTACAATGTAAATAAGGAAGTAATCCATTTGGATTCAAAGAAAAATACTACACAATCAAAATCCAAACAAATCAAAAAGTGATTTCCCCCAATTTTAATACAAAATAATTTTCCAGCTACAAATATTAAACTTGATGCTTGAAGCAAAGTGACTAATTCTTCGTAGAAAAATCCCATAAAATCAAATTAGACTATTTAATATATAAGGATCAATTACCGCCAAAAATTATTTTCAAAATCGAAAGTTTAGAAAAATCCAAATTTTTGGACTCAGTCAAATTTTGATGGAAAGCCTTTTTAATGCAACCACTGCTATACGAAAAGGAAGAAGAAAAAAATTCCAATATCGACCCAAGCCGTTACAATAAACAACTTATAGATTTGAATTGTGTCAAACTTGGAGAATTCCAAAGGGGATTGGTTAAACTATAAAGAAAAGTAGAAAACCAAATGGGTTCATTTTTCTTGCTGTATTTCAGCTCCCAATTAATACAATTTTCTTCCTTCCCAAGAAAACAACATCAATCAAATATGCAAATATTGAACTCTTTGAACAAAATTTATAAAATTCACCACTAGAAAAAATAATAATAAATAAATAAAAAATGAGATGGTAACAAAATTTAAACGAAACTCGAATTTCATTAAATAAAATTCATCCACTTTGAGCCAAAGTCAATTCATACTAGACCTTGAAATATCGAAAAAATGGAGTTGTGACAAGCTCTTGGAGCAAAGTATGTAAAACTTCTCCATTAAGGATGTCTACTATCTCGTAATCACAGCAGCAGTCCTCCACTATGTCCGTATATTTCCTTGAATCCTGCACCAAAAACAGAAGTCAAAACCAATCATTAGTGTAAAACTTTCAAATTCCTAAATTTTTTACAGAGTCATTCATTCTTTGGCTCTTTTGCCTAAACTTTAAACAAAGTAAAACAACAATTCAACTCTGACCTTGAACAAATTAATAATGATAATAATAAATTTAAGAAAGTATAATTTTTTTAATACTAATGGAGTTCTTGTAGGATTCTCTAGTTTTAGATTCCAAAAATTAATTTTTTTTATACAATCAGAACTAAGTTATAGGACCCTAATTTCCGTAACAGAACGCAATTTCTTTAGATTCAACAAATTTTTTTTTTAAAAAAAATAATTTATGTGTTCAACCCAAGAACCTAATTTCACAATAAGATTTCAATATTTCCAACTCAAATTCAGATATTTTCACCAACTCACATTCAACAAATTTTTTTATAAAAAAAAAAAAAAAAAAAAACAACAACAACAACAACAACAACAATTTCACAACCTAAGAAACAATTCTAATTTTTGAGTTGCTCAATCAAAACCCTAATTTTTCACTGAAAATCTCCAAATCAAAACCCTAGTTTGAATCTCCAAACCTGGCTGAAGGGTTGAAGCTTTCTTTTTCGCCGAGTCTCTCTGGCGTGCATTTGTCTCTTCCGTCTCCTTTCGGCGTTCTCCTTCTGGCCGTCTTCTCTCTCTCTCTCCATCGTTACTTCTCTCTCTCTCTCTTCCCTTTTTTCTTCTCAGAGTTCTCTCTCTGAGTATTTTCTTCATTCGTTCTTCTCATTCTCACCAGTTGTTATGGTTACTTCTGGAAAAGATGAATAAGAAATCGAACATCAAGTCCTGAGTCAACGGCTTCACACCATTGCGTTCAACTTGAAGAGGCATTTTTGCTTCTGGGAGCTGTTGATGTCGGTTTGGGTTTGGATTTGGATTTGGGGTTTGATGGAGAGAGACAGAGTGAGGTTTTGAAGAGTATTATCTATATTAATGTTCTCGCAGGGAGATGATGAAAGCACAGAGAGATGTTTGAAGAACACATATTCTATGCTGATGTTCTGGTAGTGTGTATATGTATGTGTATAGCCAGAGAGATGGAAGATTTTACTTTCTAATTTTTAATTTAAAATGTTTTTGGATGTTTGAATGATTTGATGCCGTTTCGTAACACTTACGTTTTTAGTTTTCTGGTTATATTTATATAAAATTTTAAAAAGTTAAATAAAAATTTGTTTGGTAAATTTTTGATTTATAAATCAGTGGTCTCAGTTTATAAATTTGGCCAAAAAAATATAAATTCAAAAAATGTGTTTCCGTTTTGAGTTTTTAATTTTTTTTTTTTTACCACCCAACACTAGCCACTATCCACCATCCATTTTCCACCACCGTCTTCCGCCACCACCATCCACCACCCACTTGCCACCACCACACACCTACCACCCACCAGCCACCACCCACCTGCCACCCACTCGCCGCCACCACCACCCACCCCTCGTCGCCGCCACCACCGCCACCACCACCCGCCACCCACCTGCCACCACCACCCACTCGCCACTACCCGTCACCGTCACCCACCCACCAACCACCACCACCACTCGCCATCTACCTGCACCACCACACCACCACCCACTCGCTACCACCCGCCACCGCCACCCACCCACCCACACACCACCACCACCCACCCGCCACCACCTGCTACCCACCACCCACCGTTACCACTTTCCACCACCGCCTTCCGCCGCTACTTGCCACCACTTGCCATTTCTCACTCTTTTTTATATTTTTTAAACATTTTGTCAATTACCAAACGCGTTTGTAGTTTATATTTTTCTAAAAATAAACAAAAATCAGTTTATAATTTTTTTGTAAATATAAACTAAAAACGTAAACGTTACCAAACAGATTTGTATTTTCTTGTTTGGCACTAATTAATTTTCATTTTGTCACTTTATTTTTCCGATCACGCCTTTCACAGTAGCAATTGCTTGATGGGTAAAGTGAAGGGAAAAGGTAAAAAATGTACCATACATAGAAAATTAATAATTAAGATTGAGTCATATCATCAAAAATTATATGTTAAACAAGTTGTTTTTTTATAATTATGAGTTAAAATTATATTTTTTCATAACTATAATTAAATTGATCATAATTTAATCATAACTATATATCATAACTAACACTATTTTGTTCATAACTAATATCACATATTTCATAACCACATCTCATAACTAACACCATTTTGCTCATAACTAATATCACATATTTTATAATCATAATCAGATATCTCATAATCACATCTCATAACCAACTCTTTTGAGTCATAACCAACATCACATATCTCGTAATCACTAATCACATATCTCATAACCAACACCTTTTGTTTTTTATAACCAACATCACATATCTCATGACCATTAGTCACATATCTCATAACTAACACCGTTTTGCTCATAAGCAAAACCACTTTGATCATAACCAATATCATATATCTCATAACTATTGATCATATATCTCATAACTATTACCCACATGAATCATAATCACATCTCATAACCAACCCTTTTAAGTCATAACCAACATCATATATCTCATAACCACTAGTCACATATTTCATAACTATCAACCCTTTTGCTCATAACTACACCACTTTACTCATAACTACACCACTTTGATCATAACCAATATCTTATATCTCATAATTACTAACACATGTAGCATAACTAGGCACCCTTTGACACCACTTTGCTCATAACCAAAATCACATATCTTATAATCACTAATCAAATATCTCATAACCATTACACACATATCTCATAATCAACATCACATATATCATAACAACTAATCACATATCTCATAACCACACCACTTTGATCATAACCAACATTACATATCTCATAACCAATAACCACTAATCACATATCTTATAACCAAACGCCCTTTGACTTATAACTACACCACTCAGCTCATAACCAAAATCACATAGCTAATAATCACTAATCACAATCTCATAACCTTTACCCACTTATGTCATAACCACATCTCATAACCAACACCATTTGCCTCATAACTATCACATATATCATAACCACTAATCACATATCTCATAATCACTACCCACATATAGGGGTATAAATTTGGCACACGAGCTCGCGGCACATCCCAAGTCTAGTCGCACCCCGAGTGGGCCCAACCAAACATGAGCCTAAGCCCAACCTAAGACCCTGGGCTATGTGTTCTAGAGCCCGGCCCGACTTTGGTGTGTTGTAGAGTGTAACCCATCTCATGAGCTCGACCCAAAAAAAAATTTCCCATTTGGCCCGACCCAACCCCAACAGCTCCCTACCCCTCTGTTAGTGCAACGGTTAAAAAATAAAAAATAAAAAAACTGAAACAGTCATATAACTATTAATTCCACCAATAGCCAATTTTATTTTTTTTATTTATATATATATAAATTAACCCCTCCCTCCCTCCCAAGTCCTATAAATATCACCCCTCATTTTATTTCTCACAAAGAAATCTGTCTCTCAAACTCTCATTATCTCTGAACTCTCAACTCTCTCAATTAATTTTGCAATGTCATGACATTGCAATTGATCACCTATCTCTATTTTAGATTATTTTTAGTCATAGTATCTTCATTAAATATAATAGAAATAGTAATATACAAACGATATACTTTTTAAAATATCTATATACACTTATAGACACACACACACACATATATATATGTAATTTAACTAAATTTTAATAAAAAAATATGTTGAAAAAAATTATCTATAACATGATTTTATTTTGTTTTACTAAATAAATTTTCTCCTAAATTTTTTTCCCCAACTTTTTTTCATTTTTTTCTCTACTCTATGTTCTTTTCCCTTGATTTGTCCTAGTTGTGCCTGAGCTCTCTCTATTTCTTACTCATACTTATCTATTTCACTGAAATTATCGAACGACCATTGTTGATAGTTCTTCCTCATTGGATTCTTTCTCTCTCTACTCCTGTGTCTCTGCAATAAATCATTGAACTCGTCACTACTCTCTTTGTCTATTTCAACACTATTCATTCTGGTAATATTTTTTTAACTAGTAAATACATCTATCTCGAAACTCTAGCTCTTTCAGATTAATATGTCATACATACACAAACCTTTGGTCGTAGTTATGATTTGAAAGGTTTTGTTATCATCAATTTGTACATGTGTTATAGAACTGTTGAAAATGAATATTACGCATTTTGTTGTACTGTTCTGCTATTTCAGTCCTTTTCATCCCTCAAGCATTTCTCTCATTCTTTACTATCATTGTAGATATCTCCGATGTTCCTTATCGGAAACGAAAACACCTTTGACGTCATTTTCATAGGCGATAAGCCCGTTCAGTTTCTCTTTCTCATATTCCATTTCCTCTCGCTCTACTAGCTAATCTTCTCTAACTCTCATTTTCTGTTCCATGGCTTTAAGTCGTTGATTAAATTATTTAATGATTGTCATTACATTTTGTTTTCTCTGTATTATAAGAGATCCCGATTGGTGATTCTAAGATTTTTAGTGATTTGTTTAGTCATTTTATGATAATTGTTATGAAACTTTGTTGCTTGATTACAATATTTGTGGTTTATAAAAATTTGGATATTTTTGCTACATCAATTAGTTATGTTGTTACGCATTTTTTGATTGACGTTATGAAATTTTTTGGGTTGGTTATGACATTTGTGATTTGTAAAAATTTTGACTATTTTTATTATGACAATTAGTGGTGCAGTTACACATTTTGTAGTTGATGTTATTAAATTTTGTGAGTTGGTTATAACATTTGTGGTTTTTAAATTTTTTAGATGTTTTTGTTACACCAATTAGTGGATAATTACATAATTTTTGGTTAATGTTACGAAATTTTGGGAATTAGTTACAACATTTGTGATTTTCTATAATTTTAAACAATTTTGTTACTCCAATTAGTGATGGCGTTATGTATTTTATATTTTATATTATAAAACTTGGTGACTTGATTATGATATTTGTGCTTTCTAAAATTGTAAATATTTTTTATTACGCCAATTAATGATGTGATTATACATTTTGCAGTTAATGAGTAAAATAGTCTTTTTTTTTTATATTAATTTTACCTAATAAAAATAGATGAAAGATTTATATTAAAAATGAATAAAAAAATTAAGTATAAATTGACAAAATTATAAATTAATAATTTATTTTATTATAAGACTCTATTCATAAATGTTTTAATTTTTTTTTATAATGATTATTACATAATTTCGGCCTCATTTTCTCCAAAAATTTGGAACAAACATCCAAATTTTGTCAAAATCAAAATTCCCTCATTAATTGTTTTTGACAAATCCCTAGACCCTTTCTTTAGCCCAAACGAACGAGAGAGAGAGAGAGAGAGAGAGTAATTTTTAAACTTGGGGTGTGCCACGAGCTCGTGGACCAAATTTATACCCCTATGTGTGAGTAATGGTTATGAGATATATGATGTTGGTTATGAGGCAAATGGTGTTAGTTATGAGATGTGGTTATGACATAAGTGGGTAAATGTTATGAGATATATGATTAGTGATTATTAGATATGTGATTTTGGTTATGAGCAGAGTGATGTAGTTATAAGTCAAAGGGTGTTTGATTATGAGATATGTGATTAATGGTTATGAGATATGCAATGTTGGTTATGATCAAAGTGGTGCGGTTATGAGATATATGATTAGTAGTTATGATATATGTGATGTTGGTTATGAGATATGTGAGTAATGGTTATGAGATATTTGATTCGTGATTATAAGATATGTGATTTTGGTTATGAGCAAAGTCGTGTTAATGAGTGTTTGGTTATGCTATATGTGTTAGTGGTTATGAGATATGAGATATTAGTTATGATCAAAATGGTGTAGTTATTAGCAAAATGGTGTTAGTTATGAGATATGTGACTAGTGGTTATGAGATATGTAATATTGGTTATGAAAAAAAGGTGTTGGTTATGAGATATGTGATTAGTGGTTATGAGATATGTGATGTTAGGACCCCTGGACTCCTCTGATTTCCTTTGCCCTCTTTTTGGTAACCGGTTACACCGGTTGCCAATTCAAAATTAAATTATTAAAATAATTTAGTTATGTGATAGTTATGAGATAATATAGTATGTATGAATAACTAAATATAACTAAGTTATGAGTTAATATGATAATGATTATGATCTATATGATATTAGTTATAATATAAAATCACATATCCTCATAACTGATGTATGGTACATCCAAATGTACCATAGCATCACCCTAAAGTAAAATATGTTCAACGGTTGGCACACGTGTGCCGTGTAAATTTGATATATTAACAACATTCCCTCTCCATATCGTAGAAAATGTCATTATTTACAGTGAACAAAGAATGTGGTAAATAAGTCATCAATATTAGTGTGGACGCGCCTTTTTCCCGCCCCCTTTTGGAAGGTTTTGAAAAGAAAGGCCTCACAGTTCAGACTCCCGCGGTTCTGAATCTAATCTCACAAGTGCAATGTGAAACTGATAAATACCGAAGAGTCCAAATCCGACAAATCTTTTTAGAAAATCGATTTTAAATCAAATAATGCCAAAATTGGACTGCTTTGCCAGATACAGAGCCGCCACCTAAATATTTTTTGTTTTAGGAAAATTTAGGAAACCTTGACTCGCGCTAAAGGCCACGTGTCCGTCATCACCAAAGTTGCCTCAGCTCGGGAACTTAGGTACGAAAGGGAAAGGTCATGAATTGAGCACCTCCGCTCGCCCGATCAAAGATCGGCCTCTACTAACCATGATATGAGATTTTATAAACATTATGCATTCTTATTCCGATTATTAAACTAGCCAACATTATTATGTGATACGCGTAAGCAAGTATAGACTAGTTTGCAAGACTTGGAATAATTCAACTCATGTTTGTTTGCGAAAATGGTTTGAATTTGCCACCTCAAGTGGGCTTAAAGATGCAGATTTGCCACCAAACATAGTGGGCTTAAAACATGATTTGCCACTCAACAAAATGAGCTAAAAACTTACATTTGTTGAAACGTTCCTATTCAAACAGCAAGCCTTCATCCACAAGCATTCAAACAATTTAGCATTTAAGCACATAGCCTCATAGCAAGCATGTTAGACATGGCAACATTCATGCTTATGCAAGTATGCTAAAGCATAAAAACTCATCTATTACTCCGAGCTAGGAAAATATGAGTTAGAAAATAATGCATGATTCCTAACTATACAAAGTGTTTAATGCAACACATGCAATATGCGATTTAATAAGCTCAGCTACTAATATGGCATATGATTTGATTTGAACAACATGCGATTAAACACGTATTCAAAGAAGTATTGAAACGACAATGCAATTTGAATGATGCGCCGAGCCTCGGTGCATGCAATACGAATGAATGGATGCAAGCATAAGGTATGCTAATTGAAATATGTTCCTAATCTAACCATCGAAAGAGATTAAATAAAAGGGAGAAAGACGTGGGGTTGAAAGACATACACACACACACGCACGCACACTTATTACAACATTACACCCTCATGAAGGAGGGTCCGAATAAATAGAAGCTAACTAGCTACGCTAATTAAGCTAAACAATTATTACAAAACTCGAAACTAATTAACTATTCTAGTTAACTAATGATTACAAACAGAAATCAAATAACTAGTTAAACTAACTAATTATTTACAACACTTAATTAGCTATAACTAATTAATTACAACATGTATCTAAGCTAGATATTTAAGCGATAAGTAAACTTGAAATGCAAGAGAGGCTCATGCACGTGTTCGGTTTTCACCCGAAAAGGGATTGTCTTGCTGCTGCATGTCTCTGTTTGCACATTTGAACACCAAAGAAGCTGTCCACTTTCAGAACACCTCTGCTCCACCTCAGGAACACACTGTGCAAATTTCATTGGTGGCCGACAAGGGGTCGGTCGGCTACTATTGGTGGCTGGTCGGCCATTGGTGATGGTTGTCAGCCACTGATGGTCTGAGCTTCCTTGTTGCAACAGAGAGCAAAACAGAGTATTTCTCTGGGTTGTTTGCACACTTTGCCTCTCTTTTTCATGGGGAAATCAAATGAGGGACAAGTTTTAGTTCACAAACCATCAATCGAGCACTTTCATTGCATGATGGCTTGCGAAACCAATTATGCAAGATCAATGAATGCACAACAAGACCAAAATGTCCATCATCCTATCATGCATGATCAAAGGCAATGGAGACCAAGGAAAGTGGCACATTTCATCACTTTTGAGTATGAAATGTCCCATTTTCCTTGTGTTCGAATTAACATCCGATTCGAACACATGCAATGCAACACGAATGATGTTTATCTTGCCTCTTTTACTTGTCAATTTTTGTTTACTCATTTTAATTACCAAACCATTCCTTAATCCAATTGTCCATTGGTGAGTGTCCTCTAATGGAAAGAGGACTCAAACCCCAAGTTGCTTTGGGCATGAAAGAGGCATTACACTGTTGGTAATGAACCCCCTAAGGAATTAAACCATTAGGTGTAGCACCTCCATTTCACACTTAGGCAAAGAAGTGGTTTGAAACCATTGTCAAAGCAAATCAAAAGTGAAGAATTGAGGGGGGATTGCAGAGGTGATTAGGTGCTGGAAATGAATGATAAAAGCACTAAAACATGCAATCAACTCAAGCCAATGATAGTTAAAGCCTTAAAATACTAAACTAGTGAAAGAATTAACACTATAACCATGCCATGCAAGGCTCAAATAAAACAAATAACCAAAAACAGAGGCAAAACAGCCTTAAATATAGTCTAAAACATGCTGGACTTAAGTCATGAAAAGCCAAAACATCAAGCTAATGAATGGGGTTGCACTACAACTATGCAAAACAAGACTCAAAAAAACCAACCAGCCCAAAATAGAGCTAAAACAGGTTATTTCAGAAGCTAAGACATGCTAGACTTGAGCTAAGTTAGGCTAAAAAAAATGCGAACATATGAAGCTAACTAGGCATGAAAACAAGACACAAGGAGGGGAGGCTAACCCCTCCAATTTTGGACTTTAAAATGAGTTTTTTACCACTGAAAACCCTTTGAAATTCAGTGGTTAAAAGGCCCAAAAAAGTTGATTTGAAAGTGATGAATAAAGACACAAAGCTTTACAAACTAACAAACAAGAAGGGTGAACCACCCCCTAACTTAAAAAGGGTTCAAACCAACACTTTTAGGCTACAAAAAAAGAGTTTTTCTCAGCTCAAAACCAGCCCCAAAATAGTAAGAAAAGATGGTAAAACAAACTTTCAAAATAAAGTAAACAAGACAAGCATACTACCTCTTGAAGCAAAGGGGAATTCTAGGCACAAGAACAAGCTAAAACCACATTCAAGGGCTCCAAGATGACCTGAAATAACCTCAGCTCAAAGGTAAGAGGATTTGATTTAGGATGTGTATGCAAAAGTGTAGAGAAAATAAGCACTTAGGCATAAAATTGTAAGAGAGAGAGAGAAATCTAGAGAGAGAGAGAGATTTTTGCTTTGAATTTTTCTAACCCTCAAAAATGGGGGAGAAACCCCCTATATATAGAAAAACATGCCTTAAGCTTAGAAACATCCTACCATACACGTGTAGGAAGATGCAGCTCATTGTGCTAACAGTTGGCACAATTGGCAACAAATATCAACAAATATCTGGAAAAAGAGACTGGTGGCCGTCGGCCACCATTGGTAGCTGATCGGCTACCACTGATGGCCGACATGCAAAAGCCATGGCCGACAGCCTCTGGTGGTGGCCGACAGGTCACCACAAGGTTCCAGGCACCAAGTTTTGATCCAAAACAAGGCACAGAAAGGACAAGGTCTAAAGGCTCAAAGATAGGGTGTTCTGCCAAGGACTTGGGGCACTCAAAACAAACAGATGCAACCATAATCATCAAATGCACAAGTGATGACGTCCAAGTCTTAAGGACGGTAAAAAATGAGGTGTCTACAATTAGTATCAATGACATAACAAATAAACAAATTGTTGTTAGAATATTATTTATGACATGCAAAAAAAAGAAAGTTAAAAGTGAAAAATTACGACTTGCATTTACTGTATATCGTTAATGTGATACCGTAAAAACTTTGTTGTAGATCTGAACTACTGGCTAAAGCTAGCATGCTCAACTATAAGTCCCACTCCTCTCATATGGCCATCAAGTCTAATTCTTCTTCAACCAATGATAATACACCTTTTTCTCAACCCTATCTTTAAAGAAGCCTAGCAGGAGCTCTCTAATATTTGACAATCATATGATTTTGTGTTTTCTGTCAACTATGCTTGTGAATTTATGCAAAACCCTTTACATCATCATTTGGCTCTGGTAAAAAGGCTTCTTCGATATCTCAAGGGTACTTTGAGCCATGGTCTTCAATTTTCTCCAAGCGCTTTCACTCTTCATGCCTTTCTGATTCAGATTGGGTAGGTAATACTATTGACAAACGATCAACAACAGGGTACTATGTTTTTCTAGGCCCTAATCTTGTGTCTTGGGTAGCTAAGAAACAGTCCACTGTCTCATGGTCCTCTATAGAAGTAGAATATAGAGCTTTTGCTCAAACTTCAGTAGAGCTCATCTAGCTTGGCATGTTACGGTAGACACCCTATTTTGACCGGCCCTAAGACTTGTGCGCCATTTTCTGAACACCCGATGATGATGATCGAGATGTGCTATTTTTATGAATTCTTCAGCAAGAAGTCTAAACTCAGGCTTTAATTTCAACCTTAAACCCATTTTGGCTAAAACATTTTTAGACCAAACTAAAGCCCCTTTTCAAAATATGTTTGGTTGCGCAGTTTCAAACATTTCTACAATGTCTCGAGGCTTGCCTTTTCAAACTCTAAACGTTGTCTTTTTTCAGTGGATCGAGCGAAAGATATAGTAGGAATGAATGGAAATTGTGAAATTCTCTAAAATACTTGTTTCTCCTTTTAAATCATGCTAGTTTTACCCTATTGATTTACCGGTGTATTTTTCATATGGTCGTACAACAACTCATGGCCGGATGAAAAATGTAGCCGGCTAGATGAATAATAGTATGATCGGCTGAAATGTTCGGGTACAGAGCATTTTTTGAAATTTTGGCTTTTTCTGTGACTTTTTCACAAATATTTTAGATATTTTGACCCCTAAAGTCTGTATAAAGATGTCTCAGCTTCATTTTTTAGGGTTACAAAATTTTCAAAAGCCAAGAGACTTGTTTTTGAGAGCTTATCACTTTACCTCCCCTTCAACCTCTATTTTTCACACACAAACCACCTAAACTCCATTAAGCCTCTGTTTAGGAAGAAGGGTTAGGTCGGGTTTAGGATTATTTTAGCCACAAAAAGATAAAATAGGCTTTTTAGCCCAATAAAACAAAACATTACATCCAACCCATAATCATTCTATTATTTCTCTCACAAAAAGTCAAAAAAGCCAAAAAGTCCTTTCCAAATGAGACTTTTTAGCCCCAGGCTAAAATAGCCAAAAAGCCAACCCACTTCCTAAACGAACCCTAAAGCTTAATTACAAGCTCATTGTTGTGGATTCTAAGAACTATAAGCCATATCTAAAGGACCTTGAGGGTGCCCAGGAGTTTGACAACCAAGAAACTCACCCTCTTTTAAGAGGTGAAACTTTAAAACTTTTCTCACTTTCTCTTATTCTTTTTTCATCTTTAAGCTTTGAATTTCATTATCAGCTTGTTGTAATCATGTGATGAGTCCTCATGGATGTGGAGGGAAGTAGAAAGTAGATACCCATCTGTACGAGCACGAAATATTGTTCTCTTATAATCCTATTGATCAAGATTGCGCTCCTCCGTACGACGTCGCTTTACTCCCTGAAAATACAAACGTGAGCTAGCCGGCGGGTGTGTGTCGATACCTCTCCAATGCCTAAGTCAGCAGAAATAGACAAATAGACAAAAGCTCTGTGTATTCGGGAATCAAGGTTGTGTTACCTCTCCATAGGTGATATTGTGAGCTTTTATAGGTTCCGCGTGGCACAATCCTAGTAGGACTATTACTCCTCCATGTAGAGTCCTCCTAGGAGTCATACTCCTGAAAGATAATGCTTATCCTTCAACATCTCCCTCACTGCTTAAGCCAAGTGAGATGGCTTTACCATGGTTGGATGTCAATATGACCGAGGTAAGCCTGGCTATGCTGAGCAGCAGAGTAGACCGAACTATATCTAGTTTGGTTCTTCCTTTCACTGCCTTTACCTCAGTTCCTCTTGTACAAACCATGGTATGTTTAGACTGAGCTAGCAAATAGCAAGGTCCTGACCGAGCTAACCATACTATGCTATGATCGGGCTAACTTTGAGTATGGTGACCGGTGCTGACTGCAAAGCTTTCTTAGACCGGACTAACTTTAAGGCTCTCTCAGACCGGGATAACAAGAGGGCTCTCTGGAACCGAGATAACAATAGGGCTCACTGGGACCGGGCTAACTACAAGCCCCTTTTATCCAGCCCTTCTTATTGTGGCCCAAAGAACGGCCCATTTACCCAGCTCGGCCCAATTTAGGTATAAATTACCCTCTCAATTGCCCCTTAATTCCATCTGCGCAGCATGATAGGGATTTATCTGTTTTATCAACCGAGCTAAAAAACTTTAGCCTTTCCAGCCGAGCTAAAATTCTTTAGCCCTTCCAGCCGAGCTAAATTCACACCGGGCTCTACCTGTCCGGTCAAAACGTCTCTTCAATCACAGCAACTGAATCGCTTCTCATTCCAATGACACGTGGCATGCTCCGATTGGCCCAAGGCAGTTGTCGCACCGTGTTCGTACCTTGTGAATTTTGAACAGTCCTGCCTTTTTCCTTCCCTTTTCACAAAATCAAAACCTTTTGTTTTGAAACCCCTCATTTGCACTATTCATTCTCTCTCTCTCTCTCTCTCTCTCTTGCTTGAGCTTCTGCTTCCCCATTTCTACACTGCATAAGCCCGTGTTCTTGCTGCCGTTGCTCTCATTTTCAAACTCTTCAACTTGAATTGGTGAGTGGCTCGAATCCTCTTCTTTTTTGTTGTTTTCGCACTTGTTTAGTAACACATAGCATGTTTTGTTTGTATGTTTTTCCAAAGCACGTTCTACTTTTGCTTCAACATTTCTGGGAAAAACCATGTAGTAGAACCTCTGTTACTCCATGAATAACCTGAGAAACACTGATTTTGATCCAAAATCATATTTCAACCGAACTAGGAAGTTGTTCGTATTTAGGCACGAACCTAGCATCACTGTATAACCGGACTAAAACTTTACTTTTATTGTTTGTAATCTCAACAAGTCTTAGTACTGCCTGCTTAACTTGGCCGAGCTAGTGAACCGCACTAGGTTTGCGTGATACTGTGCTAAAAAACCTCAAATGACCGACCGAGCTAATACTTGGGGCTAAGCCAGCTCCCTTAATTTAAACCGAACTAATAATGCTGCCCCGAAGGCTCGACCGGGCTAATGCCTCTAGCTTAAACCGAGCTAGGACTGGGTAGCATCTCACATAGTCGAGCTAGGACTTCACTTATCTTGCCTTTATTTCTTTTAGCACGGTCCAACGATCTGTGCTTAACACCTTTGTTTTTCACTTTGCAGACTTAGGTTGCCCAGGCACTCCTTTGAGCGCTCAACCGAGCTACTCAGCACCATTCTTCGACCGAGCTTACACCCAGTTTAATCTGTATATAACTTAAACCACAAATGGGGAAGTATAGATTTTTAGTAAACTCACCAGGGGGCCATAGCCGAATTTCGTAAGGACTACCAAATTCCAGATGATATCCACCTCTCCCTGGCCGAACCAGAAACCGTTCCTTGGGGAAAGCAAGGCTTTGTCCTTTTTAATGTTATTTCAATCGTAGAGTGCGGTCTACGTTTCCCTGTACAGCCCCTCTTCTGTGAATTCCTTACGCAAACCAAACTCTGCCCTACCCAACTTTCTACCAATTCCTACCGTATAATAAACGGCATTGCCGCGCTAAACCACCGGGCTGGCCTTAACCTCGGTCTAGTCGAGCTCTTTCATCAATACTCCATAGGATCGGCCGAAGATGGCTGGGTTTACTACTTACGAATAAGGCACCGGCGTGAAAAAATAATAAAGGATACTCCAGATAAAAACGTGAACGATGATGATTTTTTCTGGGTATCTGGGAATTTTGAAGACCACCATAATGTGGAACTTTGTTTTGCAATCCTCTTTCACTTGGGACACTTCTTGTATGCATTTGACACTTAGTTAAGGCTTGAACTAGACCTAGAACAATGTTAAACACTTAGAAAAGTTTAAGGAAAACATTAATCAAAGTTAAGAATTCGGTATGTTAAGCCTGTTCGAATTAGGCAAGTACTTCATTGTTTTGTTATTGTTAATGTAGGTCAAGCTTTGGAAGAAGGAAACCTCTTGTTTGATTGAGCCATTTGAGTGGTGATTTAGTAACGCTATGTTTAATTAAATATGTTTTAATGCAAACCTTGATTATGTTTATAAACTTTGTTATGTTTTGCTATGAATGAACATTCTATACTATTTTATTATGTATTTAGATGACATTCATGGATTAGGCCCACAATTAGGGGAATATCGAATCATGTATGATGGCTGAACTCACTTTATTACATTTAGCCGGTACCTAGGCCGGTTAAGCACCTTTTAATCCTTGAAATGCTCATCACTATGTATTTTGTTTGCAAGTCAAGCTAAGTTTTGTCTTGTACAAGTTAATGTGTATTTTGAAAGAATGTTTAAAGCTTTCAATGTTCATTCATTTACCGCCTTACTTTATTACTATTCATTGGGCAGTGGCTCACCCCTCTCTCTTATATGTATGTAGATTAAGAAGAAGAACAAGGACACAAGGAAGAGTTACACTAGTATTTTACCTTTCTTTTATTTTGTTTCCTTTTTGGAGGTTATAATCTGGAGACAAGAGTTTTGTTTATATGGTTTGGTTTTTGTAAGGACGTCTTTTGATGTTGTACTCTTTTCTTTTTGTTGTTTGGGCTTGTAAATATCAAGATAAGTAAATAAAAGGCATTCTTGTTTTGTTTCCATTCCTACTTATGCACTTGCTCTGGATGGACTTTGTTTAATATAATGAACAGGTCATTCTGCATAAGCCCCAAGGTTATAGTTCAGTCTTGTCTAGTCTTGCCAGGCCTTTAGTAGTCAAACACTACTGGTCGGTGATAACTGTTATCCTATTTGGAGTGGGATGGGGTTATGACAAGTTCAAACTGTAAACAAACTGCTCGAGTGACCAAAACACCACTCAGGCGAAGAAACCCCTTCTCCAGAAGCTCAGACTGTGACGACCCCGCCATGTGTAATATTTGGCATTTAATTAACTAAAGAGATTCAGATTTTAATTAGTCATTATTCTGATTTAATTTGGGAGTTATGGAATTATTATGTCTGATTCGTATATGATTTGATTAATGATTTATTTTGGAATTAGAACTTAAAAGCCTAAATGGCTTAAGAAGGTGAAATTGATGAGTTGAATCGGTTCAATTTCGAGTATTAGACCATATGGAAGTTTAATTAAATATTTGATTCTGTTTAGTGAAAAGATTTGATCAATTGGGTCCGAATTGAAGTTAATTAAGTTATGAGGATTGGGAATTAAGATTATTATGGATTAAATTTATTTATGAGATGTTCAATTTGAGTATGTAATTTATTGACCGAGATTTTGAGTTTTATCTGAAATTGAAGGCCTTAAAGATTTGAAAAACCAAAATTGATGATGGAAATAAGTTTAATTTGATATTTGGAACATTTTGAGGGTTTGATTAAAAATCTGATTCAGAATGAGAAAATTAAATATAATTAGTTGGGCTTTAAAGGAAGGCAAATTAGAATAATTAAATTAAGTGGGATTTGTGATTGGTTATGATTAATTTAATTATGTGTTAATCAAGATTTATTAAGACTAAGTGTTGCTTAATTAAATTAATCTTGATCATAAATTAAATTGTAGAATGCTCTAGAAATTGAGGATGTATGTGGGTGTGGGTGTGGGTGTGCAGAGAACTATTGTGTGTGCGCTGAGAAATATGTGTTAGTGTGTACATGTGAGTGATGTATATGTGTAATGTTTGGAGGGTTTGCTTCAATTGTTTTGCTGGAAGCTCAAAGAGTCGAACAAATCGAGAGAGAGAGAGAGAGAGAGTTCCGAAATTCTGAAGAGAAGAACAGAATTGAGCTCAAGGAAGAATCAAAGAAGGAAAGTGTAGAAAGGAAGGGAAAAATTGAGGAATTTATCAAGGAACTCAGCAATTGAAATAACTTTAGGTAAGATTTCTCCATCTTTTCATGTCTTGATCTTGTTTTGCATGGATTCACATACTAGAACTTGTATTTTGGATTTTGTAGAGAAGTTCATGGAATTTTGCAATTTAGGGTTTGAGATTGATGAGTTTATGCATCTATCTTGTGTTTCATCCTTGTATTCATGCATTTTTCATGGTTTTATGAGAGAAATCATGTACCAATCTTGTTTGGTAAGATCAATTTCATATGTATTTGAAGATTCAAGAAAGTTTCATCATATTTAGAATAGCGAATGAGAAATTTTGAAAATTTGTTTTTGTTTTGAATCTTGAATAAAGCTTTCAATTGATGTTATCTAACATGTTTTTAGAACCTCATGACTCATTTTATGAAAAGAATTTGAAGTTTGTTGATGCTTTTTAAATATGAGTTTTCATGTTAAATTTACGAATCAGAAAACTTGTAGATTGTTTTGCATCTTGAATTATTCTCTCAATTGAAGTTATTTTTACTTATTTTTGGAGCTTTGGGACTCTATTGAGGTCGATTAAATTAAGTTTGAGAAGATTATTTTGAAGATGAGTTTTATATTCAAATTTATGAAGCAAAAATCATTAAATTATGCTTGATTCATGGATTAAGTTTTCAATTGACCATGTTTTTCATGTTTTCTTGCATATGGGACCCCTCAGGACATCTAGAACTTGCATTTTAGCACTCTAAGAGCATGTTAGCAATGTTTTGAGCTCGACATAAAGTTAAAGTTAGGTTTAAGCCGTTTGTTACATCAGTTATGTTCTAAGTCTTCAAGTACATGCTATGTGTGATATGTAGGTCTTGCGCCTAGCGTTGAGCCGTCTGTTTAGAGGTTTTCTCATCTTTTCTTCTTTTGAGGTAGGGATTTGTGGTATTTTCCTTATACAAAATTTATCTTTTATGCATTTTGTGATAAATCATGAGATTGGGGGTTTGGGTTTGATATTTTGGGGTTTACCTTTTTGGGTTGGGATATGATTACGGGCGAACGATGACTAGAAGAGTTGAAATAAATAAAAAATAAAAAGTGTTTTTGTGAAAAGCTTCAATTTACTCCAGAACCTTAGTTTGGCTCATAAAGATGGTTGATGGTTTTGCTTAAATTGAAAGTGGCATCCTGAAGTTGAGGTATTAAATTGCACATATCCATATTTAATTGAATTTTGAAAATGTTTAGAAAAATCCATGTAACAACTTGTGATTGAACTCTTGTTGTTGATATTCTAAGTTGTGCTATGAGATTGGATTGAGTTTAGGGATTTTGAATTTTGTGAATTGTATTGATGATATAAGATTTGTGATGAAATGATAAAGTGGATTTAAGAAATGTGTTGAGTTGTGTTGTGTTGTGTTGGGTTGTGTTGTGTTGTAATTGGTACCCGCATGGGGAGTTAAGGTGCCCAATTGTCCTGTCTGCGCATATCGCCGAACGAATGTGGGAAAATATTTTTGGGTGTCCATGATCCCGCTGTTTCAGGAGTCGGCAAATGTGAAAAAATGGTTTTTGGGTGTCCATGATTCCGCCGTTTCAAGAGTCGTCAAATCTGGAAAAACATGGTGTTTGAAAAATGTTTTTTTGGAGTCCATCTCTCCGCCATTTCAGGAGTCGGCAAATGTGGAAGGGAAAAATGTTTTTGGGTGCCTATTGCCCCGCCGTTTTTAGAGCCAGCAAATGTGGGAAAACATAAATGTCGGGTGCCCGCTATCCCGCCGTATCAAGCCGGCAAAATGTGGAATGTGTTGAGAAATGTGATAAGTCAGTGATAATGTGTATGACTCGTAATGAACTTATGAAATTACAATTTTTTGTGTGATTTTGTATAGAAGAGAAATGCATATAGAAATTACTTGAAGGAAATGGAACATGAAATGGTAATTGGGTAAGGGGTTGATGATGATGAACTCACAGGGTTATTTTGTGACCATAAGTGAAGATTATGAGTTTTATTTTGTGAATAATAGTAATATCAGTTTGAGTTAAGAATTGTGGACTTATGGTAATTGTGGTATAATTGGGTTGGAAGTTTAAGGAAAAATGAAGAATCTTGTGTGAACTTGTGAATAATGATTTTATGAGGGATGAATCCGTTAATCTTATAAATGATAAGTCTTTTTATTAAGATGTTTTAGGAAAGGAACAGGTGAAAAAAACGAAGTAGGAATACCTTTATCTTTGTATATCTATGATTTAGTGTGCTTATGTGATATCTTCATAGTTATAGCTATGTATGAGTTGAAAATATATTAAAAATAAGATTTGAAATCAATTGTAAATATTTGAGAAATTGAATTGGAAAGGTTTATATTCTTGATTTAAGTTGAGTTACTATTGATGATAGAAATGTTGCGATGATGGTTATTATTTCTTGTGTTATATTGAATTATTATTGATAATGCAAATGTTAATGTGATGTAACGGATAGACAAGTAGGAACAGAGTGTATGATGGTTGTTTTGAATATAAGGGGAACTTGGACTTTAATGTTATAGAATTTTAGTATTTGTGAATTGTAAAAATAAAATAATAATAATAATAAATGATAAAAAAAAAATGGAAATGAAATGAGAAATGTCTTGGAATTGGATTGATAAATTTAAAGTGATGTTAATTCTTAAGTATACTTGTTTTCAAAGAAGATTTATGATTTTCTGATGATGAAAGATAATATTTTATGGAAGAAAGTCTTCCTTAGATGTTCCAATGAATTTTGAGAAAATGATACTCTACGTACAATATTTTGGGCATACAAAACGTCACCTTACTATATAGTATCACCCTGCATGCATGATCATTTCTATCTATGTATTAGTTATTGTTTTAGAATTATGAGATTCTTACTGGGCATTAGTACTCATTCCACGTTGATGAACTTCACAGGTAATTGAAGGTTTCAAATATCAAGACATGGAATTTCCTTCTTGTGTAGTCTTATGATTTTATTTTGACGTTGTAAGATATACTTGTAGTTTAGAGATCAGTATTTTTTTTCCTTGTATGTAATATGGATGTAAGCCTCACGGCATTTCTTTTATCTATTGTGTAACGAGAGAGAACATGTATATTTATTTATTCACCAATTCATCAAAAGATGAATTGTCATTTGTAAATGGACTTAATTAATGAATATTGGTAATGTTATCCGAGTAATAAAAATACGGGGCGTTCCACAGACTACAAACACAGAATCTAGGAAAAAAAAAGGACCGCATGAGTGACCAAAACATTGCTCGAGCGAACTCAAGTCCAAACAGCCAAAATCACCCCAGAAAACTCAAAATTCCACATGTTTCAAACATAACTCAAACATCCAATTCACAGCCCAAGAGACAACATAGGACCAAAATAGATGCCAATAACACCAACAGATACAAACCCAAAACCAAAGAGTATAAAAGGGTCGGGTCTTAACCCGGGGCACTATAGCCTGAGTTTTTGGTCTTTCACCATAGACTATAAAGCCAAATTAACCAATCATCATCTCAATCATATATGACCGGGATTCACCCAACCACTTAATTAAAACCATGTTGTTTTAATAATATCAACGCAATAATAATAATGATCATTTCTTGCAAAACATGCTTGGTGCATCACTGTTCAACAACGGGTTTTTCATTCTCAACAACATCTCAAAGTTATAATATGAAAATAGCTAACAACAACAACAACCAAGTACATCATCTCTTCCAATACATCAACCACCACTTCTCAAATCCCAAACTCACAAGTCTATAGGGTTTTCACACACAATTTTAAGGTTTTCTCAAGATAGGTATCCATATGCAAATTGTTATAATAAAAATAAGCTTGATAAGAAACAATAGCGAAAACCCACCCAAATCACCAAACCCTAACCTCAAATACATGCTCTTTCCAAATCCACAACACCTACATGTTAATTTTATACTAAACTACCACAAGTACATCAGCAAACTCCTATAGAGTCTAAGAAATAGAACCATACCTCTTGTAGAGAAGAGGAGAAGCTAAAAGCAACAATGAATGAGCAAATCAACTTTTGGCCGAGATTAAAACAATGCTCCCGCCAAGTGTACAATACTCGAGAAGGAGATGGAGATCAAATCCAAGCCTAGATGCCTCAAAACCAAGGTTTAAGTTCCAAAAACTAGGTCAAAATCGTACATGAGAGAGAATGCAGAAAGTTGGATCAAAAGTGATATTTCTGTGCACTGTTTTGTTTTGTTTTTTTTTATAGAGAACAGACTGCGGACGCGATGGTCTTGGCCGTGGGTGCAAAAGACACAGTCGTGGGTGCGACTTAACAACTCACGAGCGCAAAACTATACACAAACAAAAGTACTGGAAGGTGGTTTTGGTTGCAGGCACCATCGCTGGTGGGAACCCAACTCGCTGGCGCAACATGTATACCACAGGCATGACCATGCAAATTGCGGGCCTCCATTGCGGCCCACCGCAGGCCATGCAATTTCTCAAGGCCTAAGGACTAGAAAGTGTGTTTTGGTCACGGCTAGATCGCGGGTGCGATACATATACCGCGGGCGCAATCATGTCTAAAACAAATTCTCACTCTATTTTCCTAGGACAGTTCTAAGTGTAAATAATAACTCCCAATAATAACTCCCAAAATATGCAAAGTACCAAAAGGAATAAATAAGATAATAACAACATCACTCATTAATCTACAAGCCCAGAAGTGTGTCGGGCATTAATATAAGTGGGTTTCAAGTTAGGTTTTAGAAATAAGGCATTACAATGCCACCATTACGCTGTTGCCGCCACCGCCATCATGTCGCCATCACCACCACCACTACCACTACCACTACCACCTTCATTATCATTATCATTGTTACCATAAGCACCATCATCATTTTACTATCGTTACCATCGCTACCGCTACCCCCACCGCCGCCGCTGCCGCCACCGCCAGCACCATCACTACCACTATCAGAATATAAAAATTGAAATATACAATTTGAAAATAATAAATTTAAAATTTGATTTTATACATATCAAGCAACTTATATTTAGTTCAACACTTAAGCTTTTATCAAACAACTTTTCAACTTAAAAAATTCAACATTCAGTTTTCAATACTTAATTTTCAATCTTCAATTTTCAACTTTATCAAACACCACCCAAGGGTCTAATAACATGATTCAACACTTAAAACTTACGCCCATTTGATAGCCATAATTGATATCACTTAAAAATTTAAGTGCTCTTAAAATATAGATTAAAACTTTAAAAAAATTTAAGCCATAAAACTTACTTAATTCTGATTGAATTTATAAATACTAAATATAAGTATCTATATAAAATATTATAAATTCACCACCACTACCACTACTACCGTTACCACCACCACAACCACCACCATCATGCCATTGACACCACCACCGCTACCACCACCACCACCACCATGCTGCTGTCGCTGCGGCCACCGCCACCGCCACCACCATCGCTATCGCTATCGTTACCACCATCGCTATCACTACCACCATCACCATTGCCATCATGCCACTACCACTACTTACCATCACCTTCATTACCATTGTCATTGTTGTTATAAGCATCACCATCATTTTACTATCACTATTATCGTTACTGCTACCACCAGCGCCACCACTACCATTACTACTGCCACTACCACTACCACTGCCACCACCACCACCACCACCACCATCACAATATAAAAATTAAAATATATAATTCTAAAATAATAAATTTCAAATTTGATCTTATACATATCAAACATCTTATTTTTAATTCAGTACTTAAATTTTTATGAAATAGTTTTTCAGCTTAAAAAATTCAGCATTCAATTTTTTATATTTTATTTTCAATCTTCAATTTTCATTGTTAGGTTTTGACATTTAATTCGTCCATTCACCAAATTGACATTTTTTTTCCTTCTCTTTTTGGGTCATTATCAACGTTTGCTGAAGGTGGGGGAATCATAATTGGCTTGATTAGTTTCTCAATTCGTTTATAAGTCCTTGTTGCACCAGTAAAGTGAAAGAATGAGCCCCCTAATCGAACAATGTTTACATATAAATATATTTAATAAAAATAATTAGGATGAATTTCGGATAAAATGGGTCGGGAGAAGTAAAATCCGTCCCCGCTTCATTTCTTACTACTTGTATAGCATACAATCTAAAGTAATTTTTTTTTTTAATTCTATTTTTTCAAATCGTACATTTATCATGTGTACCAACCGCTAATATAAAATTATGTGATCAGATCAATCAAATATTTTATTTTCAAAAAATTAAAAATTAATATTATTCTATATAATTATTTATTTTTTAAAAATAAATATAATTCGACAAAATGTAAACAAGAGGGGCACAATAATCCCTTCTTCCACTTGCGTAAAGCAATGCTCTCCAAAATGTTTATCGTCTCTTCCATTTTTCCAGGACAGTAAAATTTATTAAGAAATAAAAATCATACACCGGATTGACATTTTTAATCTTTCTTCTTCTTTTGTCTCCTTAAAAAAAAAAACCTACAACCTTATTAGTTGCTGGATGGCCCGTGAGACAGATACCAGCTAAAACAACAAAATTCGGCATTGATGTAAAAAATTTGTACAAACAATGGCCTTGTTTGGGAAGTTGACTATTTTAATAGGTTATTTTAGTTTTTTGCTATTTTAATAGGTTAAAATATTTGTGTTTAGGAAAATAATTGAATTTTTTTTAATTGGATGTGATATTTGTGAGAAAAAAATGAAATGATTATAAATTTGATGTGACATATTGTCTTATTGACTATTTTGGCATATTTTGTCTTTTATAGATTTTAGCCAAAAAATCCCCCAAACCCAATTTGCCAAACACCGCCAATGTACATATATGAGTTGTTTAAAATTTATGAAAATAATGATGTCATAAAATTTTAAATAAAAATTCGTAATAAATTATAAATTCTAACAAATGGTGAGTTGGGAGTGGACTTGTAAAACAAGTATAACTCAGTGGGTAAAAATATCAGATCATACCTTAACTGATAGAACCTGAAGCGAAGAATCTTGTGGGTAAATCACGTGCTTCAAAAATGCGAACAACGAACTCTCAGCAGTGGAGTGATACCACAATATGAGTATCACCCACACAAGTCACAGTGCAAAGGCTGAATCGTTCTCTTAATGGGAGAGAGTTAGAGAGAGTATATAAAAAATGTTGTGGGTAAAAAACCACATAACATATCTGATATCAATATATTATTTAAAATATATAATCTGATATATAACCATATATATCAATCTATCCATATCAGTTGATATGATAGCTATAGTTATCATGAGTGGTTCTCCAAATAAGTTTTGAATTCAAATTCAAACTTACATGGATAACGTTCAAAAGGTTCATGGGTCATGCCATATGGGTGCCCAATTTCTAACATCTCTCACTCGCACATGAGTTGGCATGACACTGCCACATCTCTATTTCAATCTCCCCAAAAAATGAAACAATCACATACTAGCCAATGAACCGTGCGACCGTTGAGAAACACCTGCATGTAGGAGCTCTATACTAGAAACTCAAAATAAGCCAGCATAGAGACATCAATCCAAAAAGAATAGAAATAGTGTCTCATATACCCCAGACCCATCTAATTACACCGGTCCAAAAAAATAAAACATCTCTAATCCCTCAAAAAGAGCATGTTTGACCCTTTCAATTCTTGCAATATATTCACACTCAATCCGCCTCTCATACAGAACGATATGAGTTGCCGGCAATGAATATACAACAGTGGTGTAATACTAGATGATCTTCCTTTTGCCCTCATGCCATTTAGTTTAGGATTGACCGCTTTCCCAGTGATGTCCCTTAAGGCCGAATCATACATGACCGCAGGCAACATATCAAAGTAGCAAAACATCAACCCCTTACCTTATGACATAGTCAAAAATCATAAAAGGGTACATAAATGAAAGTCATATCAATAATGAAACGTAAGACTCACACGGTGAGGAAACAGGGATCCATTCTCTCACCTCATTACTCGGTCGCCAAGCACATATAGTATGAATACATGTTATGGTGGAGTAACTCTTCCAAAAAAAGAGTGACGTCATACTCAATACACCATACAGATCTTAGTTTAGTCGCTTTCTAGCGCCTAACCCGAATTCTCTATTTGCTCGCCTTCCAGGCGCCAAATGAGATCTCGCATCTGGCTAATCATAACAGGCACAACATGGAAAGTGGGTACTAACATCTATGTTTGGTCCTTAACACGACTTCATCTTGGTTGTAACCAAGGCGACATACATAGTGGATAATTTAAGCCTCTCTTGGCTCTAAATAAAAAATAAACCACTAGTCTCATCCTTGCTCGCTCCCAAGCGCCAAGGGCGATTGCTCGTGTGAGGTGACATCATCATCTGCTAATCATTATGACACAAACCATAATAGTGTCAACATCCCATCATTTCACAACAAATAAGTGATCGATTTTTAAAAAAAAAACACGACCACAGCTTGCGCAATTCTAGATTCCAAACATAAGCCTTATCAGCACCTCTTGCGATAAGCATATACAACGGAATTCACCATGTGCGCCTCACATGAAGTGGTTCAAGATCACTACCTCTTGCGCAATTACCTCTCTAAAGATATTTTGGTGACCAATTTGCTTCCATTCAAGATGCGCCCAACTAGCGCATTGAATCTTACAAGGGGCAAATTAATATACTACTAGTAAAGCATTCTATCCATAGTCTAATGAGCAAGGTCAATGTCTAAACTACTCAGTTGACCATTTACCAAAGATAACACTTATCATGCCGAATACGCCCACATTGTGTACTTTAGGCTCCCACAACAACAAAAAAAAAATAAATCAATGAACATAGGTCATCTGTTTCTCCCAAAGACAATCCGAGGATTCACTCAGTAGCTAAGGCTCTAGCTTTTACCAATAGGTAAGTCAATGGGTTTGCAATTTTGCATCTAGAATCATTCTAGGATATTCCTTATGTAAGTCATCAACCGGGAATTCTCCCAAAACAATCCCTAAGGATCGTACATCCGAGCATATAAATTACATCACCCATGTCCATCATATCTAAAACAGAGGACTGTCCACCCTAGGTGGCGACAACCTTATAAATTCCTGGCTCATAATGACTAAGTAAGGAAAAACTTCTTTTTGGACCATCGATCATGCCTCAGTGGTCTTCATCAATCATTGTTGGCCTATCATGGCTTGACGAAATCTAAGAACCACTATTTGGATAACAGTTTTAGGCTGTAAAAGATTTATTGGAACTAGCAACCTTTTTACGCTCCTAACTTTTCACCATAAAAGCAGAAGGTAAATCCTACGAATCTACTTATCCAATTCTTCAACGAGAAGTTGGGTCACAATGTCCATAAATCAATGTTCCGAACTTATGTCAATCATAGCCTAAGTCAAAATAACCTCACTCCCTAGGAGAAAGTCTTCTCATGGTCTACACTTTTCTCAATGGTGTGACTTTTTGGTATCTAACGAGCCTTATGCCTCAACAATGACTATCCAAAAATGCGCATAACTTTAGAACATTTTCACGTCTTAATGGAAAGTCAACCAAATTATAAAAATGGTTAATCCTCAAAGACTTTGTCTTAAACTGCACAACATTAATCCACTTTCTAAAAACAGGGACTAGAGCCTTTGGCATTATCCTAGGCTCTTTATCAACTTGCGGAGCAATCATGAATGTTTCCCTCTCAATCACCCAGTGATAACGTGGAAAAATTTCACAATCGCTACCACGCAACTAAGAATGTAGAGTATTCTTCTCTAATGGATTAATCCATTAGTAGGCACATCGCTCCCACTATCCCTAGGATATTGGAAATTTCTTTCCATTCTCAACTAGGCTACATAGAGCGCTATGCTTAGAATTTTCTATCTTATAGAGTTCCAAAACTCTATTCATGTCACCTTTACTAATAAAACTTTATGTGACTTAGTTGCACTCCCACAAAGCTGCTTACCTATATGCACATGACCCGGAGGGTTTACATGACAGCACACAATAATGCGTCACATAACCCCAAGTGTTTACAAGACAGCATACAATAATGCGCCATGGAACCCTAGGTCTTAACTTCGCAACCTTATGAGAAGTAAAATAAGGATAAGCTGCTTGATGGTTACAGTTCGCCCACAAATGGCTCTCTGCTAACCCATTACTTAAATGGAGTGTAAAATCTGATATGAAGGGGCACTTAGTTAGGGATATAGGCAACAAACTAAAGTGCAATTCCCAATTGGGAAACATTTTGCGCCATCATCCACCTAACATTAACAATACTTAATTCCTTATCTCTATTACACCATTGTGTTATTGAGTACTAGGAATAATCAATTTTCCAAGCATCCATTTCTCTTCACAGAGCTTTCAAAAAAAAAAAAATAACTCAAATAGATACTTGTCACCTTGGTCAAAACTAAAAGCACGAAAGCTGTTATCTGATTGATCTCGACCTCATATGTGCAATGTCAAAAATTATCTCAAAACTTTTGACTTATAGGAGATCAAATAGTCTTGACTCAGATGCATATCGTAATCTATAAATGTGTCGAGATTGAGGCTTAGCTATCATACCCTTACACATATCCAGTCACAAATATCGTAGTGGACTAAAATTGCGCCAATACAAATGCCCTTCTGCGGCTTTCCTACTTACTTGTGCGCAACCATTGCGAACAAAGTTACACATTCATATGAGAGCAGGATGTCACAAGCGAGTGAGCTCGAGAGGGCCTACTCAAACCATCCATGTCATCTTCTCATTAATGTGATTAAGTATAATAAGCCACCGGTTCATGACCAATGTCATAAACTAATTCCAATCATCCTAATGTATGAGTTCACGAAGACAAGTTTAAAGGTTTAGGCCCAACTAGGTAATGACTCATGACTAATTCATGTTTACCAGATCATAAAACGATGTCATAGAGATATCAAGCGCGCCTAAGTCGCAAATTTAACTAGTAAATGCTAATCCCCTGCACTTTCAAGTTAATTTTATTCTCCATACACTTTACTGCATCTAGTTGAGAGATGACGATACTCCTCTTGCCAGCTCTGATTCTCGCTTCATAGTTACTTGCAATTAATTCTACTATCTACAAGAAGGAGAGAATAAGCTATCAATCTACGACAGCTCCTGAAGTTACTTAAGCGCGAATTAGGCTAAAGAGTCTTATTCAACACAATACTCTCACAAGCGATGTGTCAAATTCTTAGAGTCATAACAACCTTGACGGCCTTGACCTTTTCATTACTATGCTGCAACGTTTGCGCTTAGTGGTAAACGTTATTCAAAAACGTTAGCCTAGCTAAGGAATCATACAAAGAAGCACCTCTTCATGTCTCATACTCAAGTGTGGAAATAGTAAGTGTCTAGACTTAGACAAGTTGGCAATGCTAATAGATTTTGCAGCCTTATAAACATGTTCACCTTGAAGAAAGATATACACAAGAAATTGCTGGCTTGGTTTTGACATTTAATTTGTCCATTCATCAAATTGACATTTTTTTTTTTAAAGTTGAATTTTTTTTTTTCTTTTTTTGGGTCATTATCAACGTTTGCTGAAGGTGGGGGAATCATAATTGGCTCAATACCTTCTCAATTAGTTAATAAGTCCTTGTTGCACCAGTAAAGTGAAAGAATGGGTCAGTCAATCAACCCAATGTGTATATATCTATATGTATAGATTTTTTTTTTTTTAAATATGAAGAGTTTCATACTAAATAACCTAATCAAAACCATAGACATGCTGCCTAAATTTGCCGGCTTATAAAGTTTTTTAATGACAATTGAGATGGGCTGAAGAGTATCATCATGTTATCATCAAAACAGATTCTATAGAAGCAATCCAAGTTATTCAGGGCTCGCTCTAGATAATTTGTGCCTAAAGAAATAATTAAAAATGAGACTTTTTATATAATAATTTTTTTAATAAAATTTTTATTGAAAATTTATTTTTCTAGATTTTTTAGATGCAAAAATATTAATTAAATCTTTATATTCAACTTTTGCTAACAAATCTTTTTCAATTGATAATATAACTAATCCACTTAATCTTTCTTATAACATAGTTGATCTAAAGTAAATGTTTGGAGGAACATGATCATTTGTTTCATTAATATTTTGTTATATGGTTTCATTGTGTTCCAACTCTTTTGGATCAATTGCTTGTTCCTTTATAGAATTTTCGCCTAAATTATTTGTAGTGTCATTTTTTGGTTGTGGAGTTTCATTATGTTCAAACTCCTTTAGTTCAATCACTCGTTCATTTGTGGAACTTTCACCTAAATGTTTTGTGTTTGTATAGTTTCAATATGTTTTAACTCTTTTGGATCAATTACTTTTTCATTTATAGAATTTTCGTCTAAATTTTTTGTTATATTTTTATTAGTTGTAATGAAATTGTCAAGAGCTCCTTTTTTAGATTGAATAAGATTTTCTTTTTTTCTTAAGTTTTTCATATCTAGATTCATATTTTCTATTAGACATATTTGTTTTCTCTAAAAATAATCAAAAATAAATAAAAATAAAAAAGGAGCAAAACACTAGAAATAATAAAAGTACAAAAAAAAAAAATATTAAAAGGGTAGAAAATAGAACTCGATTTTCCACCTTAAGTGATAAATAGTAGGTATTAATCAGATGTGTAATTAAATTTCCTACAATTTTTTTGACATGAGAAAATTTTTATTTAAATTAGAAATATAATTAAAAGAAAATATTAAAAAACAAATTTAAATAATTTACCTTAATAATATATCAGTTTGTGAAGTTGTTGATGAATTAATATCATTGACAGAATTGTAAAAGAATAAGTAAACAAAGCTTGAAGAATAGTGCAGAGAGAGAGGGCCTTTTTTTTTTTTTTTTGCTAGATAGAGAATCTATATCTATGTCTATTTATACTGTAAGATGGGGTTTGTAATGAGAATGGATGTGAGAGTTCCACTCAACTTCAATTTCTTATTTTTTTTCAATTCAAACAATTAAGAAAATCTCTATAACTTCCATTTAACCATATAAAAATAAAATTCTAATTAATCTGTGATTTATGAATTTTAAAAGAAAAATATTCGAAGTACATATTTGTTTTGCCATTAAATATGGGAAACAATTCACCAAAATAAGAAAATAAAGATGTCAAATTTAAGATTGACTTCTTATGCAGATATACTTTTATTTTTTTCACACGCAAAATTTTTCTTTAGAATAAATTTTCAAATCTCTTATTCTCACAAATATATATATATATATATAAATAAATAAATGAATGAAAGATAATCTTACAAATTGCAAAAATCTTGTGTTACACACAAAATTAAAAATAATAAAATATTTTAGAAAAATTTATCTCTGTCTATATCTATTTGTAACAAAGAGCTTTACAACAGTTGCAAAATTCTATATCAAATTTCTTGATTTTTTTAATTTTAAAAAATTAAAAAATTCTATTAGGTAATCATTCTATGATTTATCGCTTTTAAAAAGAGAATATACTAATCTATTTTAAAATTTAATTAAAAAGAGAACACTTTTATGGTAAATTTCATAATTTACGATTTTGATTTCCCATATTTATTTATACTATACATTTTGTACCTATATATATAGAGTATAGATGTAATCATTCAGAAGAATTAAAAATAAAAAAAAAAACCTAAAATATACAATCAATTTAAAAACCATAAACAATTGTAGCAGCTATACTAGTCAAAGTTTCAATCTCTTCTTTACCACAATATGGCATCAACATCTGTATCAACTGTTTTATCAATTTTTCTTGTGTTAACCCATGAGATATTACAATATTTTTATGATTATAGCATTTGAGAGCTTTAGTTTATATTTATATGTTTATTTTTTTGTTATATATAATATAAAAGTTGATGATACAATGATGAATTTACGCCCAAAAAAAAAAATGCATGTTTCAATTGTAGTTCCTCAAATTTTAATTTTAAGTGGTTTATTTTGATTATTTTCTAACTTCACTACTTTAAGCAAAACTTACTATGATGGTCACTCAGGTTGACAACATGTAAATTTTGTTTGTTTGTTTGTTTTTTTTTTTTTTTTTTTTTTTTAAATTTAAATTTTTTGTGTTTATATATATATATATATTGATTTCATGGAAGTTCTTGAATTATGAATATCTAACCATATTACTTTTTAGTTTTGGAAATACCCATTATTTCAATAATTTTTTTTATAATTGCTTTTTTTTTTCTTTTGCTTTTTCTTCCTCTTTTAAAATTGCTTGCAATCTTTGAACATTTTTCTTGTAAATGGCTTGACATATGCATTGATTATGTAGTCATCATACATATGATATTATAGGTGCATGACTATAACCATTATGATTTTTGTTTATTTTAAATTTTTTTGTGGAGACAAATCAAATGACTTACTCAACATAAATATTGTAAAATTGTTTTATATACATAATCTTATAAGATAGAGATAGGAAAATATAATCAAAATACGCTAATATTTTTTCAAATTATTTAATTTAGAAACAAATACGATTTTTTAAATTGACTTCAAGATTTTATTGATTTAAGCCATTGAGTGAGGTTAACTTCATAGTATTAGCCAAGCTCAAGAATTTACTTAATGAATTTTCTTCACGTTTTCTCATATAATTAAAAAATTCATTTCCAAACACAATAACTTTTTGTAGAGCACCTCCATTCAAACCTTCAAAATTTAGTTATGCCAAATTTTTTTAAAGGTTTGGGTAACAAATTGACATATGCTAATTTGATAGAGAAGCTCTCTACCCGATAGGTTAAATCTATTATTATATTTTTTTTTTAAAAAAAAAATGCCCCAAGACATCCCCAAGTCGACCATCTTATGCCATTGGATGCTTAAGGGATTGTTTGGAGTGTCCTAAATAAGTGTACTTTTTGTCTTTTTAGACTAAAACGTTAAGAAAAAAAAATATAGATGTTTGGATTAACTTTTTGACTTTTTATGAAAAAATATGTATTAAAAAATTGTATAAATAAGTGTGTTGGAGAAGAAAGGGTAAGAGGCCGTACGGATTGGCAATGGAGTCAGCTGGTTGAGTAGATGAGAAAATATTGTCTCCTTCTCGAGCTTTGATTGGATGGTGTTGTTTGGCCCGTGGGGGCCTACCACGGGTCCTTTTTTTCTAATCGAAACCGTTCAATGTGTAGAACTCATCGAGTACTATATATTTATACAAAATCACGTTGATTGAATATCGATAGCTATCTGATCGTGTTAGTTTTTTTTGTTAACTGTTAACTATTACATCATCCATTTTTATACAAAACTGATTTGATCATGTAGTTAACAATATCCGATAAACGTAATTTTTTATAGGCATATAGTATTAGACGTGTTCTACATATTATCAAAACGGAACCCATGGCGGGCACCCACGGGCCCAACTTTATCATCCAATTTAGTGAATATACACATGGAATTTTTTTTTTTTTTTTCCCTTTCGCTGACTAGTTCATCACGTCAGTACCTAGATTGGGCCAAAAAAGTTGATTTGTATTAATATTTGTATATTAATTTCTTGAATAGTGATAACTTTTTAACTTTTTTGGTAATTTTTTGACTTTTTCTAAGGTTGCCAAACCAGCCCACAGAAAACAAAGAAAAAGAAAAAGAAGAAGAATTAAGGGGTCTTCATGTCAAAATTGGCATGAAGGGGTGATGCATAGACCATGACAAACAGATAAAACCTCAAAATATATATATATATTTTGTGATTATTGGATTCTAAAATATATATATTTTTTCCTTCCTTTAACTTGGCATGCATGCATAGTGGATTCATTTTGTTAGAATTATTGGAGGTATTCCATCCAAAACCAATTTGCAATATTGCTCTTCTCTCTACCTCTCTCTCACTTCTACATGCGATTGGGTCACATGTATAGAAGTGTTGGAGACTTACCTTTTATCTTTTCTTTAAGTCATCCAAGTTCAATTCATATAATCTAGAAACCCCTCTATCTATTTTCAATTGATTTTGGGTTGGTGACTAATAATCTAAAACTTTTTGATAAATAATAAATTCTTTCAAAATATTATGTTTCTTAAATGAAAACTCATTCATACAAACAAAAAAATATCATAAGAATGTTGTGGCAGTAACAATTTTGCAAATAAAATTCATCATCATGTTGACATGATAATAGGAGACTTGAAAAAAAAATGAAGCCATGGGCAAGCACAGGTTGTTTTGAACGAAATTTGTTGATGAAAAATCAATGGAATAGAAATTGGTAAAAATTTCATGGGATGCAAATGTAGTCTGTGTGGGGGTGCAAGCATTAGAACACCAAATAATTTGGTATTGTCCACTTCGTAAGTATGCATACACCCATAACAATAAATTTACACAGATTACATATTGACCCAATTCCAACAAAGTATATTGTCATAGGCATTTCATTAAACACTTAAAGGGCACAATATAATTACCTAACAAGTACATATACAAGGCTCCCACAATAACAATTAATTATCTTCTATGTATTTTAACAAACACTTAGCATGCAAGGATTCAGACTTAAATCAATTTGTGTCATTTCTTCCAATTACAAACATGTAAATGTTCAATCAGACAAACTCAAGGTTGCTTTGAATGAAATGATATGAATGAAAGTCAATGGGATAGAGATTGGACAAAATTCATGGGGTGCATGTATAGTCTATGTAGGGTGCAAGTGTAGTGTGTGTGGGGTACAAGAGTAGTCTGTATGAGGTGCAATTGTTAGAATACCAAAAAAATTGACAACGTCTACTTCCGGGTATGCATACACCATGGAATTCATAACAGAACAATAAATTTACACAGATTACATGACCCAATTCCAACAAAGTACATTGTATAGGGATTTCATCAAACACTAAAACGGCACAACACAATTAACTAATAAGTTCATATACTAGAATCCTAAAACAACAATTAATTCTCTTGTGTGCATTTTAACAAACACTTAGCATGCAAGGATTATAGACCCATAATGTTCAATCAGACAAACTCAAGAAGTAGCCCAAAATTTGTTGTAGATCAAACTTTTCAAGAAGTACATTCTAAAAATTGTGACAAATCATTTACAGCATCATAGGAAAGAAAAAAAAAAAAAATTCATACAACATCATTGTTTGAAAAAAAAAAAATGTATACATATATAGAGAAGAAAAAATAAGAGAGAGATTAGGGTTTGTGATGAGAGATACCTCTGTATCTCTGCCTTTAGGAAGTGAGATGAGAGTAAGGGACGAAAGGACAGCGCCGGAGTGCGAGGGAAAGACTGAATAGAGGGTGGTGGGTCTAACGCAGAGAGAGAGAGAGAGCCTGGCAATCGTGAAAAGAGTAATAATGGAGAGAATGATGCCGTTTTTTCTGGAAGGGTAAATAGGCCATTTCCCTTCAAAATCCCATGAGTTGGTAATATAAATCTCACTCTCCACTGCTGTTGTAATTTGCAAAATTTGCCCACTGATTTGTAAGAGTAAGATTGTTTTATTGTCCTCGGGCAGTAATTCCCCCATTTTTTTATCTTTAAAAAAAAAAGTTCTTAAAAAAACTTTTACTGAAGAATATAAGAAAAATTACAATCCAATTGATATATTTTTTAAATAATTATAAATTAGTAAGTGACCCGTGCGATATATGAGAATTTATTTTTAAAATAAAAAATTAATCTTGAGTCTTAATATTTTATCTGTAGAAATTTTAACAACTAAAAGCTAAATATAAACAGATTTACTAATGGCTAATGAAAATTATTTTCACTGTGTGTGATCCTATATAAAATAGGCGTATAAAAATAATTTCTTTCAAAGTTTAAAAAAAAATGTGTTCTAAATCTGAAATTAAATCATCATTTGTATAAAATCAAATTTACCAAAAATCATGAATTCCCTTTGTATCAAAATATTTTTTTGAAAAATTCTATAATATAAAAATTATGACTTGGTTATAACTCATGTTGTATTATTTTGGTGTTATTAATTGAGAAGGTTTTTTTTTTCCAATTTCTTATGTTTTTAGTTATGTCTAAAGTGGTGCATCTGGTCTTTAATTATGCTTCAAGTAGTGTTGGATTATGATCTATTATAATATTTTTATATGAGAATATTTAAGTATTTTATTACATGAAAAAGTGTTTAAGGTAGGTTGATTCAAAAGTACGATTTATGTTTATATCAGTAAGATCATAAGAGTTATTCATATTGATGTATAAAAATTATAAATTCAAATTATAAACAGTATCATCAAAGGGAATCTATAACCTTAATAATTTCAGTTTTAAAGGGGTTCTGATTAATTATGTGACACATCACAATAATAGCAAAATTTTTATTTCAGCCAAATTATTTTTGCATATCTTTTCTAGCAAAGCTCATGAATGTGCACTATCAATAATACAATAAATTCAAAATTTTTATTTAAAAAGTATTCAAAAAACATCAATAGGTGCCTTAAATATATAAAATCATTTTTCATGAATCATTATTCTTTAGTAATACTTCACCTTATTTATCATTTGACATTTGTTAATTTATCTTCTAAAAACTTAACCAAAAAAGTTATTGAGTTCCTGTGACAACCCTCACCTCTGATTAGCGTTAATTTATGATTAAGCATGATAAGTAATTGATTAAGATGAAATCCTAAATTGATTACATGAGTGTGTTATTTAAATGCATTTCTATCTGTTTGTTACTGAATGACATGTTCATGTTTTGGTGTCAAATTGCGAATTGAAAGTCTTATCGGTGACCGATTCAGAAATTGATTAGTATTATATGCTAATTAAGATTTATATGATTTTATGGTAGGTTTAATTAAAATTCAATTTGGAATGATTAAATTAGAATTAATAATACTAAATTAATTGAATCTAGGTTAATTACATGTTTGCCATTAGTGTTCCTTACAAGACCATTTATTTTAGTCTTGATTCATATATGTTTGGCACACCACTCTTCATCCATCTTCTTGACAAAAACGTGAGAGAAAGAGAATTGGAAGAAAAATTGAATTCATCTAGAGATTGGCTTGAAAATTTAGAGGAATTGAAGGAGAATTGCACATTTAGGCTTCTATACTTGGAATTCAAGACTTAAGGTAGGAAATTCACCCTCTTAATTATAAATTTAAGTTGTTACATGCATGGTTCATGGAAAAATTGGTGATTTGAGTCAATAATTAGCTTAAAGTGTTGATTTGAGAGTCCATTCATACATGCATGATCATATCAAGAGAATTTTGAAGTTGTTTTCATGGGATTCACACATGCATGTTCATATTTTAGTTCTGATCCAAGAGTTCACCATGTTTTTGAGTTCAATCTTGCATTTGATCATGCTTTGGAGCATTAGAGTTCAAAAGAACTAATGCATGTTATGTTCTTGTATTGTTCTTCAAGTCTACATTTCAAATTGTGTTCAATTGTCACACCTTTGGGCTTGATTTTATGAAATGATCTTTAAAACATGTTGTATTATGGGTTTCTAAGTGTTTTCCAGAAAATTGGCCCAAAAGGATGAGTTTGGATATGTTTGATTCTTGGTTTGCGCTTTGGAAGCAAATATGGAAAATCCAGATTTTGGCTTCTACGCTCAAGCAAAGGATTCCACGCTTGAGTGACCACCTTTGTGTTCAGAGCTCAGCTCGAGCGACAGAATGCTGGCTCGAGCGTAAATTGCAAGTTCTCAGGTTTTTGCGTGCGCAGACGCACGCTTGAGCGACGAGACCTACACTCAAGCGAGGAACTGTGTCTCACGTTCGAGCGAGCATCGAGCGGAAAATTTCAGCAACCAGTACTTTTCATGTTTTTGCAGACCGCTCGAGCGAGGGAGTCTACGCTTGAGCGACCTCTCTGTTTCAGTAAGCTCACTTGAGCGGGGAAAGCCACGCTCGAGTGAGACCCCTGTTTTCAGCAAGTTTTGAAAAATGTTGTTAAGTGTTTTTTTTTTGCATCCTCATTCCATCATAGGCATTCCTAGGCCATGTTTAAGGCATCTTAATGAGGATAATGTCATAGAACCACACCAAGTCACGATAGGGGCTAAGTTATTAATCCCGAATGTGTAATTTAGTGTGTGTTCGTTCTGCAACTGTGTAGGGTTGGCACCCAAGGACGCTGATTAGCCTGCCAATAGCCCAGTAATCTGTGAGTAACAATGCTGTAAAGATATGTTCAATTATAATTAATTTCTAAACAATCGACTATACTGCTTTCTGAAGTGATATTGCTTACTGAATGAATGTTTGTCCTATTTTATGAACTGTACTTGTGGCATCCATAGCAACTTACTGTTACTGTTACTGCTACTGTACCGTTACTGTTACTGCTACTATTACAGAGATCTCTGTCAGTTCCTATCCTTGGAACTACTGTTACTGTATTGATGGCCATCAACTGACTGTTCGGTCTATTAAGACCTACTGTACTGCTCTGCTATTGGATGTACCACGTATGATTGCTATGATTTCGAAATGACTGATATGACATGAAATATGAGTCACTGATTGAATAACTGATCTACTGATGTAAATGACTGTTTTAATTACTAAAAGGACATTCATTCTTAACCCCTTTACACAGTTGTTATTCACTGGGTTTTAACTCACTGTTTATATATGTATGTAGGTGGCCAAGCACCGGACCGAAGCTAGGAGTGTCGAGTTAAGCTCATGTTTTGTCCAGCCAATCGTTGTGCCTCACTTCGAGGTTCCGAGTCTGCTCAAGCCAAGGCTGTTTTTGAGGTGTTTCAGATTCACCCTTTTGTCTCTGTTATGTATCGACTGTTTATGACTTGACTATACAGTTATAGTAAAGGGACTAGGTCCCTAACCTGCATGCTATGTGTATCTGATAAGTATATATGTTTATGGTTATGAATGTGGTTTTATCCATAAAAGTCTTTTCCATTCAGGTTTTCACAGCTCGTTGGACATCTTTTTATTACTGATTGGCTTTCGCCAGCCCCTTTATACTGTATTATTGTCTTTACTGTTAAGCAGGCCTTTGGTAATCACGGATTACTAGCCGGTTATGATGCTAAACCCTTAGGGGCAGGTTTGGGTCGTAACAGAGTGATATCAGAGCACGAGTTATACCGCACACGTGTGTCCAAATGAGCTAAAGGATGTTCTAGAAAAGTAATTAGGGCATTGCATGAACATAAGAAAGTGTGTGTGGTCATGATATGTATACATGTGCTAATGTGCATAAGTAAGCAATTTTCCTATGTTTATTATTACCGTATTGCATATAGTGAAATGGAGAATGCAACAAATGCCAATGAATTTGATTCATCTGAAGCAAGAATGGCAAGGTTAGAAAGAATGGTTGAACTGTTGACTGAGGCGCTAAGGCAACAACAGAATCAACAGCCCCCACCTCTTCCAGTATAGCTAGAACCAAATATCAATGATGATGTGACTGCCTTGACGCAAAAGTTTAACAAAATGAAGCCACCAACATTTCAAGGAGGTCTTGAGCCACTAAAGGCCGAAGCATGGGTATTAGAAACTAAAAAGCTGTTTGAAGTGTTTCCTTGTACGGAGGCACATAAGGTGTTGTTGGCGACGTTTACTTTACAAGAAGAAGCTAGACGGTGGTAGATGCTTATTCGTGATACAAATGATGCTATGACTTGGGCTTAGTTTCAAGAAGCCTTTTATGAGAAGTATTTTTCCCAGTGTGTCCGAGACCACAAGGTAACTGAATTTGAACAATTGAAACAGTGCACCATGTCAGTAGTAGAATATGAATCTAAGTTCACGGAGCTTGCTCAATATACACCATACATGATGGATACTGATTATAAGAAGGCCAGAAAATTTGAGGGTGGGCTTAATGTGGAAATACTCGATCGAATCAATGTCTTGAAATTGCTCAAATATGTAGATGTCCTTGACCGAGCTATCATAGCCGAAACAAATGTTGTAGCATTGAAACAGACTAAGACACCGGTAACTGAATGGCAGGGTAAGAGGCAAGGCTTCAATTTCAAAAAGGGCTGGAGCAACTCAATGAATAAAAAGCAAAACACCGGGTCAACGAGTAGCTCTAGTCAAGGCAACAGTTCCATACCACCCTGCTCCGAATGTGGAAAAAGACATAAGGGGGTCTACTACAAAATTTCTGGGGCATGTTACAGGCGTGGCAAGGTGGACCACATGGTCAAAGATTGCCCTTCCACATCTCAAGGCACAAATAGACCCACAGCTAGTGCCACAGTATCAACTATTGCACCAAGACCCAATCCCAAAGCTACCGGAAATGAACCTTTAAGGCAAGGCGGCGTGTTTGCACTTGTATCGGGAGACGCGCAGAACACCGAGACAGTTGTGTCAGGTATACTCTCAATTTATGCCCAAAATGCTTATATTCTGATTGATTCGGGGTCTACACATTCGTTTATCTCGCATGCTTTTTCACAAAAATTAAATAGACCACTGGAAGCCATGAACTATTTGTTAGCTGTATCTTCACCTGCTGGGGGATCTATGACTTGTGCTTATATGTATCCTGAATGTGAGATTGTTATTGGGGATGTACTTTTGTATGTTGACTTGCTACCATTGAATATTGATCACTTCGATGTAATTTTCGGAATGGACTGGTTAACAAAATATCATACTTCCATAGACTGTGTAACGAAACAAGTTGTTTTTCGTCCACCTGGATTGCCTGAATTTGTATTTAACGGAGTTGGTGTAGTACCTCCCTCATATCTGATTTCGTCTATGAAAGCATTCAAATTAATTAAAAAGGGGTGTAAAGGGTATTTATGTTGCATATTGACTGTACCTACTGATACTAAAGCTAATGTGGACAGTATTCCTATAGTCAGAGAATTCCCAGATATTTTTCCAGATGACTTGCCAGGGGATTTGATTGATAGGGAAATTGAGTTAACCATTGAGGTGTTATCGGGTACATAGCCAATTTCCAAAGCTCCGTACAGAATGGCACCTACTGAATTGAAAGAATTGAAAATTCAGCTGCAAGAATTGTTGGATAAGAAGTTCATCAGACCCAGTGCTTCACCGTGGGGCACGCTAGTTTTATTTGTGAAAAAGAAGGAGTGCTTCACCACTCCATGCATCTTTATTGGCTATGGAGATGAAGAATTTGGATACAGATTGTGGGATCCGAAAAACAAGAAGGTTATTCGAAGCCGAGATATGGTGTTTCAAGAAGGCCAGACCTTAGAAGACTTTGGGCAACCAGCCAAACCCAAAGTTAATGATGTTTCAGAAATTATTCCCAATCCTACACTATCACAGCATACCACTAATGAAGAAGAGATACCATAACATGTAGCCAATGATGTAGAGTTGCAGGATGGATTTCCAGAAGAAGAAGATCCAGAAGCAGAGGGTGTTGAGCAGGGGGAGCCACAACCCCCTCCACCAGAGACTGTTGGTCCACAGTTGCGAAGATCAACAAGAGAGTCTAACCCGTCATCAAAATACCCTGCTTCTGAGTATATTTTGCTTACTGATGAGGGGGAGCCAGAAAGTTTTCAAGAAGCTCAGAATCATAAGGAGAAGAGTAGCTGGCAGCAAGCTATGCAAGAAGAGATGTAGTCCTTGTACAAGAATCAGACTTATGATTTGGTGAAACTTTCCGAGGGTCGAAAAGCATTGAAGAACAAATGGGTGTTCAAGTTGAAGAAAGATGGCAACAGAAAGCTAGTCAAGTATAAGGCTCGATTGGTTGTCAAAGTTTTTGGACAGAAGAAAGGCATTGATTTTGATGAAATCTTCTCGCCAGTCGTGAAAATGACATCCATTTGAGCAGTTTTGGGACTAGTGGCCAGTTTGAATTTGGAACTTGAACAGATGGATGTGAAGACGACATTTCTCCATGGTGATCTAAAGGAAGAAATTTACATGGAGCAGCTAGAAGGTTTTGAAGTCAAAGGGAAAGAAAACTTAGTCTGCAGATTGAAGAAGAGTCTTTACGACCTCAAACAAGCGCCGAGACAGTGGTACAAGAAGTTTGACTCATTCATTGTGGGTCATGAGTACAAGAGAACTGCTGCAGACCAATGTGTTTATGTAATGAAATTTCCCGATGGAAACTTCATCATACTCCTACTCTATGTTGATGACATGCTGATCGTTGGACAGGATGCCACAACAATCAGATCACTGAAGAAGGAGTTATCACAGTCCTTTGACATGAATGACCTAGGCCTTGCTCAGCAAATTTTGGGCACGAAAATTATGCGTGACAGGAAAGCCAAGAAGTTGTGGCTGTCACAGGAGAAGTACGTTGAACGGGTGATTGAGAAGTTTAACATGAAAGATGCCAAGCCAGTCAGTACTCCACTGGCTAATCATTTCAAGCTGAGCAAGAGTTCTTGTCCCTCCTCTACAAAGGAAAGAGAAGAGATGGAGGTTATTCCTTACTCATCCGCCGTAGGGAGTTTAATGTATGCAATGGTGTCTATCCGACCAGATATTGCTCATGCTGTTGGAGTAGTAAGCATATTCCTTTCTAATCTAGGGAAAGAGCATTGGGAAGCAGTCAAGTGGATTCTAAGGTACCTTAAGGGTACATCTAAAATGTGTTTGTGCGTTGGAGGAGCTAAACTAGTCTTGGAAGGCTATACGGATTCAGATATGGCGGGAGATCTTGATGGTAGGAAATCTACATCAAGATTTCTGTTCACTTTCGCAGGGGGAGCTATGTCTTGGCAGTCCAAGCTGTAGAAGTGTGTTGCTTTATCCACAACCGAGGTAGAGTATATTGCCGCAGCGGAAGCTGGGAAATAGATGTTGTGGTTGAAGCGGTTTCTCCAAGAGTTGGTATTAAAGCAAGAAAAGTTCACAGTACATTGTGATAGCCAGAGTACCATAGACCTGAGCAAGAATTCAATGTACCATTCTCGTACAAAGCACATTGATGTTCGGTATCATTGGATACGCGAAGTAATGGAAAAGCAGTTATTGGAACTGATCAAGATCCACATAGATAAGAATCCAGCTGACATGCTTACAAAGGTGGTCTCGAGAGACAAACTCGAAATCTGCAGAGACATTGCAGAGATAGACTTCCAATTGAGAAATCAGTGATGCATGTGGGTATGGAGGGGGAGAATTGTTGCTCTAACCCATATGCATGCAAAACCATGCATGCAAGCAGAGGGTCGAAGAAGATGGTGTACAAAGACCTCCATCTCAAGTGAAAGTCTAAGTTGGGGATCTACAAAACTCTCCATTCTCTTCACGTTGTTGGCATTGTTGACAATCACCATTAACCATTAAAGAGGGTAGAAATTTTTGATGGGTTGGTATCCCTCTCTCTCTCTCTCTCTCTCTCTTCTTTGTGTATAAATAGAGATGGAAGGGAAAGGATGTATTGTATTAGAAATTTGAGAGACACAGAGAGAGAGTTGTGAGTTGAGTGAGTTTTATCTCCTCTGTTTTTGTATTTTGCTCTATTTTAGTGAAATTCTCGTTTCTGCTTCGTGGATGTAGGCATTGGGCCAAACCACGTAAAATTTGTATTCTCTGTGTGTATGAGATTATTTTATAGATATGTTTGATCCTAACAAATAGTGCACTCAGAACTACTCATCAGTCCCTCCCTTTTCAAATGACCTCATCTCATTTTCCTACGTTTGACCAATCCTACACAAAGATTCCCTTTTACCATCACTAAAATCCAAATCCAACATCTTACCAATTTCTATCACTGATTCTGCATCTTCCCTAATCACCCTAATCCCATTATGAATGTTCTGTGAAGAAACTGATACATTCATGTTACCGTCCTTTCTCTTTGTCTTGCCTTTCTTCCTCATCTTACTATACTTTCCACCATTACTAGAATCTAGAGAAGTCACTGAAAATAAGATAATCAGTTACCCAAAAATTATCAACAAATCATTTTAGGTGAATTTCACTTTTTATCTTCTAAACTATCACCATTTTTTTTATTTTTTATTATTTGATCTCTAAACTATCAATTTTATCCATTTTGTCCCTAAATTTTTGGATTTATCTTCATGTCATCTAATTGGAGATGATTGGACAAATTAGTGACTTTTGATTTCCTACCTCAAAAGAGAGTATTAGAACCTTGTTAGGAAACTTTTTTTGAGTGAAGCAATCTCACGAGGAGGGAAGTTGTGAACCAAAAGGAAAGTTGTAAGGGAGAAAAGATGTGGAAAGAAAAGTGAAGTTGCAATAGGAGAGAAGATGTGGGAAATTAGGGATACTCGCAGTTCGATTGCGGTTGGAGAACTTTCAATTTGCCATCCATCACCTGGATTGACGGATTGAAAAAAATCAATTCGCATGTCTGCTGGATTGGCGGATGCGGATTGAGCGCATTGATAGATTAGCGGATGAATGCGAATCGGTTTGGCGATTTAAACTTTTACAAATTTTGAAAATAATATAACAATTTGTCAACATTTTTTTTATTTTTATTTATAGCAATCTAACTCAAGATAACCAAAAGATTATCAAGTAAATTGTTAAATACTAATAGTAAATACATATAAGAAAATCATGCATCATCAAAACTATTTCATTATTTTTTTTTATTCAAAAACTATTTAATTTGATTTTTTTTAAAAATGATAAAATTAAGGCTTATATTTTCTACACAAAAATACCAAATATCAATAGTTATTATTTGATAAAAGGATTTTCAAATTTAAAACACAACAGAATATCTAAATTCTTTTTCAATTGAAAACACAAACATAATATTTAAACAAATTAAAAACATAAAATTTTGCAAATTATTAGGTTGCTCGCGGTTTAGCAATTCAGTTGTGGACAAAGAAATCTCGAATCCATCATCCATTTAAAACTAGGCGATCGAATTAAAAAAAAATTAACTTACAACTATCCGTTTATTATCACGCATTCGTTCAAAATATGATGAATCAATTCCGTTCGATCCATTTAGACAGGCCAAAATATCAGCTAATGACCCTATGGAAAATTTGTGAATGATTTTACTGGAGGCACTTTTCTGCTTACTTTTGGAGAGAGGAGACCCCAAGTCAGCGTTGCATTAAAGAAAGGCCCTTTACAATCAAAATTTAAAAAAAATGAAATAATTGAAAGGTTCTGTAAAAAATTAAAATAAATAATTAAAAAAAAAAAAAAAAAAAAAAGAGGTGAGAGATTCTGTGAAGTTTCTAGTCATTACGATTGACGTCCATCAAAAAACTTGAGTCAATTGTTGATTGTGTCTAACGCAACCCTCATGAGGAGGGTACAGGATGTGTGGATTGCTGCCTTTTGGGACCCTCCAAATTTATTATTCACCGCCCATGTCCATAATAATCCTCTCCATTCTAACCCATTTTTAATGCAAAAATAAATTATATGAAAAAATAAAGTACAAATTACATATAAAAAAAAAAAATAATTTCAAAGTTTCACATGTTTTGTAAATTAAACCTCAAATTTTTAATTTTAACAATTTAAATTTTATATTTTAAATCATATAATCAAATACCTATTAAATTGGTTGTGGGGTATAATTTGTTCAAATTAAATATAAAAAAAAATGAATATTTTGTGATATGGTAAGTTGTTCAAATTCTAAAATAACAAATTTTTTTTCCCCATCAAAATAGGCTTCACAATTATTGATTTGTATAGTCATTGAATCACATTAACAGAAATTTAAACTTTAAGAACTAAATATACCAAAAACCATAGGGAGACTTATTTATAAGTTCTTTTTCAGAACCTTATGCTAGGCTAAGTCCTGTGTAATTTCTTATAGAGTCTCAAGTCCTATTTTTATAAGAATGTATTCTACAAGATCCTAACGTGACATGACACTTACATAAACGTAACGTAACGTGACACCTATATATACGTAACGTAACGTGACACCAATATGAACGTAACGTGACACCTACAAAAACGTAACGTAACGTGACACTTATATAAACGTAACGTGACACCTATATAAACGTAATGTGACACTTACATAAACGTAACAAAACGTGTCACGTTACGTTTCGCAAACTTAATAAGTTTTTATTTTTTTAATCCGTTTGTTTTGAAATAGATATATAATCCTAATATATTTTTATTTTGTATTATTAATTGTAAAATTTAAAAAATTATCAATAATATATGTGAAGAATATCGTCGGATCAACCAACATACATACATACATACATACATATAGCTGATCTGCATTTGTTCATAGATCATTTTTCAAATAAAAAAGTGCAGCCAATACATGAAATCAGTGAGTCCTGTTTGGTTGCCAGGAAAAAGAAAAAAAAGAAGAGAAAGACAAATGTAATGGCGGTCGGGTTCATTGAATTTTCCAGGAAGCCAAACGGGCATTTTGAGAGAAACGAAAAGAAAAAGAAAAAAAGAGGAAAGAGAGGTTGGGATCAGTGGAAGTGATATGTAAATAATGGACCCAAAAATTGGAAGGAAAGAAATTGAAAGTGGTCACAAATGAATAGTGTGTGTTGTGATTTGTTTGATGTGTCACGTTACGTTAATGTAGGTGTCACGTTACGTTACGTTTATGTAGATGTCACGTTACGTATAGGTGTCACGTTACGTTTATGTAGGTATCACGTTACGTTACGTTTATATCAATTTCCCTATATATGATTTTATTATTATTTATGATATTAACAACTAATATTGAGGGTAAATATGTCAAGAAACTTCCCACAGGACTTATGGGAACATAAGTTTTTTTGTGGGACCAAATGTAGCACAAGTCTCCCTAATAGGACTTCTAAATAATTTTCCCAAAACCATAATCTAAGGATAATATAGGAAAAATAGCAATTGTAGATGCTTCAAAATCACTCAAACATTAAAAAAATAAAATAAAATAAAATCAAAACAGAAAAAAAAAAAAAAAATTCAAAAAACTAATAAGGCAATCCAATAACCATAATCACATCAATGAAACGGTATAGATGCCTGCCTCAAAAGAGAGTATTAGAACCGTGTTAGGAAACTTTTTTGAGTGAGGCAACCTCAGGAGGAGGGAAGGAATGAGGATCCTCTCCTTGCAGCTTTCGTACTTGCGCCCGTCCTTGCAGGCCTTTGGGTCTACTTTTAGGCCTAATTTTGATAATCCGAACCGTTCATATTTTATGATTTATTCAGTACATCATACTTGTAAAAAATCAAGTTGATCGGATATCAGAAAGTATGTGTTCGAAAAATTGAACTAAAAACTATTTTTTAAATAATATAATAAACAGTTTTCCGAACATATGCTTTCTGATATCCGATCAACTTAATTTTTTACAGGTATGATATACTGAATAAATCATAAAATATGAACGGTTCGGATTATTAAAATTGGGTCTAAAAGTAGACCCGAAGGCCTGCAAGGACGGGCGCAAGTACAAGGCTGCAAGGAGAGAACCTTGGCTCGGAGGGAAGTTGTGAACCAAAAGGAAAGTTGTATGGGAGAAAAGATGTGGGAAAGAAAAGGAAAGTTGCAATAAGAGAAAAGATGTGGGAAATTAGGGGTGTTTTGTAGTTCGGATGTGGCTGGAGAACTTCTAATCTATCATCCGTCTGCCGGATTGACATATTAAAAAAAATTAATCTGTATCCATCCGTTAGATTGGCAGCTAGGAATTGAGCAAATTGATGAATTGACCGATGGATACGAATAGGTTTCACAGTTCAAAATTTTGAACATAACATAACAACTTATCAACATTTTTTTTTTTTTTTTTGGATAACAATCCAACTCAACATAACTAAAAGATTATTAAGTAAATTGTCAAATACCAATAATAAATACATATAAGAAAATCATGCATTATCAAAACTATTTCATTACTCTTTTTTTTTTAATTCAAAAACTATTTAATTTGATTTTTTTAAATCACAAAATTAAACCTTATATTTTTCGCACAAAAATACCAAATATCAACACTTTCCATTTGATAAAAAGATTTTCAAATTGAAAACACAACAGAATATGTAAACTCTTTTTCAATTGAAAATATAAATAGAATATTTAAAAAATTAAAAATACAAAATCTTATAAATTATTAAGGATACTCGCGATTTGGTAATTTTATTGTGACAAAGAATCTCAAAATGATCATCCGTCTAAAACTAAACAAATTAAAAAAAAATCAATTTATAATTATCCGTTCATCGTCTCAACACCTTTATAAAAAAATTTGTGAATGATTTTACTGTTGGGGGGGGGGGGGGGGGGGGGGTACTTATGGAGAGAGAAGACCCCAAGTCCGCGTTGCATTAAAGAAAGACCCTTTACAATCCAAATTGGAAAAAAAATGAATTGAAAGGTTCTGTAAAAATAAAATAGAATAAAATAAAAAAGAAAAAACCAGGTGAGAGATTCTGTGAAGTTTCTAGTCATTATGATTCACGTCCATGTGAGGGCAAAATACTTGTCAATTGCTGATTTTTGTGTAGTGGACACAACCCCCAAGAGGAGGGTCCAGGATATGTGTGGATTTAGAGATGCAATCGGAAACTGACCCGATGAGAATTCGATCTCCTGATTTTGAATTGAGCAGTTATTTTTCGAAAAATACTCCCGACGGATTGGAAATGGTATTAAAAATTGAATCTCCGATGACATTTGGGCCGAAGACGAGGATATCTATTTCAGCCCCCGGACCCGCCCCAGTCCCGGCCCTGGCCCCGATCCTCGCCCTGCTTGCCCCCCAACGTGAAAGGACTATTTTGCCCCTGGCTATATATAACATGTGTGTGTGTGTTTTAGGGCTTTGGCTGAACAGAAGACACACACAACACAAACACAAACCCAAAGCCGTCCTTCTGATTACTTTGGTTGTTTGTTTGTTTACTTTTCTGATTACTTTTCTGGTTACTTATGGAGAGAGAAGACCCCAAGTCAGCGTTGCATTAAAGAAAGACCCTTTACAATCCAAGTTGGAAAAAAAATGAATTGAGGGCCAAAGACTTGTCAATTGCTGATTTTTGTGTAGTGAACACAACCCCCAAGTGAAGGGTCCAGGATATGTGTGGATCGTTCCCTTTTGGGACCCTCCGAATTTATTTTTCACCGCCCATGTCCACAATAATCCTCTCCATTCTAACCAAATTTTAATGCAAAAATAAATTATATGAAAAAATAAAGAGCAAATTACATAATTTTTTTTCTTTTAAAAGTTTCACGTTTTTTCGTAAATTAAATCTTAAATTTTTAATTTTAACAATTTAAATTCTATATTTTAAATCATATGATCAAACACCTATTAAATTGGTTGTAGGGTATAATTTGTTCAAATTAAAAAGAAAAATGAATATTTTATGATACGATAAGTTGTTCAAATTCTAAAATAACAATTTCTTTTCCCATCAAATTAGGCTTCGCAATTATTGATTTGTATAGTCATTGAATCACATTAATAGAAATTAAAACTTTAAGAACTAAATATACCAAAACCAAAATCTAAGGATGAAATAGGAAAAATAGCAATAGGGATAAAAATGCTTCAAAATCACTAACATTTAAAAAAAAAAAAAAAAAAAGACTTATTTATAACTCCTTTTTCGAACACTTATGCTAGGTTAAGTCCTGTGTAATTTCTTATAGAGTCTCAAGTCCTATTTAGATAGGAATGTATTCCACAAGATCCTATGAGTTGACCATATATAGGAACTTGAATGTTACCATAGAAAATAACATTTTCACATTCAATTAAAAAAAACGAAAACCTAGTAAGTTTGCGAAACGTAACGTGACACGTTACGTTACGTTTATGTAGGTGTCACGTTACGTTTCGTAAACTTAATCTATGGTAACATTCAATTTCCTATATAGCAAATTGAATGTTACCATAGAAAGTAACATTTTCACATTCAATTAAAAAAATCAAAAACCAAGCAAGTTTGTGAAACGTAACGTGACACGTTACATTACGTTTATGTAGGTGTCATGTCACTTTACGTTTATGTAGGTGTTACATCACGTTACGTTTATGTAGGTGTCAAATGTGTCAACAAACTTCACACAGGACTTATGGGAATATAAGTTTTTTTGTAGGACCATATGTAGCAAAAGTCTCCCTAATAGGACTTATAAATAATTTTCTCAAAAAAAAAAAAAAAAATCAAAAATATAAAAAAAAATAAAAAACTAATAAGGCAATCCAATAATCATAATCACATCAATCGAAGAGTATAGATGCCTACCTCAAAAAATCCATTAAAACATTTTTCTTGGCTTGCCGTGTTAAGAACTATCTTGAGTGATGCATAGAGGTAAAAAAGGCACACCAAGTGTATGATAATATGATCGAGAGAGTGTAAGAATGGTTGATTGGCTTGGTTTTGTCACGAATTTGCAAGACTCTTTTCCTTTCTTTTCTGTGTCTCCTTCCTCAAAAACTGTTTCCTAATCCTTTGTTGTTCAAAATGTATTTTCCAGAGGTTATTTGAGACTATGCAATTGTTATGAATTTATTATTGTTTTTCTTAGATTTCCAGGTTAGAAAAGATTAAACTACTTTCTAGGTTACCTTTCAACAATCTTCAAATTTGGAACGTCAGTGTTTACCGTAGAAACAAATTGTATAATTTCATATTTTCTGAGTTATAATTAAAATAAAAAGAAAAAAAAATCATAATTAAACAACACATAAGATACAATTAAAAATTTTATAAGTCATAATTAAAGAAGAAAATTAATTACAACTAAAGAAGAAAATAATATAATTTAGGAGTGCATATGATAGGAGTGTGTATAGTAAAATTCTCCCTTCAAATTATTATTACTTAAAAAAAAAAAAAATTTATTTGTATTTCTCAGATTACACATGACAAAAAGATTGATCAAGTAGCTTGCCGGACTTGACTTCTTTCCGATTTGCTTTATATATATATATATATATTATAGTTACGCCCTTCACCAGATAGTCCAGTTTTCTTTGAGTGCGATGCATCTACTAGACACTTACCTAGAAGATCCTTTCCTCTTCTCTCTCTCTCTCTCTCTCTCTTTTTTAATTATTTTTTTATCTTTATAATAATTATTATTTGAGATAAATTACTCAATTGGTTCCTATAATTTTATATAAATTTCACTTTAGTTTTTGTAATTATAATTTTATCAATTTTGTCCATATACTTTTCATTTTGATTCCAACGTACTCCATCTATCATTATCTGTTGCTGGTCCAAAAAAAAAAAAAAAAACTATCATTATCTGTTACTATTCAAATGGAAAAAAAGAAAAAGAAAAAGAAATGACAATTTTTATTTTATGAGAGGGAATTGTTAACATGCATCTGTCAATGAAAATGTTAGTTTTCTATGCAAAACAACAATGACAAATGACAGTGGAATCGTATTAAAATGGATATGAAAATACGATATTTAAATTGTTGAGATTAAAATTATGAAAATTAAAGTGAAATTTTGTTCAAACTATAGAGATCAATTATGTAATTTACCATTCTCCCTAATCCTCTGTTCAGTTTGGGCCGTAGGTCAACCACGGAGCCTCATTTTAATGATTTGATCTATTAATTTTATTGGTGTATAAATCATTCATAAAAAAGTCAGATTGATAATCAAACAATTTGTTTCAAAATTATACTTGTCATCTATTTCAGTGAAGACAGATATGATAAATTCATATTACTATAATTATCTAATCAATTTAATTTTTCATGGATAGTCCACATACTGAGATTAAAAGATCAACAGATCAAATCACGAAAATAGGACTCAGACCAAACTAGCCCAATCCACGTAGCGTACAAGAGACAAACCCAACCACCAAATCAACTCTTAGTTGCACTCCATCAATTTATAATTACTGTCATCACTTGTTATTTATTTATGAAATTATTCCTATATATATTGATGTATTTGAATAATAGATTACAATAATAAAAAATTACATATGAAAATGTAAATTAAACCGAAATGATCTAATGTAGGCACATAATTTTACAAAACAGAAAAGACAGTAATAACGAACCATCACCTAATTTGTTATCATTGTGGACTCAACACTACAAAAAAATCACCTCCCACCATCCATTGGCAACATCATATGTTCCCTCACACTATCGTACCCAATTGTTGTTGTGTTACTACTACTAGTAGTACAATCTAACTCAAACCCACTTAGCTTCCCACCAAGCAAGTGCTCACTCTCTTCACCATTCAAATCAATTTTAACCCATGGATGCTTCTTTATCTTTTTGTTGATCAACCCCTCCAATTCCATTGCTACTTCCTTCATAGTAGGCCTTTCCTCTCCTTTTACTATTAAGCACCTCTTTGCAATATTAGCTACTTCTGTGAGCTCCTCAACAATTCCTTCAATTTCTATTTGTTCATCAATAACTTGGAACAATCGATCATTTTTCATACAGGAAAGAAAATACCTAGCTAGACTCCTCTCCTTCTCTGGCTTGTCAAATGACAACACCTTCTTTCCGGTGATTAGCTCCACAAGCACTACTCCGAAGCTATAAACATCACTTTTTTCTGTTAATTGGTTTGTGAGCATGTATTCAGGGTCTAAGTATCCAAGAGTTCCTTGCACCACTGTTGCTAATTGATCTTGGTCTAGTGGAACCAACCTTGATGCTCCAAAGTCAGACACTTTTGCAGTGTAGTTATCGTCTAAGAGTATATTCGTAGACTTAACATCTCTATGAATAATAGGAACCGATGCTGCAGAGTGCAAATATGACAATACTCCAGCTGTTTCAGCAGCTATTCGCAACCGATTTTCCCATGACATATTAGATGCCTTGATGTGGTTATGTATATGCTCAAAGAGAGTGCCATTGGTGATGAATTCATAGACGAGTAAAGGGACTTGAGTTTCCAAACAACAACCTAAGAGTTTGACCACATTCCTATGATTGATCTGTGATAGCACGACCACCTCATTGATGAATTGCTCTATTTGACTTTGATTCATAATTTGTGATTTTTTGATGGCCACTATTGTGTTATCTACTAGAATTCCCTTATAAACTGTTCCAAAACCTCCTCTACCAACAATTCTATTGTCATCATAGTTGTTGGTAGCCCGCTTGAGCTCTTCTAAAGTAAAGATTTTGATCGCTTCCCGAGTCGGTCTCTCTAGTCTAGAGAGTTGTTGTTTCAACATTAATCCACCATTCTGCTTGAAGAACTTTTCTTTAAGCTTCATGTGCTTTCGTTTGTTGAAAATCCAATACAACCAGGAGCTACTCACCAAAACAGTCAAAGCACCCATGGCAACACCTGTATTTCAAATAAGTCATTTTTATGTAACAAAGACTATAAACATCTTGCCAATAGATTGATTCGAAACTAAGCATAGTAAGAAAATTATATGACTCGAGATATTAATACAAAAAAATGTCATATAAACTTACAAATTTTACAAAAAAATTTTATTACTACTAATGTAACATGCAATAATAAAACTCTAAAATCTGGAACATACCCATTGAAATAATATGTTATGTATCATATGAGTGAGTAAGATAAATTTGTAAAATTTATTAATTTATATGGCATTACCCTATTAATAATTTTAAATATTCTTTCAAGCTACTGGAGTATAAAAGGATGTGGATCCAATTGGGGATGTAGGTTGCAAGTAAATTCTTCCAAATTCATTAATTATGTGAATTAGTTGTTGTACTTTATTTATTTTACTTTTGACATATATGGCATTACCAATCACAATCTGAAGCACAAGAACTTGACCAGCAGTGCAACGTGTTCCATCTTTTCTGCCATCACCATGATATCTCTTAGGGCAAGAGCACATATAATTCCCAGGCGTGTTTAAGCATTCGCTTTCCTCTACACAGTGGTTGAGATTTGGATCTGCACACTCATCTATGTCTGCAAAACAATCAAAACAGGGGAGGGAGGGCTCAATAATGAAATTAAAGCATCACAAAAGCAATATTTATGGAATCAAAAGTAATTGAATCCGAACATGATGAATATGAAGCTAGCTAAATGGATACTACTAACCTTTGCAACCATCTGAGAGGTACGCGTTCCCTTGGTAACCCTCAGAACACTTGCACATATACCCATTATCATTTACTGCTTCAGAACAATCACTATGATTTCCGCATGCATAGCTTGTCAAATTTCTCTTAGCTTCATCGCATGTCTCATTATCCCCTATTCCCCAATCAAGCACCAACGGCACCATGTCTTTTCCAAAATCTTGAAGGTAAGTTGTGGAGAAATTAAACGCTCCTTCTTCAACAACAAAGGCATAGCTGCAGGGGTTGAAATCCGATACATTTGTATGATTGAAGAAGCTATACGGACGAGTTTCGGTGTTGCTGACTTGTTCTGGAATGGAGGTCTGGCAGCAGCCAATTCCAGAGCAAGTTCCATTAGGAACGTAGCCGATGCTGGTACATCGTGACACACACCCAGTTGCAACCAAATCACCGTTTATAAGAATGTCTAGATACCCATATGAGTCACAACCAATAACAGTGAATTTGTTCTTGGTAGTAGATATGGAGAACTCGGAAAGGTTGAGCGATGCTGAAGAAAAATTGCTATGTAATTGTGTACCATTCCCATCATAACACTTACGAGATATGTAATTCATGATGCCTAACTCACCCTCCTCGAGCGATATATTTGTAACATGGAGATTGCCATGCCGTAAATATGGCTGGGAATGGCTACAATTAATGAAGAAATCTTTGCTGAGATAACAATTCTCTTTCACGCCAAATGGGTACGGGATGTTTAAATTCCCGCAACTGTTCATGCAGCCATGATTCTTCAAATCTGCTTCTGTTGGTGGTGCTGCTTTTGTTGCTGCTGATAATGAAAATATCACCACCACTACTACTTGTACTAGTACTAGAATCATGATGATGGGCTGTAGTTGCAATTGCATTCCATGCGAGAAAGCCATGGCTAGCATGCCTCTTGGAAAAAAAGCTTTTCTGTGTTCAAAATTCATATATAATTGTCAATTGTGAAACATTTCTAGGCAATCAGGAAGAAAAAGTATTCCGAGTCGATTAAAGTAAATCAGTGCAAAATAGACAACATAACTTATTGAAGTGATTTGCAACTAATCTAACAACTGTATGATGGTATTCACCGTAATAAAAAATTAAAAAAAATCAAATTAACTTTGCTGGTTATATCAATTTAGTGTTGTACTTCCTATTGTATTAATTTTTTCCTATAATATTTTATGTTGGGTTGATTTAGTTTAGTTGATAAACATTCGCTGATAAATTAGAAAAAACAAATATATCCATTTAAATTAGACATTAATTTCTCATTTACTTTTAAAAGAGTTTATATATGTCGATTAATTTCAATTAAATTTCTAAAGAGATCTTATTAATTGGATTAAATTGACGCAATATAAAATATTTGAAGGTAAAATTGATACTCACAGTCAATGTTTGGTTGATTTTTCATAATCTGTTTGTGAAATTTTTTTCAAAAAAATTACGTACTAGTTTTCACAAAAATAAACATAAAACAATTATTTTTAAATTTTGTAAAATTATTTTCATCCCCAAAAAGAGAAAATTATATGAAAATAAGAGTTTTTAAATTTTTTTTTCTTTTACCAAACTAGTTTTTTTTTTTTTTAAAAAAAAAAATCTCAAAACTTAACCGAAAAGAGCTTGTTCATGATACCAAACGCTAATCAAAGCATACAACTTCAAAAGGCAAATCATGTTCTTACGATAGAACAAAAAGTTTTCAGAAACCAAAAAATGATAGTACTAGAGAGCTATCATGCAATACAAGCAAAACAAAATCAAACCCAAAAAAATGTCACGCAAATGGGATGCAAACACCAGAGTTGGATCAATTGAATAGTACAGATGCCTACCTCAGAGAAGGAATAATGAAAAAAAAAAAAAAACCTTTGAAACAATTTTTTTGGCTTGGAGCAGTCCCCTCCCCACTTTTGCTTTTGTTGGTTGTAGAGATCTTGCTTTTGAAACAGTTATATATATAAGGATTTGCTACTTTGTTTTGCAAGACTAGTCTATTTGTTTAGTACCCTCTCTTGTATTTGTCCTTAGGACTGTTTTGGTAACTTACAATAATAGCAAAAAAATTTAAAAGTTAAATAACTATACCAAAAAAAATCAAAAATTCTTTTTTTTTTTAAATATTTTTTTGTACATTTTTTTTTTTGTAAAAAATCAAAAAAGCATTCCAAATATTTTTCACAAACAACGTAATTCTATTTGCACATCACAAAAAGTTTTAGTATACACTATTTGTGTTGTTTTAATATATAAATAAAAATAAATTGCTCATTTATACATTATGTTCAAAAGTTTATATTTGAACAACTACTTTTTATACATTATGTTCAAAAGTTTATATACACAGGTATCCGTATATATCTGTGTATATATCTGTATCTGTTTGTGTATATATGCCGTATATATCTATGTATATAAACTATATATATCTGTGTATAGGACTTCAATATCCCTCTTTCGCGAAAAGACGCGTTAGAACTACATTATCCCTCTTTTGCGAAAAGACGCGTTAGGACTTTATTATCCCCTTTCGCGAAAAGACGCATTAGGACTACATTATCCCCCTTTCGCGAAAAGACGCGTTAGGACTTCATTATCTCCCTTTCGTGAAAAGACACGTTAGGACTTCATTATCCCCCTTTCGCGAAAAGACGCGTTGGGACTACATTATCCCCCTTTCGCGAAAAGACGCATTAGGACTACATTATCTCCCTCTCGCGAAAAGACGCGTTTGGATTGCACCCTCATCCTCTCGCGAAAAGACGCGATTGGATCTCAAGTTCACTATTCCTCCTCTCGCGAAAAGACGCATTTGGAAGGCACGTTCCTCCTCTCGCGTGAGACGCGTTAGGATTGCAAATCGGTTAAAAACAACAGGTGCGCCTGTCTATTCACACCACCCAATCGGATAAAAACAACAGGTGTGCCTGGTGTTCTTTTTCTGGTCTAGGAGACCTTAAATTCTCTAAAGGTGCAATTCCTTTGGTATTTGTCGTGCCCGAATGACTTTAGGTGGTCTGGTATAGCCACTGCCTGTGATTGCAATGAGTTCCTAGGAGACCAACTGTGACGGTGGAAACTAGAGTTCGAATGGTGATGCCTAGAACGTAAAGGTTTGGAATTTTCGAGACTAAAGTCTGGTTTAAATACCTAGGGGTGTATCCCTAGCTTGAAATCTGTATGGCAGCCCCATAAGTTGAGATAGCATGTATGCACCTTAATTTTGGATACTAAATCAACCTAGTCTGTCACCCCGTTGAAGAATAGGGAAAGTTGTGAATATGATCAGGAAGAAAAGTGGCATAGAGATTACACCTTATCATTCTATCATGTCTCAAATCAGTTAAACACAGCAGGTGCGCCTGTCTGTTCACACCACCCAAATCGGCTTCGCGTAACATATAAGTCCAATTATCAAAATCTTCCTGCATATCATTTGTATCTTGCCCCTAAACTACGCTAGTTTGATTCCTTGTAAAGGGATACATAGGCAACCTTCGGGTTCAACCCCATGCATTGCATTTTGTTTGATTGCCCAAAGTCTTACGGCCTCGTCAAAAGGGTCGTCTTCGGGCTTTGACATTCATTCACGTCATTTCATGACTTCGAGCTCTGTCACAGAGGGGTAACTGTAGACACCCCATTTTTGACCGCTCTTAAGACTTGGGCACCTTCTTTTGAACACCCCATGATGCAAATTGGAATGTGCCACTTTATAAATTTTTCAGTAAAAAAATCAGATTGAAGCTTTAATCCCAAACCTTATCTATTTTGGCCAAATTATTAATTTGTAGTATATTTTATAATTTTATGTGTATGTACATATTTTTAGGTGTTTTTATCAAAATTAAAAAAAAATAAAAATAAAAATAAAAACATAAAAAAAAAAAAGAGAGAGAGAAAAGAGATGGTATGGTCAGAGAATTTTTTAGGGGAAGAGAAAGCAAAGAGGGGTTGGAATATGCATGATGATGTTTTCCGTGGGGGAAGATTTTCTGATTTTTGATGGTGGAAATTGATTTATTTGAGAGAGAGATTGAGGGGAGGGGAGGAACCAGCTGTTTATAATAGTTTTATATACATGTTCAAACGGTCAAAAAAAGAGAAAAAAAAGAAAGGGAATCCAAGGGCTGCACTATCCCTCTCTTCAGAATGATTGGTGTATGTAGGCACAAGGGGTGTGGATTTTATTATTGTTTACATGGTGGGAGAATATAATCATAAAAAAACAAGAGTGGGTGGGTGGACAATTTGTTTTTTAAAAGAGAAAGAGAGACATTATTTTTTTAAAAAAAAGAAAAAGAAAAAAAAAGATACACATTGCTACCAAAACTCTGTCTCTCTCGGAAGACATCTACACAACAACACATTCCACACACTGATGTACGGACCAAAAAACTCTCAAAGCTGCACCAAGCTCTCTCTCTCTCTCTCTCTCTCTCTGTGGATTTGGGAGGAGAACAACACAACCACCAACACCACAATACTTGGCATTTTTTGATCACTCACTTGACCACCTTAGTCTCTTTCTGGAAAAGAGACGAGTTCAGGAACTGCAATCAAACCCCATTCTGCAAGCGAGCTCGATCCCGCGAACCTGATTCCTCCTCCTCACTCACCTCGGCTGTTTCATCGTCTCCAGGGCCGGCTCTGAGTTATTAGGGGCCTAAGGCGAATTTTTTAAATTAGGCCCATCATATATCATTATCCAAAAAAAAAATTTGTTTGGATAAAACAAAAAGGATAAAAATTTATTTTTATTGCATTACAATTTAACAAAATTTAGATATATATGTATATATATAAAATAGTTGAATTTCAATTGGTTGAATCGAATCTTTATTTTTTACCTTACTAATGCTATAATAACTAAAATTAATTGGGGGTAAGGATGAGAATTTTCGACACAACTCAAGCAATATATAATATTAGCAAGTTAGGGTTGACTATTTTTTAATATGAATCCAAGTATGACACGACTCAATAGCATGAATTATTAGTTATATATTTTAATGTTCACTAAGGGATGCCATGACATTTTTTTAATCTTTTATTTAACTCCATCTAACTGAATAAAAATATATGCAAAATAATAATTAAGGCTAATATTTTTTTTTCCTTTAAGATATGTATTTTTTTGTTACCTATTTTAGAGCTAATCTAGAAAAAAAATATATAGTAATAAGGTACAATTTTTTTAATTAGAAAAATGCAATTGAATTAAAATCAAACATTCTATGAATAATTTCATTTAGTAGAAAAAAAATTTATAACATTCAACTTATGGAAAAAATTTTAATCTCTCCATACACTTGCTAAGTTATTTTTAACTAAAAGTGAAAATTTTCACATTAAATATCAATCGAATACGAATCAAAATAACACCACACGACAACATGAAAATAAATAAATTGAGATAATATTAGAGTAATTATGAAATAATACGACATAAGACACTCCCCTACTTAGGGGCTCTAAATTTTGTTCAAAATTGGGGGCCTGAGGTGACCGTCTTAGTCGCCTCACCCCAGGGCCGGCCCTCGAAATAAAATGCATATTTTCCATATGGGGCGTTGTCGAAGTCCAAACGCTGTGAATTGCTGAATTGCCTTGCTGTTCAGAGTATCAATTTAGACAAGTCGCTCTAAAAAAATAGAAAAATGGTAGATAATTATTATACAAAATGACTAGTGTAATTATTTAAAAACACAAAGCTGTTTAGAGTCAATTTAGACAAGTCGTTGTTATAAAAATAGAAAAATGGTAGAGAATTATTATACAAATGACTAGTGGAATTATTTAAAAACATGTTTAGAGTATCAATTTAGACAAGTTGTTATAAAAATAGACAAAAATGGTAGAGAATTATTATACAAAATGACTAGTGTAATTATTTAAAAGCACAAAATTGTTTAGAGTATCAATTTGGACAAGTCGTCGTTATAAAAATAGAAAACTGATAGAGACTTATTATACAAAATGACTCGTGTGATTAATTAAAGACACAAAGCTAATGTTTTGATCATAGTTTATAAATATGTAACTGTCACATAATTGTAGGGGGGAAATTGTATAAAAATTCTGGTCTATTAACATTTTTCTTTAATTTGTGAAAAGTCTTTTTTGTTTTTCATCTCCTCCTTTGTGAACGAATTGAATAAACAGTTGTATGGAATTGACGAAGACTTGAAGATAAACTCAGCAATATTATTTGGATGTGAAAAAGAAACATATTTTAAAATAGTTCTCTGTTTTGGAAGCAAAAATAAATTAACAAAATTTTAATATTTTTTTCCGTGTTTATTTTTACTCAAAATAATTTTCTTTTTTAAATAAAAAATAAATTTGAAAACTCAACCAAAGGTGAAATCACAAAATTTCAACAAACGCTTCATTTGTTTGGATGGAAATATTTTATGCTTGTGTTATTAAAGGCAATAGGCATACTAAGGCACCAAGGTCTCCTGGACCTAGGCTCAAGGCGCAAGGCAAGGCGCGAGGCACTTACGTCACTAAAATGAGATGCACCTTGTACATAAAAAAATATATAATTTAATATAAGCAAATAATTTAGAATTCAACATAAGCAAAAAGAAATGTTAAACATTTAAAAATATATAAATACCAACAAATACTACTATTTTAACATAAACAAATGAACAATAAATTTAACGTGAAACATGAATAAAAAGAGAGGGGAGAAGAAGAATAAGAAGAGGGGGGGAAAATAGACCAGTCTAAAGAATGATGAGAAGAAAAGAAAAAAAAAAAAGAACGTAGAATAAGCATAAGAAGATGGAAGAAGAAGAAGAAGAAGAAGGCAACATCATAGCCATGTGAAGAAAAAATAGCAACATAGGGAAGAGATGTAGTGAAGACAACAACTTAGACAAGAAGAAGAGAAGAGAATGAGACAGAAACGTAGAAGAGAAGAAGAATAAGACAACATGAAGAAGAATTTTTGGAGCTGCTGGACTGGATAATGAAAGTATGCAGCAGTAAAGTGTTCTTTGGAGATTACGAATTAGGACTAATTTTTCTTCTACCATTGATTTGGGGTTGAATGCCCAATGGCATGTGTGATTAGAGTTATCTTCTATAGCTACACAATATTAATTCAATGGTCTGATTTTAACAAAATCAATTAAAGCAACAATAAAAAAACCCTCAAGACACAAGCGTTGGTCCTTACTATGCCTTGGACCAATTGCACGCCTTATTGAAGTCGCCTGGCATAGAACACTACAAAGCGCAAATCCTGGGCTTGGATAGGACTTGGGCCTAGGCGCACGCTTGGGCACACCTTATCGAAGTTGCCTGGCTTGGAACACTACAAGATGCAAATCTTGGTTCTAGATGGGACTTGGGCATAGGAGTACGCCTAGGCGCGCCTTTAATAACATTGTTTTCTGCTACAACAAAAAATATTTTTTATAGTTAATAAAAAAACAAGTCTATTTAGGTAGAAAATATTTTTCATTTTTGAAAGGCAAAAAATATTTTCTAGACCAAAATCTTGCTAATGTCACCACACTACTGCTGCCATCACCACCATTACCACAGCTACCGCTACCGTTACAGTCACCGCCACCCGATGACCATGCCATCACCTCCATCTCCACCTTTGTTAGTATAAGCTATATATACACATTGTTAAAAAGTTGTGCTTATTTTTTACATGTCAAATAAAATTGATATATATATATATATATATAAACTGTTGAACTGCTTGAGATTCGTCTTTAATACTTAATTTTCAATTTTCAATTTTCAATTTTCAATTGTCAAGTTTTGACATTTAATTCGTCCACTCACCAAATTGACAATTTTTTTTTTTTTTCTCTTTTTGGGTTATTATCAACGTTTGCTGAAGGTAGGGGAATCATAATTGGCTTGATTAGTTTCACAATTCGTTAATAAGTCATTGTTGCACCAGTAAAGTGAAAGAATGAGCCCCTCAATCGACCGATGTTTATATATAAATATATTTAATAAATATAATTAGGATGAATTTTGGATAAAATTTCATTTCTTACTACTTGTGTAGCATACAATCTAAAGTAAATTTTTTTTTTTAATTGTCTTTTTTCAAATCGCTCATTTATCATGTGTACCAATCGCTAATATAAAATTATGTGATCAGATTAATCAAATATTTATTTTCAAAAAAATTAACAATTAATATTATTTTATATAATTATTTATTTATTAAAAATAAATATGATTCGACAAAATGTAAAGAAGAGGGGCACAATAATCCCTTCTTCCACTTGCGTAAAACAATGCTCTCCAAAACGTTTATCGGCTCTTACATTTTTCCAGGACAGTAAAAATCATACACCGGATTGACATTTTTAATCTTTCTTCTTCTTTTGTCTCCTAAAAAAACAAAAGATACCAGCTAAAACAACAAAATTCGGCATTGATGTAAAAAATTTGTACAAACAATGTACATATATGAGTTGTTTAAAATTTATGAAAATAATGATGTCATAAAATTTTAAATAAAAATTCATAATAAATTATAAATTTTAACAAATGGTGAGGTGGGAATGGACTAAATCTGGGATTTAAATTCCAAATAAGAATAATGAGTATAACTATAGGATGGTGGATGTAAACATGTTCACCCTGAATAAAGATATACACAAGAAATCGCTGGCTTGGTTTTGACATTTAATTCGCCCATTCATAAAATTGACATTTTTTTTTTTTAAGTTGAAATTTTTTTCTTTTTCTGGGTCATTATCAACGTTTGCTGAAGGTGGGGAATCATAATTGGCTCAATAGTTTCTCAATTAGTTAATAAGTCCTTGTTGCGCCAGTAGGTGAAAGAATGGGTCACTCAATCGACCCTATGAGCTGTTTCATACTAAGGCTAAGTTTGGGATGTGCAAAATAATTTAAAAAGTTAAAAAGTTATTCAAAAAGTTAAAAAGTTAACACTATTCACCAAAAGTCAACAATTACGGCTGCACAACTCCCAATTCAAATTTTCCTCTAAAAATCAATTTTTACAATTTCTTATTACACATTTTTCCATAAAAAGTCAAAAAGTTAACCCACATATCTATATTTTCAACCTCAATTTTTTAGTCCAAAAAGACAAAAAGTACACTTAAATAGTCTTCCCAAACTTGGCCTAAATAACCTAATCAAAACCATAGACATGCTGCCTAAATTTGCCGGCTTATAAAGTTTTATAATAACAATTGAGATGGGTTGAAGAGTATCATCATGTTATCATCAAAAAAGAATCTATGGAAGCAATCGAAGTTATTTACTGCCCGCTCTAGATAATTTGTGCCTAAAGAAATAATTAAAAATGAGACTTTTTATATAATAATTTTTTTAATAAAATTTTTATTGAAAATTTATTTTTCTAGATTTTTTAGATGCAAAAATATTAATTAAATCTTTATATTCAACTTTTGCTAATAAATCTTTTTCAATTGATAATATAACTAATCCACTTAATCTTTCTTATAACATAGTTGATCTAAGGTAAATGTTTGGAGGAACATGATCATTTGTTTCATTAATATTTTGTTACATGGTTTCGTTATGTTCCAACTCTTTTGGATCAATTGCTTGTTCCTTTATAGAATTTTCGCCGAAATTATTTGTAGTGTCATTTTTTGGTTGCAGAGTTTCATTATGTTCAAACTCCTTTTATAGCGATCTCAGTTTCAAACCCGACCTTTATGGTGTGTCGAACTCGGTTCTTGTGGTTTAACATTGTTGTTTATGTCTTTTCCTCCTCTAACTCTTTGAATTTGAGTTTTGGAATGTCTCGGGCGTGTTTAAAACAGGTTGGTTGGTAGTTGGTCTAGAACCTTGTTGCCCAGAATTTTGGTCTTCCGCTCGAGCGGGTTTTCTTGCGCTCGAGCGGGGTTTGCAATCACTCAATATTTTGTGGGTCTGCAAAAATACTACATAAGTGTTTTTCACGCTCGAGCGGTGTTTCTTACGCTCGAGCGGGTCTGAGCTCAAGCGGCCTTTCGTCTGTCTGAAATCTGTAAAATACTAGAAGTGTGTGTTCTATGCTTGAGTGGGTCTCATTGCGCTCGAGCGGGTATTGTTTTGCAACCATGTCTTGGCGCTCAAGCGTTCTTTATTGCACTCGAGCGGGTTAAATTTTTGTGTCTGACACTCGAGCATCAAACTCTCCGCTCGAGCGGACTGTGCGTATATCAGATTGCGAGAGTGACTTTTTAAATCACTTTTTTCTATCATTTCTCTCTCCAAAACCCTAAGTTGAGAGTCTCTCTCTCTCTCTAAAATACTCTCTCTCTCTCTCTCTCTCTCTCTCTCTATATTTTGGCCTAGATCAACTGATCTCCTCACCCTCCTTCCTTTGATAAAAAGTTTGAGCTTCTCAAGATCTCCATTTTCATCCAAGTTGAAGTTGATTTCGGCATCTTTGGAGTTCATCTCTTGCTTGGCTCATCTTCTCTTCTTGAGGTAGGGATATTCTACTCTTCATTATGGGTTTTAACATAAACGTTGGTCATTTTGTATAAATTGTGGGATTTGGGGATTTTGGGTGAAGTTGGGTTTGAGATTGAAATGATAAAAGAGGGGTTTTCCATTTTTGGGGTTCCATGTGTATGTGTGGTCTCAAAAATGAAGTTATTGCGTGTAATGAGTGAAATTTGGCCTTGGATGCAATATTTGAGAAGAGGGGTAAAATGCCCTAATTTGCATTATGTAAACTATTGGTGTAATTGATGAAATCAATGTGGAAATATGAAATTGATTTGGAAATTATGAAATTGGGGAGGATTGTGGTTAAATGGTGTAGTTAGATTAATAAATCACTCACCTATGGAAAAGTTAATAATTCATCTGTTTGATAAATTTAATTATCTGTTTAGAAATAACTGTTTTGGGCTATCGGTGGAGGATAGCCATGATTGTTGTAGAAATTTCATGATGATTAGATAAATTGAAACTAATCAATTAGATTATGTCATTGAATATGACGGTTGGTTCTAAACATTGAATATGTGAATTGTTGGGTCATTGTATATGACTCCATATCTAAATACATTGTATATGTGTATTGTGTAGGAGGAGATAGGGATGTACTCCATTGTGTGGGACGAGATAGGGGATGGATTCCATTGATAATTAAGTTGGCCCGAGAGTCCAGAGTGAAAGTCCCAAAATCTTTATATATATATATATGGGTGACGGTTCCCTCAGACGTAGTTCCGTAAAATGGCAAGCGAATAAAAGTGTTTGAATGATGTTTATTATTGAAGTGTTGTTATATGAGTTGTAGTCTCATTTGAGTTATTATGGATAATGATTTGGTTTGGATAAATAAAATGGAAGTGAATTGGAAATGTGAACGTCAACATTGGTCAGTCATGGAAAGGATGTAAATTGGTTTACTAGTGTTAAACATTTATCGAATGCTAATGTTTTAATTGGTTCTCACATGTTGTTTAGCATATCTCTACTGGGCATTGGCTCACCCTACTTGGGACACCATTTTCAGGTACAGGAGACATACCGCCTCCAAGGACATAGCTTAGATGGTTTAGAGGCTGAAGGCTCCTTTTTGTTATTATATCTTTTGTGTTAAATGTGAATTTATGCCAATGGTTTTATATGTAGGACTCTACTGTCACGCCCCAATCCCGCCCGTAAAAGATTTGGGCATGACCTATTCGAAGACGGACATTTAACTTGATATATATAATAAGTGGGGCCTGAACGGAAGCATTAGCAATTTAAAATAACTTAAATATAACATCCATTGAGCTACTACTACTATGCCAGGACCGCAATCATTACATTAAATATATAATACACATGAAGCATATATCCGGGCTTAGTTACAGAGATTCCCATTCACACAAAAGTACAAAAGAGGAAAAGGATCATTTACATCCAACCATAGGTAACTCATCAAAACATAAACCAAAAACCTAGTTAAAGCTTTACTAGATGCGTGGGCTCCATCCTAAGTGCCTGGACACACTGAGGTTGACAAGAGAAGACAAGTCTCATAGGTTAGAACTGGCTTTCCAGTTGATTACCTATAAAAATAGACAAAATAGAGTGAGTGAAACTCAGTGAATAATAGTACATAAATAATGTAAGGTTTAGCTTAAATAATAAAACAGAAAACTGCAGAGACACAAGATTGATTACATCCTGTAGTTATTTCCAAACAGTCATAGGTCCAATTTTCTTAACAGAGTGACTTTAAGCCCAATGTGTACAAAATGGCCATAGGCCCATAAATAAAAGAATTCCCAATCATAACAGAACGGCCTTAGGCCCAATCATAACAGAACGGCCTTAGGCCCAAATAATAACAGAACGGCCTTAGGCCCAATAATAACAGAACGGCCTTAGGCCCAAATAATAACAGAACGGCCTTAGGCCCAAATAATAACAGAACGGCCTTAGGCCCAATAATAACAGAAACGTACATGGACTCAAGAGGTGGCTCGTATGGATTCTAGAGGTGACTCCCACCAAGGTGTAGCACTTAGTTCCATACAGCACTTTGTTCCATACCAGAAATCATCAAATTAGATTAACTTCAGAACCATACAAAAGATACATACATTCTTTCCATTATTCACATGAACTAACGTAGTTGATATAAGCTTAACAGAATGTTGCTGTTAAGTGTTAACAAAAGGGTACATACATTTTGCCGATTGAATAATCCAGAGATACGTAAATATCATAGTTCCACAATACGTATACGTTCCATTATTCGTTGTAAATCAACATAGCTATCTTATAGATAACAGAATGTTAGTATTCATTATCATTCATAAACAAAGTATACTGCTCAATAATGCTCTTAGATTCCCCATGGTTTACCATAACGTTAATAATAATTATTTATAGAAATCATGTGTCATTCCAGTACTATTCATGGAGACAGAACAATTCACATTCTAACGTGAATCACATAATGATGTCGGACTGTAGTATTCATTTCATAGGTTCCAAACGACCTCGTTGGTTCATAACTTCACAAACGGGCACTTGGCCTGATGGGTTTACATATTCACAAAAATAGCCCTTGGCTTTTTAGTTTCACAACTTTGATGCACAATTTCACAATTTGGCCCTTGGCCTCTGGAATAGGTTCATAACGTCACAAAATGTCCCTCGGCCTCATAGATTCGTTGCTTCACAAAAGGCCCTCGGCCTCATAAAGTCATAGTTCACAAAAGGCCTTCGGCCTCATATGTTCATAGTTCACAAATTCCTTCGATGTTTCCACACTTCCACGTTGTTTCTCAAATTCCATAACATCATGTTATTTCCAAGTAACATAATTATAAAATATAACGTTAACATCAAACATAATCATCATGATTAAAGTACATTGAGGGTACTATTACTCACAGTGCTACAACGGAGTGCCTGTCCCTTCTGGAGTGTGCCCTCAAGATTCAAGCAAGAAAAGCAAGCTTTGAGAAGAATCCTCCACAAATTCGAATTTCAATCGGTGGAAAATGTTGACCCTTTCTTGTTCTCCATCCTTGATGCAAGATCTATGGTGGATTTGTTGAGAAAAGTGGAGGAAATCAAGGTTTTGGGAGCTAGGGTTTCGGACATGGAAGAGGGGAGAAGAAGAGAGGGAAAGAAAATATAAGAAATGACTCAAAAATCACGTTTTTGAGCTGCTGCCCCGCACATCGCCGCACGTGCGCCGCATTTCCCGCACGTGCGGTCCTGCTTCCAGCACAAATATGAAAACTTCAAACAGGCGTAACTCTCTCATCCGGACTCCGTTTTAGGTCATTTTTGTGTTCAAATTGAAGCCCCGAAAATAATATTTCCAATGGTTCTAACCTCACATCCAAATTCAAAGTGTGGAAAAAGAAAAGGGCAAAAGAGTGACGGCTGATTGTAGGCGAATTTTTCCAATTAAAGTTTTTGGTCCAATCTTACTTTACCATCACACCACTACCTCAATTAATACCCCAAAATAGATAAAAACATTCTCAATTCCAATGGATATAGTTGAATTAAAACACATTAACCCCTAATTAAATAAGGATGACTTTTGGGGTCATTACATTCTCCCCACCTTAAGAAGTTTGGTCCTCCAAACTTGATTCACCTTGCCACAAGTCTAACTTCGTCCTGGACATATAACATTTCTCAATCATTTGCCCATTCACAAATCTATACAGTCAACTCTGATGGAATTTGCTCCCAAAATCACAAGTAATTCATCTCTACTAACTACTTGGTAACCCAATTGATAATAATACTTACTGACATCAAACATCGTCTCATTATTCATAACCTTGTACATTTTAGTTTATTACTCCACAAATCATATCTTTCACATAATGTAACAACTTAAGGGTATTCAAAAATGAATTCATTTCAAGTATTCGTTTGCATGCAGCTCATAAACTATCAAACATAATTCAAACTCACAAATAACCCCCATTTTCATAATTCCTCAAAGGTTAAGGAAACATTCACGACATATTCGCGTTTCAAAGGTATATACTTCGTACAATAATTAGACCCATCGTAGCAATTAAGTTCTAGATCGACGACTTCATAGCTCTTTGTTCATTATCTGAATTAGACTTATTAGTTCAAATCAAATCTCTAATAGACGCCAAATGCCAACTTAAATTTCATATCAAGAAATTACATGTTCAGAGTAGAGGATTCGTAAAATCAAATACAGATCAAACCTTAATGGTCATACTTCCCACATTACAGTAAAGTAGTACTCATTCAAAATCTATGCTGGCTTAGAAGATCTCAAAGTCAACATCATGACATCAATCATATAATACATTTACCATGAAATTCTTATATTCTTGTTCCATAGGTAGTAAAATGTTTCTAACATGGACAAAAACATTTTCCAAAAATATGTAATACATAAAGTTCTTCAAACTCTTCATATGTACATACGATACGTTGTTCAGAGATATTACTCAGAAACTTATCAGGCCTTTCAAGGATATCAGATGATGGAATAATTCTCAATAGCATTAAACTTATTTAAACTTTGACAAAACAATCTCCGATTCAACTTACAACAGATAGGGCAGAATAGCTTGAAGCTCAACATAAAGTTTTCATCAAGTATGCAACAATAAATTATCAAATGAAGAACTCATTCATGCATAGCAAAATATTTCTTTCAGAAATCTTGTCATATCTTAAACATTCGGAGCTTCGTAGCATATCTAGTCATTTTGGAAAAGCATCCAGAAAGCTTATCATGTCATAAACATGTCGGAAGTTCATAACATTTTGATCACTTCGGAAAATACTTACTATTTAAAAACATGTGATCACAAATCATCATTATAGTATCAAAATAAAGAATATACAGTTTCGTAACTTCTCGCAACATACTAGACACTTGGTCATGTCGTCATAAGTTCAAATTGACTAGTTAGTCATAAACTTTACTTAACCCTTTTTTAAATACAAAATAGGGATTAGTTTAATAATTTGCATTAAAATGCAGAAACAAAATTCTAATTTTTTTTGTCGTAACTTATCAGTCTTTTTTTTTTTTTAATCGGTATCATATAGGCAGTCTCATCATATAGGTGGGGTTCTTCATATTATTCGACCATTCCTTATAAGAAATCTTGATTACAGATCACAGATTACGCATGAACAAAACAGAATCACTATATGTATAACTTTTTATCATAGCCAGTCCTTTTCAACACATTACAAAGTATCATGTGAAACTTATTTTAGCAACTATCAACTTACAATAACTTCTCGAACTCGTAGGTTTAAACATTGTTATAATAAGGAGGATGTGGCTATGTTACAGAAAGTACACATCGCACATATTATCTTATGTACGCACTAAATCGTATAAGTAAGTCATCTAAACAAATGCTTCGCAGATATCTATCAATTCTACAGTCACAATTAATAACACACAATTCACTTAGGTCAAGTTTGGCATTCTTAATAAAAGTCAAAAAGTTAAAAAGTCACTATCCTATTTAAGTCACATCATCTTATTTAAGTCATATCACCACTCTACCACATCTTTTCAAACCTAATCCATATTTTATAAAAAGTCAAAAAGTACACTTATTTAGAACATCCCAAACAAACCCTTAGTCATAGGCATATAACTTGTCTTACCGTTCAATGTGAATTCTTACCACGCTTCCGCTGCGCAACTTTATTGATTTAATCCCATCTACATGTCTTACCATGTTCTGCATAGCAATCAATCACAATATATACAAGAAATGTATAACAGACATGAATAATAACCATTGCGGTTAGCGTCATTACATATACCATTATCGTTGCTATCAATTCCTTTCATATGCACTAAGGATGTCATGCATGATGCCTAAGTCTTTTCTAGACATCCTAAAGCTCAATGGATCCGTGTGTGAGATAGCAACTCGTGCTCTGATACCACTTGTCACGCCCCAATCCCACCCCTAAAAGATTTGGGCATGACCAATTCGAAGACGGACATTTAACTTGATATATATAATAAGTGGGGCCTGAACGGAAGCATTAGCAATTTAAAATAACTTAAATATAACATCCATTGAGCTACTACTACTATGTCAGGACCGCAATCATTATATTAAATATATAATACACAGGAAGCATATATCCGGGCTTAGTTACAGAGATTCCCATTCACACAAAAGTACAAAAGAGGAAAAGGATCATTTACATCCAACCATAGGTAACTCATCAAAACATAAAAAAAAACCTAGTTAAAGCTTTACTAGATGCGTGGGCTCCATCCTAAGTGCCTGGACACACTGAGGTTGACAAGAGAAGACAAGTCTCATAGGTTAGGACTGGCTTTCCAGTTGATTACCTATAGAAATAGACAAAACAGAGTGAGTAAAACTCAGTGAATAATAGTACATAAATAATGTAAGGTTTAGCTTAAATAATAAAACAGAAAACTGCAGAGACACAAGATTGATTACATCCTGTAGTTATTTCCAAACAGTCATAGGTCCAATTTTCTTAACAGAGTGACTTTAAGCCCAATGTGTACAGAATGGCCATAGGCCCAGAAATAACAGAATTCCCAATCATAACAGAACGGCCTTAGGCCCAATCATAACAGAACGGCCTTAGGTCCAAATAATAACAGAACGGCCTTAGGCCCAAATAATAACAGGAATATACAGAAACGTTTATGGACTCAAGAGGTGGCTCGTATGGATTCTAGAGGTGACTCCCAACAAGGTGTTGCACTTAGTTCCATACAGCACTTTGTTCCATACCAGAAATCATCAGATTAGATTAACTTCAAAACCATACAAAAGATACATACATTCTTTCCATTATTCACATGAACTAACGTAGTTGATATAAGCTTAACAGAATGTTGCTGTTAAGTGTTAACAAAAAGGTACATACATTTTGCCGATTGAATAATCCAGAGATACATAAATACCATAGTTCCACAATACGTATACGTTCCATTATTCGTTGTAAATCAACATAGCTATCTTGTAGATAACAGAATGTTAGTATTCATTATCATTCATAAACAAAGTATACTGCTCAATAATGCTCTTAGATTCCCCATGGTTTACCATAACGTTAATAATAATTATTTATAGAAATCATGTGTCATTCCAGTACTATTCATGGAGACAGAACAATTCACATTCTAACGTGAATCACATAATGATGTTGGACTGTAGTATTCATTTCATAGGTTCCAAACGACCTCGTTAGTTCATAACTTCACAAACGGGCACTTGGCCTGATGGGTTTACATATTCACAAAAATAGCCCTTGGCTTTTTAGTTTCACAACTTTGATGCACAATTTCACAATTTGGCCCTTGGCCTCTGGAATAGGTTCATAACGTCACAAAATGTCCCTCGGCCTCATAGATTCGTTGCTTCACAAAAGGCCCTCGGCCTCATAAAGTCATAGTTCACAAAAGGCCTTCGGCCTCATATGTTCATAGTTCACAAATTCCTTCGATGTTTCCACACTTCCACGTTGTTTCTCAAATTCCATAACATCATGTTATTTCCAAGTAACATAATTATAAAATATAACGTTAACATCAAACATAATCATCATGATTAAAGTACATTGAGGGTACTATTACTCACAGTGCTACAACGGAGTGCCTGTCCCTTCTGGAGTGTGCCCTCAAGATTCAAGCAAGAAAAGCAAGCTTTGAGAAGAATCCTCCACAAATTCGAATTTCAATCGGTGGAAAATGTTGACCCTTTCTTGTTCTCCATCCTTGATGTAAGATCTATGGTGGATTTGTTGAGAAAAGTGGAGGAAATCAAGGTTTTGGGAGCTAGGGTTTCGGACATGGAAGAGGGGAGAAGAAGAGAGGGAAAGAAAATATAAGAAATGACTCAAAAATCACGTTTTTGAGCTGCTGCCCCGCACATCGCCGCACGTGCGCCGCATTTCCCGCACGTGCGGTCCTGCTTCCAGCACAGATATGAAAACTTCAAACAGGTGTAACTCTCTCATCCGGACTCCGTTTTAGGTCATTCTTGTGTTCAAATTGAAGCCCCGAAAATAATCTTTCCAATGGTTCTAACCTCACATCCAAATTCAAAGTGTGGAAAAATAAAAAGGCAAAAGAGTGACGGCTGATCGTAGGCGAATTATTCGAATTAAAGTTTTTGGTCCAATCTTACTTTACCATCACACCACTACCTCAATTAATACCCCAAAATAGATAAAAACATTCTCAATTCCAATGGATATAGTTGAATTAAAACACATTAACCCCTAATTAAATAAGGATGACTTTTGGGGTCATTACATCTACTTTTGTTATAACCAAGTGATGACTTAGAAAGCTGTAAGCCCATAGGGCATTCATTTTGTTGCTAACATGTAATATCTGTTGTAAAAAAGACTCTGATGAATGAAATATAATATTTCTTCTACGATTATGGATTATATGAATGGTTGACTTATGTAATATTTTGAGGGCGTTACAACTTGGTATCAGAGCATACCAGGTTTGAATGCTTTGGGTATGTAGGAAGTAGTTAGTACTAAAATGGGTTTGTCTCGCTTGTTAGAGACTTAAGTGTAATGTTATGTGCTTATGTGATAACATGTTTGTGTGACTATATGGGTATGAGATTTAGTTTCTAGGATGTTGATCAGGTCCATGGGTTTCTGGGAGTCCTGTTGGAAAGGCACTTGATCACTGCCATTTCTAACTGGAACTCTAGCAACGCCACGGGATGGTCATTATCCGGAAATAAAAATTGTATGTGTTTATGTGATTATATGCTAATGTGGAGTGAATTACAGAGGTCCATCGTATTAGGACGCGAGTGAAATAGCTTCGGCATATTTGTGAATGTGGTTACCCTTATTAGGATGTCAGGACGAGGTCGTGGTGGTAGGCGTGGTAGGCCTAGGAGGCAGGAGATGCCTAGACCGGACGAGATTCCGACGCAGGAAGAGGGTGTTGGTCAGGCCAACGTAGCCGAGCTAGTAGGTCGGCAGGCTATGGACGCCTTAGCCCGTGAAATGACCGGAGCATTGAGAGAATCCACGGACATTCTCAGGGCAGAGAATCAAGTCGAGGCCCGAGTAGCTGAGGCAAGGCCGTCTTTTCTGAAGAGAGAGTTTTTTTAGTTGAATCCGGATGAGTTTTTGGGGGATCCTAAAGAGCCACTGAAGGCTGACGAGTGATTGGAGCAGATGACGAAGACGTTTGAGATGCTTGGCATGGAAGACGGAGGTTTGCGAATGACCTTGGCGTCCTTCCAGTTGAAGAGAGACGCGGGTCAGTGGTGGAAGTATGTGCGAGGGTGCATTGGTGGGACTTGGGAAGCCTTTGTTGAAGCTTTCCAGGACAAGTACTTGCCTGCTACGGTGAGGGAGAAGTTGAGGGATTAGTTTTCTCAGCTCAAGCAGTTGAATACACCAGTGGCGGAGTTTGAGGCCACTTTGACTAGCTTATCTAGGTTTGCACCGGAGTTAGTGGCGACTGAGAAATGCCGTTGTCTGGAGTTCGAGAAGAAGTCGAGGACCGGACTCATGTTTTGAGTTGCCGGGTCCATGATTAGAGATTATGGGCGCCTTGTAGAGGCTGCTGCCCATCTTGAGACTATCATGCATGTGGAGGAGGATGAGAGGATGAGGCGCTCCAAGAGGAGTCAGGATGGCCAGGGGGACGGTAAGAGGCAGAGGGGTTTTAACTCTCAGCAGTCCCAAAGAGTGCATTCGAGGTCTACCTTTCCAGTACCAAATTCGGGTTCTGGGAAAGGCGGTCAGGGAGACATTACCTGTTCCAAATGTGGTCAGTTGGGCCACAAGTCTCCAGCTTGCCCACAGAGAGGAGGAGGGCAGCGAGCAGCATCATCTTCGGCCCATTCTCAGGGCCAGAGTCAGGGTAGAGGCCAACCGCTCACTTGTTATCAGTGTGGGCAGGCGGGGCACCTAAAGAGGTTTTTCCCGTAGTTGGGTGGCACGTCTGGTGTGTCTGGTTTGAAGCAGACACAGAGTTACCAACCAGCGCAGTCAGTTTAGGCCTCGAGGGCCAATCAGGGAGCCTCTTCGGCTCAATCTGTGCAGCAATCTTATGCTTCGAGGGGTGAGCAGGTAGATCAGAGACCTATAGGGCGCGTGTATGCTGTTACAGCGCTAGATCCTGTACCGGTCCATCTGTTGTGAGAGGCACTTTTTTGTTTTTCAATTCGGTTGCTAATGTGTTAATTGATACGGGTGCATTCCACTCTTTTATATCTTCTACATTTGCATCTATTTTGGGATTGGAGTTGGCGCAGTTAGCATCTCCTATTTGTGTGGTATCACCTATTAGGGGTGAGTTGGTTTTGAAACAGGAGTGTCGGGGCTGTGATATAAAGGTCGCCGATTGTCAGCTTCCCTTTTCTTTTGTGTTGATGGATATGTCTGTGTTTGATGTGATTTTGGGTATGGACTGGTTATCGTCATACTGAGCTGTTATAGATTGTTACCGTCAGAGGTTTACTATATGTACCTTAAGCGGAGATTGTTTTCATTTCTTAGGAGATCGGGTTGGTAGGGTTTTACCGTCGGTGTATGATCCGTGAGGGCAGAGTGGGCTTAGTTGTCTCCTCGCTAGCTTTATGAGTAATGAGTGTGATGAGACCCGGATTGAGTTGCCAAGAGTGATTTGTGAGTACTCGGACGTTTTTCTCGAGTATCTCGTGAGTTTACCACCGCATCGAGAGATCGAGTTCTCTATTGACTTAGTGCCTGGCATGGCACCGATTTTCATGGCACCGTATCATTTTGCCCCAGCCGAGTTGAGTGAGTTGAAGGTTCAGCTCTAGGAATTATTAGATAAGGGTTTTATTCACCCTAGTACTTCGCCTTGGGGAGCACCGGCCCTCTTTGCTAAAAAGAAAGATGGGGCTTTGAGACTTTGCATTGATTACCGAAAGTTGAACCGGGTTACGGTCAAGAACAAGTACCCTATGCCTCGTATAGATGATCTATTCGATCTATTGAAAGGATCCCGTTGTTTCTCTAAGATAGACTTGAGATTAGGTTATCATCAGTTGAGGGTCAGGGAGGAGGATATCCCGAAGACGGCATTCCGTACGCGGTATAGCCATTATGAGTTTCTGGTGATGCCTTTTGGGCTTACCAATGCACTGGCTATGTTCATGGATTTGATAAACTGGATTTTCCGGGAATTCTTAGATCGTTTCGTGGTCGTCTTTGTGGACGACATCATAATTTATTCACCTTATGTGGAGGAGCACGAGGAACACTTGCAAGCGGTGCTTGAGTTGCTTAGAGCCCATAAGTTGTATGCTAAGTTTGGGAAGTGCGAGTTCTGGCTAAGAGAGGTTAAATTCTTAGGCTATGTGGTATCCGGGGAAGGGGTGACTGTAGATTCATCCAAGATAGAGGCAGTGCAACATAGGGCACAACCTAAGAATGCCTTCGAGATCCGTAGTTTTTTGGGGTTGGCAGGGTATTACCGTCGGTTTGTGAAGGATTTCTCCAGTCTAGCTTCGCCTTTGACTAGATTGACGCAGAAAGGGGTCAAATTTGTATGGAGTGAGACTTGTGAGAAGTCATTCCAAGAGCTTAAGGTTAGACTTACCACTGCTCCAGTCTTGATTATTTTGGAGAGGGGTTTGGGTTATTCAGTGTATTGTGATGCCTCACGAGAGGGTTTGGGTTGTGTATTCATGCAAGAGGGGAAAGTAGTAGCCTATGGCTCACGTCAGTTGAAAATACATGAGAGAAATTATCCTACTCATGACCTAGAGTTAGCAGCTGTGATATTTGCCTTGAAGATTTGGAGGCACTATCTTTATGGTGAGAGATTCGAGGTGTTCTCGGATCATAAGAGTCTGAAGTATCTATTTACACAGAAGGACTTGAATTTGAGGTAGAGAAGGTAGATGGAGTTCATAGAAGACTATGACTTCGAGTTGCATTATCATCCGGGGAAGGCCAATGTTGTGGCCGATGCCCTAAGTAGGAAGTCCATTAGTGATGTAGCTTGTATTGCTATCTGGAAATGGGAGATGTTGAGTGCTCTTAGTGAGTTTGACTTCCATCTGGGCGAGTCGGTTGAGTCTGCAGTCTTGTTTTCTGTAGTTGCACAACTTACGCTTGTGAACCGAGTGTTCGAGGCACAAAATGGTGACTTTGAGGTAGAATCCCTCCGGGAGAAGATCTCGAGTGGAAAGGTCGAGAAGGGTTTGACGATGTATCCTGACTTGAGTGTGAGGTACCAAGACCACCTGTTTGTCCCGGAGCCTTGTCGAGAGGAAGTACTCCGAGAGTTTCACCATTCACGCCTTGCGGTGCATCCGGGAGGCATGAAGATGTATCATGATCTGAGTCGCCAGTTTTGGTAGAGAGGTATGAAAAAAAGATGTGGTGGTGTTTGTGTCAAAGTGCCTTACTTGTCAGCAAGTGAATGTCGAGCATCAGAGGCCAGCGGGTTTGTTACAGCCCTTGCCTATAGCCGAGTGGAAATGGGAGCATCTCACGATGGATTTTGTCGTGGGTCTTTCGAGGACTCAACGGGGTAGTGATGCCATTTGGGTGGTAGTTGACCGGTTGACTAAATCAGCACACTTTATTCCTGTGCGTGTAAGGGATTTGGTAGATTACCTTGCTGACTTGTATATTCGGGACATAGTGAGGTTGCACGGGGTCCTAGTGTTGATCGTCTTAGATAGAGATCTTCGTTTTACTGCTAGGTTGTGGCAGAGTTTGCAGAGTGCCTTGGGCACTAGATTGACCTTTAGTACGGCTTAGCTTCCTCAGACTGATAGGCAGTTTGAGCGCACTATTCAGATCCTTGAGGATATGCTTCGAGGCTGTGTCCTTGACTTTAAAGGGTCGTAAGAGAGACACTTACCCTTAGTGGAGTTTGCCTACAATAACAGTTACCAATCGAGTATAGACATGGCACCATTTGAGGCCTTGTATGGCCGACCGTGTAGATCTCCGGTGTGTTGGGCCGAGTTGGGTGATGCACCTTTGTTGGGCCCGAAGTTGGTTCGGGAAACGACTGAGAAGGTAGCTCTTATTCGTAAGAGGTTGGTTACGGCCCAGAGTCACCAAAAGAGTTATGTCGACCGTAGAAAGAGGCCTTTGTTGTTCGAGGTGGGTGATCATGTCTTTCTGAAAATATCACCTAGACGGGGTTTGATGAGGTTTGGGAAGAGTGGGAAGTTGTCCCCTCGGTTTATTGGCCCTTTTAAGATCCTTGAGCGGATTGGGGAGGTTACCTATCGTTTAGTATTGCCGCCGAAGCTGTTCGGAGTGCATCACATGTTCCATGTTAGTATGCTTCGAAAGTATGAGCCGGATCCATCGCATGTATTGGATTGGACCGACTTAGAGGTAGACGAAGATGTCTCGTATGAGGAGAGACCGGTGCGAGTCTTGGATAAACGAGACCAAGTCTTGCGAGGCAAGACGATTCCCTTGGTTAAAGTATTGTGGAAACATCACGGAGTCGAGGAAGCGACTTGGGAACGTGAGCTGGAAGTCCAAGAGAGATATCTAGACTTATTTGCTAATGTATAACGTTGTATTAAGATTGTAATTGTTGTTAATGAGAAGCATGAACATTGTATATGTTTTAAATTATAAGAACATTGTATATGTTATGGGAATATGGAATATTGCATGTATTGTGTTACCTTGGGAGCATTGAATATGCCATGTACATTTCTTGAAAACTAAATTTTAATTAAACATTGTTAATGTTTTGGAAATGGTGAATTTCGTTTCAATATGGGGCTCGTGTATCGAGTTGGTGAGAATGAATGATCGAAGGATGGGTCATGGTATTGGATTTGTAAGAATAACATGGCTAGGATTGACCAAACGTTGATTTTGAACTTAATTTGTAATTTCGGGGATGAAATTCTTTAAAAAGGGGAGGTTATAGCGATCCTGGTTTCTAACCCGACCTTTATAGTGTGTCAGACTCGGGTCTTGTGGTTTAATGTTGTTGTTTATGTCTTTTCCTCCTCTTACTCTTTGAATTTGAGTTTTGGAATGTCTCAGGCGTGTTTACAATAGGTTGGTTGGTAGTTGGTCTAGAACCTTGTTGCCCAGAATTTTGGTCTTCCGCTCGAGCGGGTCTTCTTGCGTTCGAGCGGGGTTTGCAATCACTCAGTATTTTGTGCGTCTACAAAAATACTGTAGAAGTGTTTTTCACGTTCGAGCGGTGTTTCTTACGCTCAAGCGGGTCTGAGCTCAAGCGGCCCTTCTTGCGCTCGAGCGTCTGTCTGAAATCTGTAAAATACTGGAAGTGTGTGTTCTACGCTCGAGCGGGTCTCATTGCGCTCAAGCGGGTATTGTTTTGCAACTGTGTCTTGGCGCTCGAGCGTTCTTTATTGCACTGGAGCGGGTTAAATTTTTATGTCTGACACTCGAGCGTCAAACTCTCCGCTCGAGCGGACTATGTGTATATCAGATCGTGAAAATGATTTTTTAACATAAACGTAGGGATATTCTACTCTTCATTATGGGTTTTAACATAAACGTTGGTCATTTTGTATAAATGGTGGGATTTGGGGATTTTGGGTGAAGTTGGGTTTGAGATTGAAATGATAAAAGAGGGGTTTTCCATTTTTGGGGTTCCATGTGTATGTGTGGTCTCAAAAATGAAGTTATTGCGTGTAATGAGTGAAATTTGGCCTTGGGTGCAATATTTGAGAAGATGGAGAAAATGCCCTAATTTGCATTATGTAAACTATTGGTGTAATTGATGAAATCAATGTGGAAATATGAAATTGGTTTGGAAATTATGAAATTGGGGAGGATTGTGGTTAAATGGTGTAGTTGGATTGATAAATCACTCACCTATGGAAAAGTTAATAATTTATCTGTTTGATAAATTTAATTATCTATTTAGAAATAACTGTTTTGGGCTATCGGTGGAGGATAGCCATGATTGTTGTAGAAATTGCATGATAATTAGATAAATTGAAATTAATCAATTAGATTATGTCATTGAATATGACAGTTGGATATAAACACTGAATATGTGAATTGTTGGGTCATTGTATATGACTTCATGTCTAAATACATTGTATATGTGTATTGTGTAGGAGGATATAGCGGATGTACTCCATTGTGTGGGAGGAGATAGGGGATGGATTCCATTAATAATTAAGTTGGCCGGAGTATCTAGGGTGAAAGTCCCGAAATCTTTATATATATATATATATATATATGGGTGACGGTTCCCTCGGACGTAGTTTCGTAAAATGGCAAGCGAATAGAAATGTTTGAATGATGTTTATTATTGAAGTGTTGTTATATGAGTTGTAGTCTCATTTGAGTTATTATGGATAATGATTTGGTTTGGATAAATAAAATGGAATTGAATTGGAAAAGTGGACGTCAACATTGGTCGGTCATGGAAAGGATGTAAATTGGTTTACTAGTGTTAAACATTTATCGAATGCTAATGTTTTAATTGGTTCTCACATGTTGTTTAGCATATCTCTACTGGGCATTGGCTCACCCTACTTAGGACACCATTTTCAGGTACAGGAGACATGCCGCCTCCAAGGACATAGCTTGGATGGTTTAGAGGCTGAAGGCTCCTTTTTGTTATTATATCTTTTGTGTTAAATGTGAATTTAAGCCAATGGTTTTATATGTAGGACTCTACTTTTGTTGTAACCAAGTGATGACTTGTAAAGTTGTAAGCCCGCAGGGCATTCATTTTGTTGCTAACATGTAATATCTGTTGTAAAGAAGACTGATGCATGAAAATATAATATTTCTTCTACGATTATGGATTATATGAATGGTTGACTTATGTAATATTTTGAGGGCGTTATACCTTTAGATCAATCACTCATTCATTTATGGAATTTTCACCTAATTTTTTTTTGTATTTATATAGTTTCAATATGTTCCAACTCTTTTGGATCAATTACTTGTTCATTTATAAAATTTTCGTCTAAATTTTTTGTTATATTTTTATTAATTGTAATGAATTTGTCAAGAGCTCCTTTTTTAGATTGAATAAGATTTTCTTTTTTTCTTAAGTTTTTCATATCTAGTTTCATATTTTCTATTAGACATATTTGTTTTCTCTAAAAATAATCAAAAATAAAAAATGAGCAAAACACTAGAAATAATAAAAGTACAAAAAAAAATATTGATAGGGTAGAACAATAGAACTTGATTTTCCACCTTCAATGATAAATAGTAGGTATTAAGCAGATGTGTAATTAAATTTCCTACAGTTTTTTTGACATGAGAAAATTTTATTTAAATTAGAAATATAATTAAAATAAAATATAAAAAAAACAAATTTAAATAATTTACCTTAATAATACATCAGTTTGGGAAGTTGTTGATGAATTTTAATATCATTGACAGAATTGTAAAAGAATAAGTAAACAAAGCTTGAAGAATGGTGCAGAGAGAGAAAGCCTTTTCTTTTTTTTTTTTTGGCTAGATAGAGAATCTATATCTATATCTATATCTATTTATACTGTAAAATGCGGTTTGTAATGAGAATGGATGTGAGAGTTCCACTCAACTTCAATTTCTTTTTTTTCTTTTTTCTTTTTTTCAATTCAAACAATTAAAAAATTTTTCATTAACTAACTCACATTTAACCATATAAAAATAAAATTCTAATTAATTCATGATTTATGAATTTTAAAAGAAAAATATTCAAAGTACATATTTGTTTTGCTATTAAATAGGAGAAGCAATTCACCAGAATAAGAAAATAAAGATGTCAAATTTAAGATTGACTTCTTATGCAGATATATTTCTATTTTTTCATACGCAAAATTTTTCTTTAGAATAAATTTTTAAATCAAAAAAAAAATCTTACAAATTGCAAAAATCTTGTGTTACACACAATATTAAAAATTATAAAATATTTTAGAAAAATTTATCTCTGTTTATATCTATTTGTAACAAAGAGCTTTATAACAGTTTCAAAATTCTATATCTAATTTCTTGATTTTTTTAATTTAAAAAAATTAAAAAAATTCAATTAGGTAATTATTCTATGATTTATGGCTTTCAAAAAGAGAATATATAGTAATCTATTTTAATATTCAATTAAAAAGAGAACACTTTTATCGTAAATTCCATAATTTACGATTTTGATTTCTTATTATTCCATATTTATTTATACTATACATTTTGTACCTATATATATATAGTATAGACGTAATCATTCAAATAAATAAATAAATAAATAAACCTAAAGCATGCAATCAATTTAAAAACCATAAACAACCGTAGCAATTATACTACTCAAAGATTTCAATTTTTTTTTTACCATAATATGGCATTAACATCTGTATCAATTGTTTTATCAATTTTTTCTTGTGTTAACCCATGAGATATTACAGTGTGGGGTTATATTTCTGAGTATTAACACGTGGCGAGGTGATACCGACGTGTCAGCCGAAGTTCCAGGTGTCTCAGTAAGTTTTGCTGAGGTAATCTAAGATTCTCCGAGGTAACTTCCGAGGATATCTTAATCCAGGATAAAAGGCTCTCATTTCCCATACCTCGGCTTACTTTCCAAAGGCCGAGATTCCCAAAGAATAATTAAGCCGAGGTAGTTGATAGATCGGCCATACCTGCCTATATACAATATTATCTTGGTTAAGTGGATGTACAGCCATGAGGCCAGCACTTCACCAACTACCTGGCCTTGAGGCTATGTGAGTTGGCCATGAGGCCACTAGAGGCCATGTGAAGCCATGAAGAGCTTTTACCTGGAAAGCTGCCAAAAGCGTAACAGTGGGCTGGCAGCCAGCTCAAAAGCTGGCGGCCTCACTATTAACTTTTCGGGTATATATGGAGAGATCGAGAAGGGAGAGGAGGACAGACAGAAGAGGTACAACTAGAAGCTAATTGTATCACTGACAATTTCAAGCTTTAGAGAGTGAGGGAATTACAGTGAGTTAATTGTAATTTTACCATTCATTCGATATAGTGAATTACCTCGGCCTCCCGTGGACGTAGGCAATATTGCCGAACCACGTTAAATCCTTTGTGTCATTGTGTTATTATCTGTGTCATCTATTCTGCCTGTGTTTTTACCACTGAATCACTAAGATAGGCAGTGTGATCAGAAAATCACTCACACAATTTGGCGCCGTCTGTGGGAATCAAAGACGAATTGATGGCCAGTAACGCACAAAACGAGAAGGCCGGGGGCAACACTCCCGCTGGGAGTGACAGGCCTATCGACCTTGACGTTGAAGGAAACAACCACAACGACAAAACCCGTGACCAAGGGCACGGGGGAAAAGACGTCGTCCAGGAGGGCAGATACTATGAGGAGGACAACCTCCAGGTATGGAGAGATAGGTGCATACGAAGGGATGAGGAAGTCAAGGACCTGGCAAACAAGTTGGCAGACCTGCAGTCGGTCGTCAACTTCATGATGCAAAACAATGTCATGCAGCCACCGTACCCACTGCAGGATACGCCAATCCCAGCAGTTAAAACTCAGAATGGAGGAAGGAAGATAATTCCTGAAGCATCACAACGCTCCAGGAGCAAAAGGCACTCTCACCCGCCTTCCGGGGAGGTCGGACGGGAGGAACCTAGACAAGAGAAGTCCCAGAGGACGTGTCATACAACGGGTCAGGAACCCAGAGAACATCGGCATATACAAAAGCAGGCTCTCTGCTTCGACACAACCTACGGAGAAAGGTCAAAACGGGCACACCACGAGGCCGAGAGTAGTGTGCCAAAAGGACTCAAATCGAAAGATAGCCGAGCTCCGGGGAGGAGCAAAGAAGACTTGAGAAATTATCTCAAGAGGAGAGAACAGAACGCTGAAGCCGAGGTGACCTCACTCTTCAAGCCGAGGACACCATTCTCGGTAGACCTGGACAAATTTGAAGCTCCAAAAAGATTCAGCATGCCGAGGTTCCAAATCTATGATGGTAAGTCAGACCCTAACTTCCATGTTGGATTATTTTTAAACTCAATGGCATTATACAGTGGAAATGAGCCTTTGCTCTGTAAAGTATTCCCGTCTTCCTTTGGGGAGATTGCATCGGATTGGTTCCATAGATTACCAAAGGGAAGCGTAAGGACTTGGGAAGGCCTGGCCGAGATGTTTGTGGCCAGGTTCGTGACGAACAAGCAGCAGCCATTAAGGGTGGATTCTCTAATGGCCTTAAAGATCAGTAAAGATGAAGGCCTTAGGGCCTATGTAAAAAGATATTACGAGGTGTTCAACCGTATACCTGAATGCAATCAGGAGGTAGCGGTCGTGTCTTTCAAGAACGGCCTGAAAGAAGATTGTTCACTACGGAAATCTTTGGCAAAGACATTTCCAAAGAACATGGAGGAACTCATGGCAAGGATTGAAAAATATGCCAGAGCCGAGGAGGATACATCGGCACCAAAGCAGGTCAAACAGGAGCAGGGGAGCGGCTCGCCGAAGCGAAGCCGAAGTAACAACGGATTCAGCAAGGCAGAGGTAGAGCTGAGGGCCAAACAAGCAGTAACAACCGTATTCCGAATTCCAATTCAAAAGGTCCTAGGAAAAATTCGGAGCCAGCCCTATTTCAGAACACCGGAAAGGCAACCCGGGGAATTTATGGGAAGAAATTCGGACAGACATTGTTCATATCACAACGAAAATGGACATACAACACAAGGTTGCAGAGCCTTAAAAGCACACTTGGAAGATCTGGTGAGGCAAGGCCACCTGAGAGACCTTGTCGATAAAACCAGAACGAGGGAAGAACAGGCAGGACTGCCTCAGGCCGAAGCAGCCCCACCACCGCCGCAACCCCGGGCAGAAAGACCTCGGGTAGTAAATGTGATTCACTCCAAGGTGAATGAGAACGATATTCGGGGAGAAACCCAAAGAGTAAAACACTTGCAGTACGTGAACCAGGTCGGACTGAAAAGACCTCGGCCAAAAGATTGCCCAGATCCGATGATAACCTTCACCGAGGCCGACCTAGAGATGGTCCAGCATCCACATAATGATGCCTTGGTAGTATCCCTCCAGGTTGGGGAGTGCCAAGTAAAACGCATCCTGATAGATCAAGGCAGCTCTTGCAATATCATGTACGTTAGATGTTACAAGGAGCTGGGCCTTCACCCTGATGACTTGGAACAGTCGGATGGCCCGATGGTCGGCTTCAACGGAACGCCGACGTGGCCCCTTGGTGCCACAACCTTGGACGTACAAGCAGGCACAAAGATGATCAAGACCGAGTTCATCGTGATTGATACACCTTCACCGTACAACATCATCATGGGCAGGCCGTGGTTGCATGCAGTGGGGGTAGTCCCCTCAACATTGCACCAACTACTGCGCTTCCCAACAGAGCATGGGATCGAAGAAATCCGAGGAGATCAGCTGCAGGCAAAGAATTGCTCCATGGCAGCAATGAAGACTACCTGCAATATTCGAGAACCAGCCAAGGCAGAGATTGAAGACGAGGACGTGGAAGTCCTGGAGGATGTCGGCAAGGAGTCGGCCGAGAAGAGTGAGGAATCACTAAAGAAAATTCTCGTCCAGGAGGGCGATGAGGAGCGCTTTTTTCTTCTCGGCTCAGGCTTAGCCGAGGAAGAGGAAAGAGAACTGGAAGCCTTTTTGAGAACAAACATAGAAGTGTTCGCCTGGACGCCCTATGAAATGCCTGGTATTGACCCCGAGGTCACATGTCACAGACTGAACGTCGACAGGTCGGCTAAACCTGTAATTCAGCGAGCAAGAAGACCGACGTTGATACACGTCGAAGCAGTGGAGGAAGAAGTTGACAAACTTCTAGAAGCCAGGGCCATCAGAGAAGTCAACTATCCAACATGGCTATCAAACACTGTGGTGGTAAAAAAGAAAAACGGCAAATGGAGGGTTTGCGTAGATTTTACAAGCCTAAATAAAGCCTGTCCCAAAGACAGCTTCCCTTGCCAAAAATTGACCAGCTGGTGGATGCTACATCTGGACATGGGAGGATGAGCTTCCTGGACGCTTACAGGGGTACCACCAGATAGCCATGTACCCCCCAGACGAGGAGAAGACAGTATTCATCACCCCAAAAGGTTTGTACTGTTACAGGGTGATGCCTTTTGGACTGAAGAACGCAGGAGCAACCTACCAAAGGCTGGTAACCAAAATGTTCAAACACCAGATAGGCCAAACAGTGGAAGTCTACATCGACGACATGGTTGTAAAGACCAAGGAGCCAAAAAATCATCTTGCCGACCTAGCCGAGGTATTTAACATACTCAAAAGCTATCGGCTCCGACTCAACGCATCAAAGTGGGCGTTTGGGGTTGGATCTGGTAAGTTTCTAGGGTACCTGGTAACAAGAAGGGGAATAGAAGCCAGCCCAGATCAGATCAAGGCCATCCTGGGTCTACAGAGCCCAACCTCGGCAAAACAGGTTCAAATGCTCACTGGCAGGGCCGCAGCCCTAAACAGGTTCATAAGCCGAAGTTCAGACAAGTGTAAACCCTTCTTCAACCTGGTAAAAAAGACTGCAGACTTCCTGTGGACCGAAGAATGTGAGGCCGCTTTGGCCAATCTAAAAAAGTACATGATCACGGCTCCAGTCCTCTCGACACCTGAGCCCGGGGAAGAGTTGTTTTTGTACTTAGCTGTGTCCGAGCACGCTGTGAGCGCAGTACTAATCCGAGAAGAGCAGGGGGAACAGAAGGCTGTCTATTATGTAAGTAAAACCTTAGCCAGCGCTGAAACAAGATACTTACCCCTGGAGAAGTTAATGCTGGCCTTAGTCATGGCCTCAAAGAAGTTGAACCACTACTTCCAAGCACACAAGATTGTGGTGCTAACAGAGCACCCATTGAGATCCCTGTTACAACAAGGAGACTTGACAGGAAGAATTGCAAGGTGGGCAGTGGCCTTGGGCCAGTATGACCTGGAATTCAGGCCCAGAACAGCAATTAAGGGCCAAGTTTTGGCCGACTTTGTGGCAGAATTCACGCCGGAGTCCATCGGACGTCGGCCTCCGTTGAGCCGAGATGAACAAAGTCCTAGCAAGCAAGAAGAGTCCCAGCCGACAACAAAAGAGCAAAGGAAGGAAAAGCTCAGACCTTGCAGCATCTACATCGGCGACTCATTTAGACTTTTTGTCGATGGAAGTTCAAACCGACGAGGAGCGGGGGCAGGAGTACTGCTGATATCCCCAGATGGAGAAATAATAGAACAATCCATCCGTTTGGGGTTCAAGGCCTCAAACAATGAAGCTGAATACGAGGCATTGATTGCAGGACTAAAACTGGCAGCAGCAGCAGAAGCAGATGAGGTAATAGTTTTTTGTGATTCACAATTAATTGTTAACCAATCAACAGGAGAATTTGCAGCCAGAGACGAGAGGATGTCGGCATATGCAAAAGAGGTGATCAGACTAGCCGAGTTATTTCAGAACTGCCGACTTCTTCAAGTTAGCCGAGATGATAACAGCCACGCCGACGCGTTGGCCAACCTGGCGAGTTCAATGCAGACTGGGAAGACGAGGACAATTATGATCGATTGTATGTCGGGCCCGAGCATAGAACCACGACACGCAAAGCAAGAGGCAGTGTGTGTGGACATGGGGCCGAGCTGGATGGATGCAATTGTTGCATTCCTGAAAGAGGGAAAATTGCCAGAAGATCGCAAGGAGGCACACAAAGTCAGATTAAAAGTCGGCCAGATTCAGCCTGACTGCGGAGGGACATCTCTACAAAAGGTCCTTCACTGGACCCCTTCTAAGGTGCGTACACCCTTTACAAGTTGAAGATTTTTTATATAAAATTCATGAAGGGATTTGTGGAAGCCACACTGGGGCAGATCGTTAGCCCATAGGGCCATTACCCAAGGGTATTGGTGGCCATACATGCAAAAGGATGCAGAAGCATATGTGAAGAAGTGCGAACCATGCCAAAGGTTTGCACCTTGATTCATCAGCCAGCCGTCGACCTGAATCCAGTATCCAGCCCTTGGCCGTTTGCCCAATGGGGCATGGATCTGGTCGGACAACTCCCCCAAGCAACTGGGCAGAGAAAATACTTGCTGGTAGCAACAGATTACTTCACAAAGTGGATAGAGGCAGAACCTCTTGCTAAAATCCGAGATGTGGACGTCAAAAATTTCATATGGAAGAACATCATCACCAGATTTGGCATTCCCAGAGCCATTGTAGCCGACAACGGAACGCAGTTCGACAGCAAGCTCATCAAGAACTTCTGTGCGAAATTCAAGATCAAGAATTACTTTTCAACACCAAGTTTCCCCCAAAGTAATGGACAAGCAGAAGCATCCAACAAAGTAATTTTGGATGGAATAAAGAAGAGGTTGCAGGCAGCAAAAGGGAAGTGGGTAGATGAATTACCCAATGTGCTTTGGGCATATCGGACTACGCCGAGAAGATCAACAGGGGAATCTCCCTTTGCCATGGCCTATGGCACAGAAGCAGTCATTCCACTGGAAGTCGGCATCCCAGGGATCCGAACCCAGGGAGTCGAAAATGGGACTAATGATATACTCTTAGCCCGAGATCTGGATCTTTTGGAAGAACGAAGAGAGAAGGCTGCAATTCAGCTTGCAGTGTACCAGCAACAGCTTGCCAGAGCTTACAACAAGAAAGTCAACTCAAGAGATTTTCAAGTCGGCGACCTGGTCTTGAGAAAAGTGGTCGGAAACAAGAAAGATCCCAGAGAGGGCAAGCTTGGCCCAAACTGGGAAGGACCTTACAGAATTACCTCGGTGTTAGGTAATGGAGCATATCGGCTTGAGGACAATGAGGGCAAAGCATTGCCAAGACCCTGGAACACTTGTAATTTGAAATTTTTCTATCATTGAGAGATCCTTGTTCTTGGCCGATGTCATATGATTGATAAAGATGCTGGACGACATGACAAATGAGAACCCAAGTGGAACTCAGGTTCACATTGGGGGCAGAGAAGATACAAAGCCTACCAGAGGAATTACAAAGCCTACCACTTGTTGAAATTTGTAGCAATTTACAAGTTGGTCTGGCCGAATTACAAAGCCTACCACTTGTTGAAATTTGTAGCAATTTACAAGTTGGTCTGGCCGAATTACAAAGCCTACACTTGTTGAAATTTGTAGCAATTTACAAGTTGGTCTGGCCGAATACAAAGCCTACCACTTGTTGAAATTTGTAGCAATTTACAAGTTGGTCTGGCCGAATACAAAGTCTACCACTTGTTGAAATTTGTAGCAATTTACAAGTTGGTTTGACCGAATACAAAGCTTGGCTTCGCTTGTTGAAATTTGTAGCAATTTACAAGTTGAAGTTAAGCCGAGGTTACTACTCTCCTCGCTTGTTGAAATTTATAGCAATTTACAAGTCGGGGTGAAGCTGATGCCATTACTGACCGACATATAGCAATCCACAAGGTGGTCAAGCCAAAGAAGATGTTCAAACACTTGTTGAAATTTGTAGCAATTTACAAGTTGAAGTTACGCCGACATCAATTTACAGGTTCAAATAAAAGCTGAGATTATTGTTTTGTTGAAATTTGTAGCAATTTACAAATAAATCATTGTTTAACACCTGTTATAACTTGAGTAAAGTTTATTGTTTATATTAACCCTTGTTGAAATTTGTAGCAATTTACAAGTTGGTCAGACCGATTACAAAGCTTAGCTTCGCTTGTTGAAATTTGTAGCAATTTACAAGTTGAAGTTAAGCCGAGATGGTTCCTTGGCTTCACTTGTTGAAATTTGTAGCAATTTACAAGTTGGAGTCAAGCCGAGATAATTGTTTCACTTCGCTTGTTGAAATTTGTAGCAATTTACAAGTCGAAGGGAAGCCGATGTTATCGCCTACAGACTTATAGCAATCTGCTGGTTGGACAACCCTTGTTGAAATTTGCAGCAATTTACAAGTAGATCACTGTTTAACACTTGGTTATGACTTGAGAAAAGTTTAGTGCATATGTTAATCCTTGTTGAAATTTGTAGCAATTTACAAGCAGGACAGACTGAGATTATTGTTTAAACACTTGTTGAAACTTGAGCAAGGTATGCAGTGTTAACATTGAATAATATATGTTTTATACTTGTTGAAATTTACGAAAAGATTGCAGGTCAGTGTCTTGCCGAAGTAAAATTTGCAGTTATTATACCCGAGGTATGTAACCCCGAGGAGATAATACAAAGGAAGAATTATATAAATCATGCAAAATATCCTAAGCATGGAGCCATACGGAAGCAATGAAGAGAAATTAAAGACAAACACTCAATGAAGAGAAATTAAAGACAAACACTCAGAGTTGTATATAAAGGAGGCACAATGGCCTAACAGAAGTAAATTGTTCTAAAAGCAATAAAGGAAGGGCACAGCACAAAAGCTTACATTGTTCAGAAAACAAAGGAAAGAAATAAAGTACACAAAAAAAAAAAAAACTAAGCTTCTTCAAGCTTCAGGAGCAGGTTGGGCTGGGACCTCTGAGGTCTCTGGAAGGACAACCTCGGCGTCTTCTTGTACCACAACTTCGGCGTGCTTTTCCACCACGACCTCGGCCTCCTTATCCGCCGCTATCTCGGCATCAATTTCGGCCAAAGTCTTCTCCACGCTTTGCTCAGCCAACAGAAGGTCAGATGATAGGTGGGTGGGTCCAGTTTCCTTGGGCACCTTCTCAACCTCCTCATCCTCCTCTAGGGTCAAGTCCATGACTTGGTCACCCTGAGGAGGTGACTTGGTTTCAATGGCTTCCTTGGATTTCCTCACCAAGGCTTCATCTTCACCGTCATCTTCAGCCTCGGCTTCAGAATCAGCTTCTTCTTCAACTTGGCTTGGAGGTGAAGGAAGAGCAAAGGGAAGACGAATGGCTTTGGTTTTGCGCCAAGGCGAGTCGGCAGGAAGATCAAGCTGTTTGGCCAAAGCATTCCAACCTAGGGAAAATCCCCTGTTGCATGCTTGCTTGACCTGAAGCTTATAATCTTCTGCCACATCGGCCATGCCTTGGGCGTATGCCTTGTCATCAGTCGTTTTGATTTTGGCATCCTTTGTGGCCAGCGCTTCCTGGAGCTCTTTCTCGGCCTGGGCCGCTTTTTCTTCGGCCTCTTTCTGCTGAGCTACAGCAACGGTTTTAACAGCTTCGGCAGCCTCGGCCTTTTCATCGGCTATCTGTTTAGCCGTAGTTGCCTCATCAGCCTGATCCTCCAGTTTTTTCATCTTATTTTGGAGACTCCTGTTTTGTTTCTGGAGGGCAGCAAACTCCTTCTTCAGCTCGGCTAACTCCTCCCCTGTTTCAAAGGCTTGCACGGAGAAGGTGTGGGCGTGTTGGATGGCCTGAAAGAATACAAGGCAAAAGTTATTACAAAAAATTTCAAAATTTTACATGTATGAAAGACAGGTTCTCAAATTCAAAGACTTACTTGGACTGAACGCTGCAACATGAGGGCGTAATTCTCATAGCCACTCATCTTGGCATTGCGCTCAAGATCGCCCTCAATGAGAACTGCAGTGCTGAGCGCTACGCCGATGTTGACGTCGGCGGCACTTTCGTTGGCATAAACAGGCCTGTTTTCTAAGGTTATTTTGGGTTCCCAGGGAACTTTGGGAACCCTGGATCCTGAAGTTGTTGCAGATGATGACCTCAGCCTTTTTGATGGAGTGGATCCAGAGGGCTGCGCCTCAGCCGACCTCTTCGCAGGTGCAGAAGTGGTCTTCTGGCTCTCTGTTAACTTGGAGATGGGCACAGCATCTTCATCTTCGGCCTCAGCAGCCTTGGCCTTTGGCTGGGCCTTCTTGATTCTCTTTGGTTTAGGCGGAGGCACTGATTGGGATGGTGCATCATCCACGTCGGCTGGAAGGTCGGCGAGGAGATCCAGCACTACTTTCTGTGGGCGCACCATCTCGGCAGTTTTTACGAGACGTCGGCGACGCTTTCTCTCTGTTGGTGGGATCAAGTATTGGGCCGAGGTTGATGGTAGATCGGCTGGGTCAGGTGTGGATTCTTGCTCGGTTCCTGATGTGGATGCGGTTTGAGTCGTAGCAGTTGGTGGAGAAGCGCTCTTCTTCTTCTTCTTTGGAACGTCGGCCAAGGTAGACTTGTACGTGGGTATGAAGTTTAGCAAGAGCGGAGCTTTGCGTTTATGAATTGGCAGGTCCAGGAGCTTCTTCAATCCTTTCCCAGGGTAATAGGACTGGCGAAAGTCCTTGGGAGGCTTGCGAACGTCTGCAAAACAGAACATAACATCAGAAAACAGATAAATTTTTTGAAAATTGAAGAAAGCAACAGTTAAGTAGTTAACACAGGGATCTTACCCTTGCCCTCCTTGACCGTTCGAGGAAGAGGAAAGAGATGAACTTCTTCATCTGGGCCAAATTCCCAGTTCCCAGAAGCGATGAGATAATCATCTCCAGCCCCTTTGTTGGAGTCTGGAAGGTCGGCTACGATCTTAAACTCGGTGGACCTCGGCTTGAGGTAATACACAAAACCTTTTTCCTTAAGGTTGAGGGCACACATGGTGTAGCAGTATTGGATGTCGGCAAGAGTGATCCTAACACTCTCCTGCCGAGCTAAGGCTATAATACCGTTAAGCGTTCTATAGGCGTTAATGGTGAGTTGCATGGGGTTGAGGGTGTAGTAGTGAAGGACTTCGCGGAAGAGGGGATCTAGAGGGAACCGAAGTCCACACTGGACAAAAGCTACTACAGGAAAAGGCATGTTATCATCCTTGGGCATAATAGAATCATTCTCCCCAGCTAGCCTGAGGTGAACATCGGCAGGGATGGAGAATTCTTGCCTAAAAAACTCTAATTTGGTTGGGGTGTTAACCCTATCTCTCCACACACCCATGGTTTTGGTGTACGAGTATTTGGCTACAGAGACAAAATATTCCTAAAGGGCTTTTGGGACCTCGGCTCTAGCCTAAAATGTGTATTGGTAAATTTGTTTCAGTTTTTCCTAAGGATTGACGGTTCTATAAGCAAATCCCAAACCTAAATCTACGAAGAACGAGTATAGAAGGCAGAAATCTGGAAAACAGAAAAGCAAAAACGAAGTCTCAGATTCAAGAATAGAAAGGGTTGAAGACCAAGAACAAGAGGTGTAACAATGCAAGTATTCATGATACGTGCAAAAACCAGGAAATAATACACAATGATTCGCAAATTAAAAGCTAGAGCAGAACAGTAATGGCAAGAAATTCTAGAAATGATCAAAGAACTGGAGGAGAAATGCCAGTTGCTTACCAGAAAAGGTGAAGGCCGGAATGAGCTACGCCGAGGTCAGATGACGAACGCTACAGTGGCGAAAGCTTCGCAGAAATGGCAGATGCAAGGCAGTAACAGAGTTGAGAGCTTCGAGCGATGGCAGCTTCGAAGAAGAGGGAGCTTTAGAGAGAGAGAAAGCAAGAGAAAAATGGTGTGCAAAAGTGGAGAAGAAAAGGAAAGGGAAGAGTTTTTGTCAAAAGTGAAGCGGCGGCAAAATAAGGCAATTATTGTGCCTAGGGTAACGCACGCATCAGACGGCGCAAGCAGAGGAAAGGCGGCTTATGGGCGCGTCACCAGCACGGACCAATGAGGGTAAAACGCGTCGATGAAACGGTCGAAAAATGGTGCATGACAGCTCATGCGCGTAGGAGCATTGATCTGAATTCTTGCTTTTGAAAGAAGACATGTCGGCCAGGAATGGATGATCTCGGCTAGAAAATTTTTAAGCCGACGTACGAGAAAGAATGTTCAATATAAGTTCCATCACCTCAGTATGCCGAGGTAATAGAACTTAGGGGGCAGTTGTGGGGTTATATTTCTGAGTATTAACACGTGGCGAGGTGATGCCGACGTGTCAGCCGAAGTTCCAGGTGTCTCAGTAAGTTTTGCTGAGGTAATCTAAGATTCTCCGAGGTAACTTCCGAGGATATCTTAATCCAGGATAAAAGGCTCTCATTTCCCATACCTCGGCTTAATTTCCAAAGGCCGAGATTCCCAAAGAATAATTAAGCCGAGGTAGTTGATAGATCGGCCATACCTGCCTATATACAATATTATCTTGGTTAAGTGGATGTACAGCCATGAGGCCAGCACTTCACCAACTACCTGGCCTTGAGGCTATGTGAGTTGGCCATGAGGCCACTAGAGGCCATGTGAAGCCATGAAGAGCTTTTACCTGGAAAGCTGCCAAAAGCGTAACAGTGGGCTCGCAGCCAGCTCAAAAGCTGGCGGCCTCACCATTAACTTTTCGGGTATATATGGAGAGATCGAGAAGGGAGAGGAGGACAGACAGAAGAGGTACAACTAGAAGCTAATTGTATCATTGACAATTTCAAGCTTTAGAGAGTGAGGCAATTACAGTGAGTTAATTGTAATTTTACCATTCATTCGATATAGTGAATTACCTCGGCCTCCCGTGGACGTAGGCAATATTGCCGAACCACGTTAAATCCTTTGTGTCATTGTGTTATTATCTGTGCCATCTATTCTGCCTGTGTTTTTACCGCTGAATCACTAAGATAGGCAGTGTGATCAGAAAATCACTCACACATACAGTATTTTTATGATTGTAGCATTTGAGAGTTTTAGTTTATATTTATATGTTTATTTTTTGTTATATATAATATACCAGTCAGAGAAAGTTGATACAATGATAAATTTACCACCCAAAAATTTTTTTTTGCATGTTTTAATTGTGATTCCCCCAATTTTAATTTTAAGTGGTTTGTTTTGATTATTTTCTAACCTCGCTATTTTAAGCAAAACTTACTATAATGGTCACTCAGGTTGACAACATGTAAGGATTTTTTTTTTTTTTTTTTTTCAATTTTGTGTGTTTATATATATATATATATATTGGTGGCTTCAACGTAGAGCTACAAATCATTTGGAATGTTTCACGGAAATCCTAGAATTATGAATATCTAACCATATTAGTTTTTAGTTTTGGAAATACCCATTATTTCAATAATTTTTTTTATATATATAATTGCTTTTTTTTTTCTTTTTCTTTTTCTTCCTTTTTTAAAATTGCTTGCAATCTTTGAACATTTTTCTTGTAAATGGCTTGACATATGCATTGATTATTTAGTCATCATACATATGATATTATAGGTGCATGACTATGACCATTATGATTTTTGTTTATTTTAATTTTTTTTATGAAGACAAATCGAATGACTTATTCAACCTAAATATTGTAAAATTGTTTTATATACATAATCTTATAAGATAGAGATAGGAATATATAATCAAGATATACTAATATTTTTTCAAATTATTTAATTTAGAAACAAATATGATTTTTTTAAATTGACTTTAAAGATTTTGTTGATGTGATGTCCCAACTCCTTTAAAGCAATTGAGTGTATTTTGGAAATCTTTGTCCCTTTGTGTGTCTTCTTCATTGTTAAACCTCTTGAAGCTTGTATTATTATCCATTCTCCTTTGTGGTTGTTCCGTTAGGTACATCCTTGTGTATTCCGAGATGTCCTCTTGTACTTTTGGATGTTGGGGAGAAACCGAGAAGGTTGGCCAATGTTTTGGTAGATCTTAGTCTCACTTCCAGGTTGAGACTGCTTGAGCAATCTTTCAGTCACTCGAGTAGTGAATTCGACCTTCCAGTACTTTGGTTTGCAATCTGAACTTCTAGGATCATGAATTCTTCGCTCGAGCGAAGAATATATCGCTTGAGCGGTCTTTTACAAATGGGTGTGGAGCTTCTGGGAGTGGATGTTCTTGGCACGAGCAGAAGTTTCATCGCTCGAGCAGTGTTTCAAATTTGGACTGTTCGCTCGAGTGCACAATGGTCACTCGAGCGGTCTGTCGTCTCTCAGCTCCGAAAATTTAGTCAAATCACTTCAAAAGTTGAGCCTTACACACTTTTCCATCACTTTTCACTTCACATTCTCTCTCTACATTAACTCTCACTCTCTTTGCTCTTATCTCTCTCTAGAAACCCTCCAACCCACTTCATTTACTCCTTGATCCCTCTTTACCTGTTGAGATTTTAAGCTGTGAAGATTGGATTTTAGCGTCATTGGTTTCGAAACTTCCATCATTTCTTCTCAAGCTCTCAAGGTAGAGATGTTCTTTGAGTTATATATATGGTTTTTAGCACATCTTGTCCCTCTCACTATGTTTTCTAGTGTAGATTGATCTTTAGATGTTGAATCTAGAAAATATCAGGGAAAAATGTATTCTCCCTCATGATTTGTTCCAAGACAAATTATTTTGGATATACTATGAACTATTTGGGGATATTGTTTGTAGTGTTATGTAAATAAAGGAAAATTCCTATTTTGATAAAACCCTTGCTTTTGGAAAGATTTGGGAAAAAGTGAAATTGATGTGATATTTATGAAATTGATGATAAATCTCTTGAGAATATGAAGAAACTTTTCAGGTTGTTACATTATTAAGGCATGAGTGAAAGGAAGTGAAAATTTTGGTTGAACAATTATGAAAACATGGGATGTGCATGTTGGCACATTGGAAAATTAAATAATGGATATTGATTGTGATTATGTGGGAATCTCACATGTCACATGGATTTGTATTTTGTTATGATTTTGAAAATGTGGAATCATGGAAATTATACTTGAACAAAGGTGAGAGACATTGGTAATATTGTATAAAGAAGATAATTATATATAGCCTATTCTCATTGATTCATTTGTATTATTTTGAACTTTGTTCACCGGCGATCATAACTTTGAAATAAGTCTTTGATTTTGAGAAAGACAATTGTTGCTGATGAAAACATTTCAGGGTAAATACGTTTGGTAAGTCTGGTTAAGGGGTGTAGATTGGAAATTAAGTTGGCTTGAGTGTCCCTGGTATAAGACCAGAAACACATGTGTGTGGGTGCCTAAGCCCTCTGGTTAGTAACCGGTAAGGTAGGATTTTGGTAGTGCTTGATACGCCTACTTGCAGACACTAACCCTAGAGAATTACCGGAGTCATATTTACTACTCCACTGTTTAACTCTTGTTTTTCATAATAATAATGAATCTTGAATGAGATATTGCATGAATTTTTAAAAGAATGTAAACATTTCACATTTGATCATGGAATAGCACCGTATTTACATACTTATTAGATTGCTTAAAACATATATACTTTGTGAAGATATCTCTATTGGGCTTTATGCTCACCCCTAGTGGATTTGTGCAAGAAAGGATGCAGTGTTTCCGCCTAGTTGAAAGCGTGGAAATGTGTTGAGAGCAAGAGACTCTTCTTTTTGTGTGATACTAATGCAAGCCAAGGGCTTTATGTGTTGAGTTGTTAACCTTTTTGTGTAACCAAGCTTAAGCCTTGGAATTTGTAGCCTCAAGGCATTTACTTATTTGTTCATTTCTTTTTCTTCCTTATAGTTGCACATGCTATGTGAAAGGGGGATTTATACCGAGTAAATAGGTCGAGCTAGTTTAGGCTTGGGTTGAAAGACCATACAACCGAGCTAACATAGCTAATTATGGTCTGGGCCAAAGATATGGATCGTGCGTTGAGCTAGTCCGAGATTTGGGATGTAAGACTGGGCTGGCTGCTCAGATCATAAGCCGAGCTAGATGAAGTAATGGTGCGTTCGACCGAGCTAGATGTTCCTTTTATGCGCCAGGGTGAGGCGGGATTTGCCTTAACGAATAAGTGGAAGTGAATTGAATGTGGCAAGCCCAAGTTGGTTTATTAGCTTGGCCCAGAAGATTAGTCAGGATAGGAGAGCTAGGTTAGATCGAGCTGTGGATAGCTCGTCTAGAATTTCCATTTGACCAAATCAGAGTGCAAAAAGGAGATTTCGCCATTCGTGCGCATCAACCGTTAAGTTGTTTTGTCGATGCAATTTGGCAGTATTGACGCATACACATGTAAGGCGGCGATAGGATAGTACATCCACTATAACAACCCTCATTCTTGTCTTAGTCATGGTCATATGAATTTACATGATCTTGTCTTGTTAAGCTTGCATCTGTAGATTTTGGTTTGTTTGGACTAAGTAAAGGTTCCTGTCTTATTTTGTGCTATTGTGTTTTGTCTAAGTGTAAGATCCATGCTTTGTTCCTTGTTTCGTGTGTTGAACCTAGGCCATCTATCTGTGCTACCCCATACATAGGTCACACCTTTGAACCTCTTACACCTAGACCGTTGAGCGTCAATACCATGGATGTATTTGAGTATTCCCACAGACGGCGCCAATTGTGGGGAAGTGGTTTGGAAATACTCTTCAGATCCTGGGGGACGCTTGTGATCCTCAGCTAGTCACTTGAAAAAAGAATGAACACTCCGGTCGGGGTTGCCGGAATTAGCACTCCGATGGACAAGTCAGTGTATATTCTCTTGATTACTTGTATTTTAAGTTAAGCATACTAGTTCTCACATACCTCCTTCTGGCTGATGTTCTTCTATTTATATCTTTTCTTTCTTGGGCCTCGGGATTGGGCCCACTTTCAATTCTCCATTCGGCTTCTTTTGTAGAAAACCGCTTTTCACTTGGCCCCTTGCTCAACCGGCTATTTGGCCGAATAGGATAGGATTTGAACGTGCGAGACGGGGCCGAGTGCTATATATATTTCGACTCTCCAAGTTCAACTATTCGGCCTCTTTACGACTCCCAATATTCGGCCCCCACAACTTCCATCTGATGAGGGCAAAAAACTTGAGTCAATTGTTGATTGCGTAGTGTCTAACACAAACAACCCTCATGAGGAGGGTCCAGGGTATGTGGATTGTTGCCTTTCGGGACCCTCCAAATTTATTATTCACCACCCATGTCCATAATAATCCTCTCCATTCTAACCAATTTTTAATGCAAAAATAAATTACATGAAAAAACAAAGTACAAATTAGATTAAATTTTTTTTTTTTCAAAGTTTCACATGTTTTGCAAATTAAACGTCAAAGTTTCAATTTTAACAATTTAAATTTTATATTTTATATCATATAATCAAATACCTATTAAATTGGTTGTGGGGTATAATTTGTTCAAATTAAATAAAAAACAAAATGAATATTTTGTGATATGGTAAGCTGTTCAAATTCTAAAATAACAATTCCCCCCCCCCCCATCAAAATAGGCTTCACAATCATTGATTTGTATAGTCATTGAATCACATTAACAGAAATTTAAACTTTAAGAACTAAATATACCAAAAACCATAATCTAAGGATAATATAAGAAAAATAGCAATTGTAGATGCTTCAAAATCACTCAAACATTAAAAAAATAAAAAAAAATAACATCAATACAGAAAAACAAAAAACAAAAAAAAAAAAAATCAAAAATCAAAAATCAAAAACTAATAAGGCAATCCAATAACCATAATCACATCAATGAAAGAGAATAGATGCCAACCTCAAAAGAGAGTATTAGAACCGTGTTAGGAAACTTTTTTGAGTGAGGCAGCCTCAGGAGGAGGGTAGTTGTGAACCGAAAGGAAAGTTGTATGGGAGAAAAGATGTGGGAAAGAAAAGGAAAGTTGCAATAGGAGAAAAGATGTGGAAAATTAGGAGCGTTTATAGTTCGGTTGTGGTTAGAGAACTTCTAATCTATCATCCATATGCCGGATTGATAAATTAAAAAAAATCAATCTGCATTCGTCCGCTAGATTGGCGGTTTGGAATTGAGCGGATTGACAAATTGGCGGATGAATGTGAATGGATTTGGCAGTTTAAAATTTTATAAATTTTGAATATAATATAACAACTTGTCAATATATATATATATATATATTTTTGGATAACAATTTGGGCAATAATCTAACTAAACATAACCAAAAGATTATCAAGTAAATTGTCAAATACCAATAATAAATACATATAAGAAAACCATACATTATCAAAACTATTTCATTACTTTTTTTTTTAATTCAAAAACTATTTAATTTGATTTTTTTTTAAATCACAAAATTAAACTTTATATTTTTCACACAAAAATACCAAATATCAATACTTGTCATTAGATAAAAAGATTTTTAAATTAAAAATACAACAGAATATCTAAATTTTTATTCAATTGAAAACACAATCAAAATATTTAAAAAATTAAAAATATAAAATCTTACAAATTATTAAGAGTACTCGTAATTTAGTAATTCGATTGTAACCAAAAAACCTTTAAATTAAGGGAAAATTATTTAAAAGTCCTATTAGGGAGACTTGTACTACATTTGGTCCCACAAAAAAACTTATGTTCCCATAAGTCCTATGGGCAGTTTTTTGACATATTTACCCTCAATATTAATTGTTAATATCATAATTAATAATAAAACCATATATAGGGAAATTGATATAAACGTAACGTAACGTGACACCTACATGAACGTAACGTGACACCTATACATAACGTGACATCGACATAAACGTAACGTGACATATCTACATAAACGTAACGTAACGTGACACCTACATAAACGTAACGTGACACTTATATAAACGTAACGTGACATATCTACATAAACGTAACGTAACGTGACATATCTACATAAACGTAACGTAATGTGACACCTACATAAACGTAACGTAACGTAACACCTATATAAACGTAATGTGACATTTACATAAACGTAACGTAATGTGTCACGTTACGTTTCGCAAACTTAATAAGTTTTTATTTTTTTAATCCGTTTGTTTTGAAATAGATATATAATCTTAATATATTTTTATTTTGTATTATTAATTATAAAATTTAAAAAATTATTTATTTTTTGAATTTTTTTATTTTTTTTATATAGAAAAATCAAAGACCTTGAAACACCACTCCGGCGCTGCTTCTGGAAAGGACAGATTGCTGGAAGTGGCTATGGAATAGCCCAATTTGCACTCTATGCTTCCTATGCCCTTGGTCTTTGGTACGCCTCATGGCTTGTAAAGCATGGAATATCCGATTTTTCAAAGACAATCCGAGTTTTCATGGTCCTCATGGTCTCCGCCAACGGAGCAGCCGAGACATTGACTCTAGCCCCTGATTTCATCAAGGGCAGTGTGAAAATAGAGGGTAAAAATATTAAGATTTTGTGGAATATATTTTTATGAAAATAGGACTTGAGACTCTATAAGAAATTACACAGGACTTAACCTAGCATAAGGTTCTGAAAAAGGACTTATAAATAAGTCTCCCTTAAATTAATCTTCTATTTAAAACTAAACGAATTTAAAAAAAATCAATTCACAATATTCCGTTCCTCATCTGGGGTTTACTTTTCTGCTTACTTATGGAGAGAGAAGACCCCAAGTCAGCGTTGCATTAAAGAAAGACCCTTCACAATCGAAATTGGAAAAAAAATGAATTGAAAGGTTTTGTAAAAATAAAAAATAAAAAATAAAAAAAGGTGAAAGTTTATTATTCACCGCCCATGTCCACAATAATCCTCTCCATTCTAACCAATTTTTAATGCAAAAATAAATTATATGAAAAAATAAAGAGCAAATTACATAATTTTTTTTTTAAAGTTTCACGTTTTTTGGTAAATTAAATCTTAAAGTTCTAATTTTAACAATTGAAATTCTATATTTTAAATCATATAATCAAACACCTATTAAATTGGTTGTGGGGTATAATTTGTTCAAATCAAAAAGAAAAATAAATATTTTATGATATGATAAGTTGTTAAAATTCTAAAATAACAATTTTTTTCCCCATCAAATTAGGCTTCGCAATTATCGATTTGTATAGTCATTGAATCACATTAACAGAAATTAAAACTTTAAGAACTAAATATACCAAAACCAAAATCTAAGGATGAAATAGGAAAAATAGCAATTGTTAAGGGGATAAAAATGCTTCAAAATCACTAACATTTAAAAAAGAAAAAGAAAAAAAAGAAGTCAAAATCAAAAACTAATAAGGCAATCCAATAATCATAATCACATCAATCGAAGAGTATAGATGCCTACCTCGAAAAATCCATTAAAACATTTTTCTTGGCTTGCCTTGTTAAGAACTATCTTGAGTGATGCATAGAGGTAAAAAAGGCACACCAAGTGTATGATAATATGATCGAGAGAGTGTAAGAATGGTTGATTGGCTCTTTTCTGCGTCTCCTTCCTCAAAAACCGTTTCCTAATCCTTTGTTGTTCAAAAGGTATTTTCCAGAGGTTATGTGAGACTCTACAATTATTATGAATTTATTATTGTTTTTCTTAGATTTCCAGGTTAGAAAAGATTAAACTACTTTCTAGGTTACCTTTCAACAATCTTCAAATTTGGAACGTCAGTGCTTACTGTAGAAACAAATTGTATAATTTCATATTTTTTGAGTTATAATTAAAATAAAAAGAAAAAAAAGTTAGAACTAAACAACACATAAGATATAAATATAATTAAAAAAATTATGAGTCATAAGTAAAGAAGAAAATTATTTACAATTAAAGAAGAAAATAACATAATTTAGGAGTGCATATGATAGGAGTGTGTATAGTAGAATTCTCCCATCAAATTATTATTACTTAAAAAAAAAAAAAATTATTTGTATTTCTCAGATTACACATGACAAAAAGATTGACCAAACAAATTGCCGGACTTGACTTCTTTCCAATTTGCTTTATATATATATATATATATATGTCGTAGTTACGCCCTTCACCAGATAGTCCAGTTTTCTTTGAGTGCGATGTATTTCTTACTCATCTACTAGACACTTACATAGAAGATCCTTTCCTCTTCTCTTTTTTTTATTTTTTATTTTTTATTTATTATTATTTGATAAATTACACAATTGGTTCCTATAATTTTATATAAATTTCACTTTAGTTTTTGTAATTATAATTTTATCAATTTTGTCCATATACTTTCATTTTGATTCCAATGTACTCTATCTATCGTTATCTGTTGCTGGTCAAAAAAAAAAAAAAAACTTATCATCATCTATTAATATTCAAATGGAAAAAAAGAAAAAGAAATGACATTTGCCAAATTAGAGGGACACAATAAAATTCTGTTAAGATTTATTAATTTTTATTTTATGAGAGGAAATTGTTAACATGCATCTGTCAATGAAAATGTTAAACAACAATGACAAATAACAGTGGAATCATATTAAAATGGAAATGAAAATATGATATCCAAATTGTTGAAATTAAAATTATGAAAATTAAAGTGAAATTTTGCTCCAACTATAGAGATCAATTATGTAATTTACCATTCTCCCTAATCCTCTGTTCAGTTTGGGCCATAGATCAACCACGGACCCTCACTTTAATGATTTGATCTGTTAATTTTATTGGTGTATAAATCATTCATAAAAAAGTCAGATTGATAATCAAACAATTTGTTTCAAAATTATACTTGTCATCTATTTCAGTGAAGACAGATATGATAAAATCATATTATTATAATTATCTAATCAATTTAATTTTTCATGGATGGTCCACACACTGAGATTAAAAGATCAACAGATCAAATCACGAAAATAGGACTCAGACCAAACTAGCCCAATCCACGTAGCGTACAAGACACAAACCCAACCACCAAATCAACTCTTAGTTGCACTCCATCAATTTATAATTACTGTCAGCACTTGTTATTTTTTTATGAAATTATTCCTATATATATTGATGTATTTGAATAATAGTTTACAATAATGAAAAATTACATATGAAAATGTAAGTTAAGCCGAAACGATCTAATGTAGGCACATAATTTTACAAAACAGAAAAGACAGTAATGACAAACCATCACCCAATTTGTTATCATTGTGGACTCAACAGTACAAAAAAATCACCTCCCACCGTCCATTGGCAACATCATATGTGCCCTCACACTATCGTACCCAGTTGTTGTTGTGTTACTACTACTAGTAGTACAATCTAACTCAAACCCACTTAACTTCCCACCAAGCAAGTGCTCACTCTCTTCAGCATTCAAATCAATTTTAACCCATGGATGCTTCTTCATCTTTTTGTTGATCAACCCCTCCAATTCCATTGCTACTTCCTTCATAGTAGGCCTCTCCTCTCCTTTTACTATTAAGCACCTCTTTGCAATATTAGCTACTTCTGTGAGCTCCTCAACAATTCCTTCAATTTCTATTTGTTCATCAGTAACATGCAACAATCGATCATTTTTCATACACGAAAGAAAATACCTAGCTAAACTCCTCTCCTTCTCTGGCTTGTCAAATGACAACACCTTCTTTCCGGTGATTAACTCCACAAGGACTACTCCGAAGCTATAAACATCACTTTTTTCTGTCAATTGGTTTGTGAGCATGTACTCAGGGTCTAAGTATCCAAGAGTTCCTTGCATCACTGTTGCTAATTGATCTTGGTCTAGTGGAACCAACCTTGATGCTCCAAAGTCCGACACTTTTGCAGTGTAGTTATCATCTAAGAGTATATTCGTAGACTTAACATCTCTATGAATAATAGGAATCGATGCTGCAGAGTGCAAATATGACAATACTCCAGCAGTTTCAGCAGCTATTCGCAAACGATTTTCCCATGATATAGACGCCTTGAAGTGGTTATGTAAATGCTCAAAGAGAGTGCCATTGGTGATGAATTCATAGACGAGTAAAGGGACTTGAGTTTCTAAACAACAACCTAAGAGTTTGACCACATTCCTATGATTGATCTGTGAAAGCACAACCACCTCATTGATGAATTGCCCTATTTGACTTTGATTCATAATTTGCGATTTTTTGATGGCCACTGTCGTGTTATCTGCTAGAATTCCCCTATAAACTGTTCCAAAACCTCCTCTACCAACAATTCTATTGTCATCGTAGTTGTTGGTAGCCCGCTTGAGCTCTTCTAAAGTAAAGATTTTGACCACTTCCTGAGTCGATCTCTCTAGCCTAGAGAGTTGTTGTTTCAACATTAATCCACCATTCTGCTTGAAGAACTTTTCTTTAAGCTTCATGTGCTTTCTTTTGTTGAAAATCCAATACAACCAGGAGCTACTCACCAAAACGGTCAAAACACCAATGGCAATACCTGTATTTCAAATAAGTCATTTTTAAGTAACAAAAACTAGCTAGCATATGTTAGGATGGGCTTTTTGGTGCCAACCTAGTTGGGATCATTTAGCTCATTGTGATACTCATGCACTCTTCTTTTCTTTATTGGTGTAATTTTTTGTACCTTGTACTAGTTTTTACATCAATAAAGTTTCTTTTTGCTGATCAAAAAAAAAAAAAGTAACAAAAACTATAAACATCTTGCCAATATATTGATTCAAAACTAAGCATAGAAAGACAATTATATGACTCACGATATTAATATAAAAAATGTCATATAAACCTACAAATTTTGCAAAAAAAATTTATTACTACTAATGTAACATGCAATAATAAACCTTTAAAATCTGGAACATACCCATTGAAATAATATGTTATGTATCATATGAGTGTGAGTAAGTTAAATTTGTAAAATTTATTAATTTATATGGCATTACCCTGTTAATAATTTTAAATATTCTTTCAAGTTACTGGAGTATAAAAGGATGTGGATCCAATTGGGGATGTAGGTTGCAAGTAAATTCTTCCAAATTCATTAATTATGTGAATTAGTTGTTGTACTTTATTTATTTTACTTTTGACATATATGGCATTACCAATCACAATCTGAAGCACAAGAACTCGATCAGCAGTGCAACGTGTTCCATCTGTTTTGCCATCACCGTGATATCTCTTGGGGCAAGAGCACGTATAATTCCCAGGCGTGTTTAAGCATTTGCTTTCCTCTACACACTGGTTGAGATTTGGGTTTGCACACTCATCTATGTCTGCAAAACAATCAAAACAGAGGAGGGAGGGCTCAATAATGAAATTAAAGCATCACAAAAGCAATATATATAGAATCAAAAGCAATTGAATCCGAACATGATGAATATGAAGCTAGCTAAATGGATACTACTAACCTTTGCAACCATCTGAGAGGTACGCGTTCCCTTTGTAACCCTTGGAACACTTGCAGAGATACCCATGACCAATTTCTGCCTTATAACAATCACTATGATCTCCACATGCATAACTAGTCAAATTTCTCTTAGCTTCATCGCATGTCTCATTATCCAAAATTCCCCAATCAAGCACCAACGGCACCATGTCTTCTGTAAAATTTTGAATATAAGTTTTGGTGAAATTAAACGCAGCTTCTTCAACAACAAAGGCATAGCTGCAGGGATTGAAGTCCGATACATCTGTATGATTGTTGTAGCTACCCGCATCAACTACAATATAGCTGAGTTGTTTTGGGATGGAGGTCTGGCAGCAACCAATTCCAGAGCAAGATCCATCATCAGGAACGTAGGACATGTTCATACAACTTGACACACACCCAGTTGCAAAAGCGAAACTGTTGTTGTCAAAAATTCGGAGATACCCATATGTGTCACAACCAATAGTAGTGAACTTGTTCTTGGTACTAGATATGGGGAAATTGGCCGAGTTGAGCCATGAATAGTTGCTCTGTAATGGTGTACCTAACAGGTCATAACAATCACGAGATATGTAATTCATGATGCCTACCTCACCCTCGTCGAGCGATATATATGTAACATGGAGATTGCCATAATATGGCTGGGAATCGCTGCAATTAATGAAGAAATCTTCGCTGAGATAACAATTCTCTTTCACGCCGAATGGGTATGGGATGCTTAAATTCCCGCAATGGTTCACGCAGCCATGATTCTTCAAATCTGCTTCTGTTGGTGGTGCTGCTTTTGTTGCTGCTGAGAATGACAATATCACCACCGCTACTACTTGTACTTGTACTAGCATCATGATGATGGGTTGTAGTTTCAATTGCATTCCTCGCCAGGAAGCCATGGCTAGCTTGCCTCTTGGAAAAAAGCTTTTCTATTCAAAATTCATATATAATTGTCAATTGTGAAACATTTCTAGGCAATCACGAAGAAAAATTAAAGTAAATCAGTGCAAAATAGACAACATAACTTATTGAAGTGATTTGCAACTAGTCTAACAACTGTATGATGGTATTCACCGTAATAAAAAATTAAAAAAATCAAATTAACTTTGCTGGTTATATCAATTTAGTGTTGTACTTCCTATTGTATTAATTTTTTCCTCTAATATTTTATATTGTGTTGATTTAGTTTAGTTGATAAACATTCGCTGATAAATTAGAAAAAACAAATATATCCATTTAAATTAGATATCAATTTCTCATTGACTTTTAAAAGAGTTTATATATGTCGATTAATTTCAATTAAATTTTTAAAGAGATCTTATTGATTGGATTAAATTGACGCAATATAAAATATTTAAAGGTAAAATTGATACTCACAGTCTCTGTTTGGTTGATTTTTCATAATCTGTTTGTGAAATTTTTTTCAAAAAATTACATACTAGTTTTCACAAAAATAAACACAAAACAATTATTTTTATATTTTTTAAAATTATTTTCATCCCAAAAAAGAGAAAATTATATGAAAATAACGAGTTTTTAATTTTTTTTTTCTTTTACCAAACTAGTAATTTAAAAAAAAAAAAAAATCTCAAAACTTAACCAAAAAGAGCTTGTTCATGATACCAAACGCTAATCAAAGCATACAACTTCAAAATGCAAATCATGCTCTTATGATGGAACAAAAAGTTTTCAGAAACCAAAAAATGATAGTACTAGAGAGAGATCATGCAATACAACCACAACCAAAACCAAATCAAACCCACGAAGATGTCACGCAAATGGGATGCAAACACCAGAATTGGATCAATTGAATAGTACAGATGCCTACCTCACAGAAGAAAATAATGAAAAAAAAAAACCTTTGAAACAATTTTCTTGGCTTGGAGCAGTCCCCTCCCTACTTTTGCTTTTGTTGGTTGTAGAGAACTTGCTTTTGAAACAGTTATATATATAAGGATTTGCTGCTTCGTTTTGCAAGACTACTCTGTTTGTTTAGTATCCTCTCTTGTATTTGTCCTTAGGACTGTTTTGGTAACTTACAATAATAGCAAAAAAATTTAAAAGTTAAATAACTATACCAAAAAAAATCAAAAATTCTTTTTTTTTAATATTTTTTTGTACATTTTTTTAAAAAAAAAAAATCAAAAAATCATTCCAAATATTTTTCACAAACAACGTAATTCTATTCACACATTACAAAAAAATTTTAGTATACACTATTTGTGTTGTTTAATATATAAATAAAAATAAATTGCTCATTTATACATTATGTTCAAAAGTTTATATTTGAACAACTACTTTTTGTTCAAAAATTTATATCTGAATATTTGACTTTTGTTATGAAATTTATATTTGAGCCGTATAAATAATATATATTGAGATTTTTGTAGTATATGCTAATAGAATTTTCTTATGTCTTTTTGATTTCCTTCACAAGATAGACTGACTTTTATTTGTGCGACTATTCTAACTCATATTAAACTCATTTTTCAAAATCAATGATATAGCAGTTTATTCTTTTTTATATATCACTACTAGAAAATTGACCTTTTGCGACTTTTTTTTGCGACTGCTTGTTTGGCCGTCGCAAAAAAAAGAAAAAAAAAGGCTCCAATTTATATTTTTATTTCTCCTATTTTCTTTTACTTATTTGCTCCATTTCCTTAGTTTTGCCCTAGCTTGGCTCGCTCAACCTCTCTCTCTCGCTTTCGCTCACCGATATGAATCTCTCTATCCCTCTTGATCTCAATCGATTGATCGCTCTATCTCGATCTCTCAATCTCTCTCCCTCTCCCGATCTCTCAATCTCTCAATCTCTCTCTCACACACTATCTCGCTCTCTTTATGTCTGCGTACACATTATCTACTCTCTCTGCAATTTTCGCGATTCGTCGTAGAGAAACCCTAACTCTACCATGGAAAAGTTCTCTCGGAGCACTCAAATGCAGCAGAGTAAGCTCACCTCTCATGCGTTTCACCTACCTCAAAATTTACCTACATTACGCGCGCGCACACACACACAAAGACTATCTTTGAGCTTCATTGTGTACATAGCGTCCTATCAATGCATAATTACATGAATGCTTATATGCATATGTATATGTACTCAGCATCGCAATGTAGATCTGTCATCGGTTCTGTTTTTGTTTCTTTTTTTCTTTTTTTTTTACCTCTGTTTCGGTTCTTTGATCCATAAATTGCTCGATTTGTTCTAATTTTTTGTTCTTTTTATGATTTTTTTCGTGTTTATTGGTTGATTAGTTGGTTTGAGAAAATCATCGTAAAACTTTGTGGCTATTGCTAGTGGTGATGCCTCTGAGGCCTTTGTACAAGCATTACAGAGAAGGTTTTTTTGTTGATATTCTCATCTCATTAGAAGCAATATTCAAAATGTAGCTCTCTAATTTTTATAAGTAATGGGCCTTACAGCTAATCTTTGTCACACTTTGTTTAAAACTGTCCATGGACCAGAAAATACACAATTGGAATAGGTTGTCTGCCATGGCTGCTGAACAGATTGTAATGACAGAGTGATCCATTCTACAGGTTAGAGTGATCCATTTTATGATTTGGTCGGCTGGCCTCTCTATCAAATTTTTTGCCTTGGCTAGAAAAATGAATGGTAACTGATAATATTTATTCTATTTATAACATTGAAATGTTTTATTCCATCATTTTCCTTTATTATCTTTTTAGTGTTCAGCTAATAATCTCTCTCCAATTGCCTCATTATTATGAAGCAAATCATGTGTTTAATTTATTCCTTGTAGCACTTTAAAATGTTACTAATTAATTTTATAAAGTATAGCAATCAAAAGTGGAAGCCACAATATTTGAAAATGACGTACAAATGTTACAGAACACCCTCAAGATTTGTACATCCTGTGCAATATCAAATGCAGTGGCCAGAGCTTTCATGAATCAATCCTAGGGGAGTGTATGAATAAGTTTTGATGTTGTCCAGTAACAATCATTTTCTGACTAACGTAGGCAAAAACGCTCAAGAACATGCTTGGAGCAATGCACGGACAACATGTTTTTTGGATTGATGTTGTTGCTGTATTGTTTTTGGTAAAACTAACTAACTCTCTCCCTCTCTCTCTCTCTCTCTCTCTCTCTCTCTCTCTCCAAAATGAGTGACCTTTCAGCAAGCATCACATTGCCAATTTTCTACTCAAAAGAATATTGTTTCTAGCTCAATTTGTGTACTAAAATTTTCTAATCACAATGGTGCATTTTCAGATCAAACGCATTCTCATTGTAGTTTAACTTAGACCATGAATAGATGTCGTAAATTGAATAATTCCCATTGACCTTTTGTTCTACCAAAATAACTCGAGCATTTATTGACTACTTTGAATCACTATTCATATAAGAGTGCTCTGTTGTTCTTCGTCTCAGGACTCTTCAGGTTCACAAGTGTAATAGCATTTCTTTTAGTGCATCAACTATCTTGTTTCATTTAGCGGCTAACATCTTTTACTTTGATAATGTTGAATTTCAGACCTTTTACACTCTTTGGATTAATCCTGGATCTTTTGGTCTTTTCTACTAATTGTCACTCATTAGTTTTCTTTGCATTTGATCACAAGTTGGAAGAAAGTTGGATGCCTTATGGAGTCTTGGGTTGCCCTCAGGTTTGAGGCAATATTTATTGGTTTTCTTCTTTTATTGATTTATTGAAATGTGCCCACATTGTACTAATTTCATCTTTCTTTTTCTCTTTTATATAAATATAATTTTTATTATTGAGTATGTAGGTAATTCTCATTGTACTAATTTTCTTTTTCTCAATCTCACACTCTCCTTGATGTTCTTCTTAGATCAGCACCTCTGCTATGTCGACATCCTTCATCCTCCTCAGGTAAACACACCTATCTATGTACCTCTATATATTATGTATTTGTGAATTTCAATGCTTACTCAGGCACTTGAAATTGTATAAGGAAAAGTTTGCTCTTGCAAAGTAATTAAGTTGTGGGTATAAAAATTTGACACAAATTTCCTTGTTCATTTGCTTCTCCTGGTTTAACTCTGTTTATTGAATTATATCATTTTGAATACAATGGGGCAATCAATTAAAATTTGTCATCTGTAAACAAGTTCATGTTCTCTGGTTCCACTTCGACGAATAGGATTTGAAGTTCCACATTGCTGCATTGAATTCTTTGTCATGTTGTAATGGCTGAGGCTTGAAGCAATGTACTAATATATATATATATTCATCTGGGAAATTATGTATAGGTATATAAATATATCTACATATCTACCTGGGTATGTATTTTGTTTATAGATAATCATATTGTTGTGTACAGGGGGACCTATTTCCTTTCTAAGGTTTGAATTTTTTCCACATATTCACGATGGTTGTGAATCTTGCAATTACCCAATTACCCTTCTCATTGCGGCAACGGTTAGATTATTGTTTCCCTTTTCTTCTTCTTGTGTGCATATTCAGTTTATAATCTTGTTTCAAATTTCCAAATCATACAAGTTGTTTTTGGATTTATTTATTTATTTATATTTATTTTTTGGAGGTTTCTCTTTGAGGTTCTATTTATATGTTCTCTTGGCCATTTGGTTTTGTATAATTTTGGTATATATTTAGTAGTGACACCAAAGTCATGCACACGATGCTCAATGGATAGGCTAGCATTCTTTGTTTCCTAGCTTTATCAACATATGTTATGTTGCAGGTCTTTATTTTGGACATAATAAAGAAACTTGATCTGGGCAGGACTTTAGTGTGCAATACACTTCATTGATAGACACTATAGATTTTTATTACAGTTTTATACATAAAAAGTCAGAACAGAATTTATTATAGCCTTTAGCATCAGTTTTGGAAAATGGCATAATGATAGTAGTGATAGTGAATCATTACCCTTTTTTTAAATATAATTTCAGTGTAAGGAGTGAGCATTATGATACCAAAAAAAAATGTAAAAATGCTAAAATATAGTTTAGTGTGACGCACATCCTCTGATGGATTGTAAACTTGTTAATCATCTGTAACTTGCCTTGTCTCTTACTATAATAAAATTTCCATAAAAGGAACCATTGTCAAGTGTAGTAGTTTAATTTAATTGCTTGTACTGGACATTAGAGGGCAATGTCAATGTAATGCAGTGATTTGATTAAGATGCTTGTACTGAATTCACAGTTTTTCTAACATCTCTCATTTGGTTATGGTTATGGAATTTAACAAAAATCATAATTTTGTTCAAATCTAAATGCATAAAACATGTAATTTAATTAAGCACCATTTTCTTTTGCATATGCACGTTGATATGGAATCTTTAATCAGGAAGTCATCTTTTCAAATGGGTTTTGTACTGTTCTGTACATAGCAAATCTTGCATTTGCTTATGTTTTGGATTCTACAAATAGTGGGCTATTTTGGAATGGGCAATGGGACATATAAAACTGCTAATTTTAGTTGTGGTGTCATTGTATTTTGCAGCTAGGAAATAAATATTACGAAAGTCTATGAAATTTCATTGCTATGTGCTCATGATATTTATTCATCTCTGTTGTGTATTGAATATGTGATTAGGGCTTTGTCTTCTGTTTGTTAGCAAAGTATGATGTTTCTCCAGCAAAGAAATAAAAGAGTTGTTAGAGGGAGTGTCTTGCTTGGGCTGCTTTTAACCTTTGGTGTATTTGGAAATGCCATAATGATTTTAATTTCACTATTGATTGTGCATTTTCTTATACAAAGGCGAATGAGATGGTTGGGTTGTGTCCGAGTCTGATACTGCTAATGAAGCTGAACGCAGTCAACCAAAAAAAGGGTGGAGATTAATTCCAAATTTGATGCTGCTATTGGTTGGCTCTTGTGGTTAGAGATATTACATGTAAGATTTTACTAATTTAATTCCTATTGCTCTGCAGATCAAATTAGTTAAACAGATGGCAGCTAACAATGTTATATTTTCAAACTCTTTAACTGTAGGAAAAAAAAATATAAATATAATTATAATTCATCAGTTAAAGTAGTATATAATACAATTTTTTAAATATATATATATTATATAATAATTCTATGGATATAAAACCCACTGCATATCATTTATTAGGTCCACTAACGGGTATGGTTAGAATTATTTTATATGATTAATTTTAGGTCTGTAAAATTAATTATTGGCATATGTAACTTGGGTTCATGGTCAAATTGAATAAGGAATAACAAAAGAAAATCAAAGAAAAGTTGAGATTGAGAGGGAGAGAAAGATAGAGGTGAAAGCCCGAACCTGCCCACCAAGTTGTGTTGCAAACCACATTTCTTTCTCTCCCAAAAAACAACTATTTAGGGAGTTCTATCCTCACAACACTTCTTTTCTTAACATCATTCAATCTTTTTCTCTTCGAAGATATTTTTTTCCCCTCATTCCTTCTCTTTAGCCATATTCTTTCTAACTTCACATATAAATCTCTTTAGTCATCATCTCTCTCTAACAATTTGTTTCCTCTGTTTTTCTCGCATCAATACAGAATTCTAGAGATCATTTGGTAGGAGAGACAATTTCAGATTCATAGGTTTTCAGATCTGGGTTTAAGCTATTTGGTTCTTTGGTTTTGAATTATATAGAAGACTCATTTAGAATTTAGAAAAAGCTCATAGCTTTGACCTGTGAGAACATAGGATTTCAGAAGAAATATTTAGGAATGGAAAAAGTAAAGGTATTTGTAGGGACGATGAGCAAATGGAATTGCCTCCGGGTTTTCGATTCCACCCAACCGACAAAGAGCTTACAAGTCACTACCTTTCCCATAAAGTTCTTGACAGTAGTTTCTGTGCTAGAGCCATCGGAGATGTCTATTTGAACAAGGTCGAACCCTAGGATTTGCCTTGTAAGTCTCTTCTAATTAATTAATTGTGTACACTTTTTATTTGCTACTCTGTTTTGATTCTTAATTAACCATACTTATGAACTCTATTGAATATTTTATATGATTTATACTTGTCTATCAAAATATTGCTTGCTAATTCTTCCTTTGTTTTCAAACTTATGTGTATCAGGTATTGGCATGAGTTCAATAATTTTCAGTTTCAGTTAATTTCACATCAGGTGTGCTGCTGTTAACCTTCTTTTTAGGACTTCATTTCCTCTAGTTATTACATGAATTTACATTATTCTGGAGTTTGGAGTCGTCAACTGGTGATAATTTCTGCTTGTTGAGTGCCATTGAAGTTACTTAAATTGCTCTTATGCAAATCTCCTTGTGTGGCAACTACAGTGTTGTAGTGAACCTGTTAATGTTGAACAAAATTGTGGTTTTCTTTTCTTCTTCTTATTTATTTGCAAATGTTTTGCTGTGTTGTCAAAACATGTCTTTGAAATTTAACTTGGTTTTGGTCAACAGGAAGAGAGAGATGCAATTTTGGCCAAAATTGAAGTTTCACAAGCACATTTAGAGTCATTTAGAGGCATGTGCTTGTATTATGGCTTATGAAAGGCATATTATGTAAATCTTGTTATATTATCTAGATTTTTTAGAACTTTGTTAGGTGTTTGTACTTTTTTTTGAACTAGTTAGGTGCTTGTACCTGAAAGAAATGATGTACGATGTTTACAATAAAAAATTATTTGCGACAACAAAAAATTCGTTGTTAAAAAGTTATTATTGTACCATTCATAAATGTCATTGAAAACTATTTGCGACGGTAACAAAATGGTCGCTAAAAAACCTATTAGTATTTTTTTCTTATTTTTTGCGACGGCAAAATAGCAGTCGCTATAAGTAGTTTATGTGGTCGCAAATAATTTGCGACTGCTGTTTTGCCGTCGCAAAAAGTATTTGCCACCCCCACATTCGCGTCCCCCATTTGCGGTCGCATGAGCCGTCGCAAAAGATCTTTTGCGACTTTATTTTTATTATTTGCGACGGTTTATGACGGTCGCAAAAAACACTTTTTCTAGTAGTGTATATTATCTAATTATCATCCAATTATCTTTTTTTACACGTCATTAAATTTGGAAAATTGGTCTAAAAAATAAATTTTGGTAAAAAACATCCAATTAGCGTTGATCCTCTCATTGATGTTACAATAGCTGACTCAGTTATTTGGAGGAACAGTATTACTGATGTTTGCGGAGTTAAATTCTAATTGAATTTGGAATCCTTTGGTGCATGCATGAGTTTATTAGTCCAACTTGAAGAGTCTTGATAGCGATAGTCGATTGTCAATTCTCAGCGAGACTAATTCTAACTCATGAATTGTCTGAATTTTTTATGTCAATGCTCCCAATTTCATTTATTCTATTTGTGTAATTATTCAGTAAATCTTATTTACGTGTTGCTCCTAACTAATGAGCTAGAAAAAAAAAACCACTACATTCACACAATTTTTTCCTCTCAAATTTTCTCGAACAAGACTCTTACCGGTAAGAGTCGGAAAAAAAAAAATTGAATGAATCATTAATCTAAAACATATTGATTCATATTTATTATGTAATTCAAAAATAAAGAATGACACAATTACCAGAGAATTTTATTATATACACCTCCATACCATATACACCCTTAGTTACGCTATTTTCTTCTTTAATTATTAGTTATGCTATTTTCTTCTTTAGTTATGATTAAATTTCTTCTGTAGTTATGACATTATTTTGAGATTTTAGTTATGATTTTTTTGTATTTGATTATGAATTTTTTTATTTTTTTAGTCATGACTCAAAAAGTTTAAAATTATACATTTTTTTTTTGTAGTTATAAAATATAGGAAAAATTACCCATAAATCATATTCTGAAAAAAGTTAAACCATTTAGTCCTTTAAGTTTTTTTGTATACTATTTAGTCCTAATTTATTGCCAGATTTTTGGGGGTGTGATTTGATTCCATTTGTTTTTACATCAATACCCTTTTCAATGTAGTTTCCTTAAACATTTGATTATGATTTCCATAGGGTTTCGTAATGTCAACGTTTTTGTGGGGATGTCTTTTTATTCATTAACATTGTTTTCGCCAATTCTGTGATCTAACCGTAAACGGTGCCCACCATTCTTATTGATTAACATTATTTCATTGTTCTGTATTTTGATTAACTTTGTTTTTGTATTGATTAACATCGTTTTCCACCGTTTCTTATTGATTACCATTGTTTTTCTTCATTAACATTGTTTTCACCATTGTTTTTCTGGAGGCAGAATACGGTTACCACCATTTTTTTCGGTGGTGGGTGTCATCTTTCCCTGGTGACCACTGTTATTTTTCGCACTGTAATTGGACAGTTGAAGGTGTTGTATTCCTGCGTTGGCACTGCTGTGGTTAAGGCATCGAAAACAAGGGTGTGGTTTTTATCCAAAAATTTTTAAAAAGCGCCGCCACAGTCATGTTCAGAGGTACGGATTAAGGATTGACGGATGAGGGATTCTAGAGCGATGTTGAGTTTTATAAAGAGAAGAAGCTTATGTTGTCTTCTTATGTGATTTCGAAGACGAAGACGGAAATGGCGGTGCTGGAATTCGCAGACAAGCATGGATTTGATGTTGTGAGTGTGATTCCTTCTCTGGTAGTTGGTCCACGACTCTTCGATTACCGGGAAAACAAACATCTACAGAGTAAAGGGTTTGGGCATTTCAGTCAATACGACGTTGGGCTTTTCCTCATTTACCCTTACTAAAAAGCGCAAAACATAGTGTACAATGGGTTATTTTGTCATTAACATTAGCTTGAGACTAATTGGATCATAAGATAAAATATAGGACCAAATTGGCCATAAGATAAAGATTTTGGATTTATTGGTGCATCTCCCTAAAATATATATGATACAAACTCTTCTCTCATAATCTTTCCGCACAATTACTATGCATTGCAATTTCTCTTCTTTTTTAATTTTATTTTTTATCAAACAATAAGAAAGTAATTACAAATATGAGAATATTTACATTATCAAATATTTACATTATCAACCAATATACCAACCTACCAATCCCAAGCCCAACGACCAAATAAATCATCACCACAATAACCCCATAATGGGAGAGATAATGAGAAAAAAATAAATAACCGCCACAAAGGATATTAAACTCCTCTCTATAAGAATTAAACCTAGAATCTTATACTACAAAAGGTGTTACATAACTATTAAACCAAATGCCTTGGTTGCATTGTATTTTGTCATTTACTAAAAATATTACTGTTGGCTTTTTGGCTTTTCGAAGGGTAATTTTGTAAATGCGAGCGTGCCAGCAAGGATCAATCAGTCCTTACAGAAATTATAATTGCCAACCAATTATTAGACGATTGTGTTTTAGTTCTTTCAGCCTCAATGAAGAGGACTTTTACTGGTGGCTTGACTTAGGAGAATTTAAGAGAAATAACAGTTAATATGAAGAACAGTCGAAGTATTTCATTAAAATGAACACTTACAATAGTTCAAACTCAGCCTCGAAGAGGTTTACAGCAACAGTCTACTTGAATCTACTTGAAACTACTCCTATGAATCGAAGTGCAGTGCTGGTATTAAAGTGCAGGTATTTAAAGTACAGGAAATGTAAGACTGGAAAGGAAAATATGAAATAAAGACTGGTTTGTATGATCTGAGTCTGGGGGTTTTTTCTGAGGGCTTCCCTGCTATTTATACTTGTCAAAGATGACCTTCGAACTGCACTTCGAACCGTCGAACTGCTCCTCCATGATCGATGATCATGCTGCCTTAGAAGTAGCCCCACTACGCCATCTCTTGCAGTTGAGCTTCCCTCCTGTATTTGAATTTGAATATTGAGTAACTGTTGAAGCCACGTCACTTTGTATCTCTTTACTGATCTAGTGCTACTCAGATCATGTAAGTACCAATGTTCATTGCCACGTGTTCGATCAGGATCGAAGACTTGAATTATCTTCCCATAATACCCTTATTCTGCCACGTGTCAAACTATGATTTGGCTTTACAAAATATGTAGCCAACATTACCCCCCGCACTAATATACCCAATACTTGGAAATATTAGTGGATCAAAAGCTTTTCCCGCGCTTTTTGGAATGTGCATGGGATCTATCTTCAGGAAACACAACCGTCACCTATTTGATGATCATTCGCATTAACTCTCAATTTAACGAACATCCCAATACCTTCAGCATTCGAACGGACTATGGCTCAATCAACTTCGCACTCTACTGATCAAGCATACGAAGAGCCATTGAGTAATGCTATTTCCCCTCGAAAGAATCTCCACGCATTCATTAGCCACCTTTACCCACCCTTCTATATTCAGGTCATGGAGGCTTTTGCAGATTATCAACCTTTGGACTACGACCACATTGCCCTTAACCCTTCGATTTACAAATTTACAGATACAAGAAGTTCTTCCTCTAAACTCCCCTTGTACCTTGAACGAACTACACTCAAGCCTTTGCTTCAACAAGTTGCAAATATGGACTTAGGAAGTTCTTCTTCACAAACCTTTACTTGGGATGAAGCTACAACTTCCTCATCTTCTGGGGTTTCCGGATGGACAAACTGGTCAGCACCTGAGTCCTGGGACTTGAGGGAACGAATTAATCACCATTTTGTTGAGTTCACTGACCCATTAGATTTTCCTTCTTACGTTCGAAGCTCTGTGGTCTATCCTTATGTGCCTATTGACCTTCGTCGTAGTTTGGAGGAGAATCTGCTTGTGGCCTGGTACACATCCTCTATGCCCACAAGGACAATGCACACTGCCCGGCATCTGGAAGAATCACAAGGGTATACTCCTTCATTTTTGGCCAAGAAGGCAAAAATTTGCTCTTCTGACTGGCTCGACTATATTAATGCCTTTGTTCCTTCCGCTCCAGTGCCAATCCTCCTTCTTCACCTTCTGGAATAGAAGCATCCACACCTTCTCCATCTTCTGAAGCAGAACCATCTACTCCTTCTTCTCCTTCCACTCTTTCCTGGACAGAGAAATTAAGGCTTGCCCTTCCCATGGACAAAATTTTTCCACCTTACAAACCTCCATCATCTCCCACTCCAGCTGAGCGGAAACAAGCTCAACTTCTGCTTGCGGCTTTCTCTCACTTGCCCTTCAATGTTCTTGAGGATGACATCCCTCTCAAGAATTTTCGATGGGCCTGTGATATTCTGACTAGGGGCCATGTCCTCAATCCCATTGCCCAAGCAGAACTTCACATGTTTTGGACCAACTTCCGCTACTCCTCCACTGGCATCAGAATTCCAAGGCCACCATCCAATCTTTGGATCAACTTTCATCTCTCCGAATTCATGCCCAGTACGAAGCAGAAAACTTCATCGAAGACTTCGATGACTTCAAAAATAAAGATTCTGCGTATTGGGATGATTTGGTCATAGATGAATTGGAACAAAATTTGAGGGAAGAGGCTTTCGAGACAAAGGCTGAGGAGCTCTATTATGAAGTGAGAGCACATCAACTTATGCAGCCAACATTAGAGGAGATAGAAGATATAATAAAGAAAGAACAAATATTCATTGATCATTGTTGGACAAAGTTCCATGATCTTGTTATTTATTCTATTCCTTATTTTTATGAGCTTGAATTTGTACCCAAATGAGGATACTCAATGTAATTGTCTTGGCTTTAACACAAACAGAGTCTTTTGCATTTGACATTGTTTGCCTCTGTTTCCTTTTTGTCTTCAAAAGCCAGCTTATAGCTTCGAATTGAACAATCTCACCTTTCGAATCTAGACTCAATTGTTCAATGAAACGCTGAAAAAACCAACATGTCTTTTTCCAACTTATGGAGTATAATTGACAATTCTGGCTGATATCATCTGGAATTAACGCTTTGAATTTTAACAACATTACTCCTCAAAAATAACTATAACCAATATATATGGTCATGGTTAATATAGCCAATAAATTTCAAATTGACTATTTTGCTTCGAAGAGTAATCCACACTGTTTTAGGTTCAAAAAGCAATTCCTTCTTGTATATATGGAAACCAACAATTGGTTTTAATGCTTCGAACAGTGCTCATCCTTAAAGGATCCAATAACCCTCAAACAGGTCTTTAAACCCTTTGAAGTGGACCAATATTCGAGCATTCTAGCAATTATGTAGTACGCTTCGAAGCCGACTTATGTATTTCGAAGCCGTTGTTATTTGATTTTTTGGCGCCAAAATCTCATTTCGAAGCCAAATATCTTGCTTCGAAGCTGGCGTCAATATCCGGAGTGTGCTTTTTCCCTCCAAAACTATCAATATTGGAAGAGGCTCCTCGTATTCGTACTTTTAGTACTTAACGACTTATGCAATATATTTCGGACACAAAAGCTTTTCTTTAAAACCCTTTGCTTCGTGTTTCTGAAATCCACTTGCTCTTTTAACATTCAAACCCTCATATCTTTCACTTCTCTTTACTTCCTCTTTCCTTTTCGAACATCATACCATCCATGGCTTCTTCTTCACCAGAAGTTCCAATCATAGAACGCGTGAGCTCATCCGTAGCTTTGAAAAGGCTCATTGATGTGGAGTGCGAGAAGTATAGGGCTGGGGGAAAAAGCGCCATTGATGGGCGTGTCTTTATCCCTCGTCGTCATGAGCGACAAGACTATGTGCTCGGGCCAATCTTCAAGGAGATCCCTATTGAACTCCCAGCTCTGTACCCTCGCCTGGAAAACCAATGTCTCCTATATGAAGGTGGTCTTGATTGGAGGAGCTGGAGGATCAATCGCCCCCACCGATGTTGGCCCACGATGAGACCAGAGTGGCAAGAGTGGTATGATCGGGTTATCCCTGCGAGGACACTGGACCTTCAAGAGCTCTGCCTTCTCGACGCTCTTCGACTATCAAGGGTAACTATCACAGAGGACCCTTTTTAATCCCTGCTGCTTTATGCTTTTGGAACCCTATCTTTAATTTCTTTCAATTTAAATGTGGGATGATGGCTCCTACTGTTCTTGATATTTGCCATTTACTAGGAGTATCCCCCATTGGTACCATTATTACACCCGATTTCCCCGATTCAACAGTCTCTTTCTCCCTCCCCTCTCTTAACTTATCTTACAGCGATTTTGTTAAAGCTGAAAATAAAAGAGAGGGCCCAGTAACCGATAGGGAGTTCTTTTCCTTCTTGTTATACTGGCTTTGCAAATTCCTCTTCTGCACTTCTTCACAAAGAATTATGCCTGAATTTGCTCCACTTGCCAAAGCCTTTGTTTTGCAAAAAAGAGTAGCCTTAGCCCCATACATTCTTGGTCATGTATACAGAGTTTGTTCCCTTTTTTGTGAGAAGCCCTTAGATGCTAATCAAGGGGGGCCATTCTGGATCCTTCAGCTTTGGCTTTTTGCTTATTTCACTGAACTACAATCCAAATGTCTTAAATTTTCTGGGGCACATTCTCTTACCCATGGCATAAGACTAGCCAATGCTGCCCTCTATCCTTCTTCTTTTGCCTTTTATTTCTCTTTTTTTCATCAACTACCAGCCGAACTTCCTGCTCACCGCTTCCGTCCTTTCGAGACCAACATAGGTCCACCTTGGTTGAGTCACTTTTTGAGTGACAGGCTCTGTGCTTCGCCAATTCATAAAGACATATGGGCCTCCCTTCTGCTTCCTAGGGAGCTGTTTATTGGGACTACAAACCCCAGGGCTTATAAATGTATAGCTGAACCTTATTGTCCTGCTCAATTCGCTAGACAATTTGGTTTCACACAAGGGGTCCCAATACCTCTCTGCAGCAACACCAACCTGAGCCTTACCAGAAGAGATCTGAAAGTTAGGAAATCAAGGTTGGAGGAGGCAACTTTCAAATTTATGGATGACTTGGCTAATTTTGAATTCACTCCTTTTCTTCCTGCGGGCACTGCATTGAAGAGATACCAACAGTGGTGGGACAATAATATGGAAATCTATTTAGCCATTGCACCTAAAAACCTATTGGAGGTATTAGATGTGTCCAAGCCCAAAGGAGCTGAGACTGTCCCTTCTTCTACTGTGCCTCCTACAGCTCAGTCCATCCCTGCTACCTCAACTCCTTCGAAAGCTACTCGGGCTGCTTCAAGAAAAAGTATATACTTTCAACTTCTCTTTTTCCTTTTGAGTCTCTTGTTTGTTTCCTTTATACTTATGCTCTTTGGTGCAGGGTCCCTTCAAGAAGAATCTCCTAAAAGAGCTGAGACTTCAGCTATTCTCAAAAAGGAACAGCAACAGAAACAAAAAAGGAAGCTGATCCTCCTTTCTGAGGAATCTGAAACTTTGGGAGAAGAAGCAGTCGAACAAGAGCAAGAGGTGCCTTTACAAAGAACCAAGAGACAAAAGGTGGCTACCTTTCCTTCTGATACCTCTGAGCATCCTTCTCTCGAGGCAGACATTATAGTATTGGAGAAAGAACTAACCTTAGAGAAATCTGAACCCCAGATTAAAGAGAAGGGGATTGAAAAGGAACCAGTAGTGTCCCCACCAAGGGGGAAGAGGAGAAAAAAGACTACTGTCTCTCCTTCTGACTTTGCTGAAGACTCTGATTCTGAAACAATCGCCCAAGCCATAGAAAGGAGGAGGAAGGTGACTGTTTCGACTGATGTCTTGGTTGAGGATCCCATTCACGAATCTGTTGCCAAGATAGTAGAGCAGGAACATCCCAAGGCAATAATTGTTTTTGAAAGGGCCGAGAAGAAAAGGCAGCAACAGTTTTTGAGAGATGAAGCTGCTGCTGCTGATGCATTACAAAGAGAAGCTGCACGAAGACAACAAACTATCGAGCATCCTCCCCTTCGCAGTTCTCCCATCAGTGCCAATACCTCTGAAACAAGTAATTTCTTTCATATTTCTACTGTTTTCCCTTTGTCAGCCTTTGTATTGAAGTTTGACATTGCTTTGCATTTCTTCCTTTTGCAGCAACAATTATCTTCCCCAGGAGGCCTATTCCAATTTCAGTTGAAGTTGACCAATTGCAACATGTGAAGACCATCCAAATCATGCTTCCACTCCCCAAGCCTATATTCGACACACCTTCTTTGAGTCCAAGTATCCCTGCATCCCTTTTTCTTGGTTTAGAGCCATTTCTCCCTTCTTTGACTTTTGATCTGCCTCAGATTACCTCTTCTTCGAACCTTGCTCTTCCTCCTCCCGTCTCAGAAATTCCAACTGCTGCTTCATTCCCAATGGCAGTTGACTCTTCCATAGAGGGTGCTGGTAGTTCCCCAATTCATGGTTCATCACCTGTGCCTACTTCCAGCCCCTCTTCTCTTGATTCCTTGGTGGCAAAGACCATAGAGGCTGCTAAAGATGCTCCACCTATTTCTCCTATCCCCATGCAGTCTCCTGTGTTTTCCACCACAGCACTCTCCATGCCCTTTATGTCTAGGGATGAGGTGGACATCTTCGAGGGAAGACTAGCTAGTCTATTTGACACATCCTCTACCTCCCCAACTTTCAGTGCTGAAGCTGAACCATTAACCTTGGCTGACTCCTTGCTGAAAATCTTTGAGAGCTCTTCTTCCACCAGTAGCAAGCCTTTTGCCCCTTCTATAGACTTAGACACTTGCTTGGAACTGCTGATCTCCTTTTCGAGGATCCCCTTCGAGGCTCTACAAAGGCCTATCATCAGAAATGGGTTTCTTCAGTGCTGTAAAATCGCGGAGCAGTTCGGCATGGATGTCTCAAGTCATCTATCCCAGGCTGCAGCTACTATTGATTTCTACATTAACATTTGTCATGCTGCCAATGCTGCGAATGAGAAATTGGCTAGGGATCAGAGTTTTGTCTCTCAAGTGCATACTGAAGTATCAGATCTCAAGGAACAACACTCCTCTGCCTCCCAGTTTCGAATTCAGTTGCTGGAGAAGAAAGCTCAACTTGAGGAGGAGCTAGCTGCAGTAAACCGAGCCTTGGTTCGAACTGACACTAAACTGCACATCACCAACCAAGAGCTGGCTGATCGAAAAGAGGACATGGCTGCAGCTATCCAACTGTTTCCAGCACTTAGCAGTAGGAAATCTATTGTACAAAAACAATTAAGACATTGTAATGATTTCTGGGCCAATTTGTGGCGCAATGTACTTGATTCTTTATAAAAGAACAAATTTTGTCTTATCATTCGAGCAGTCTTGTGTTTTTGTATGTTTATGTTATCCCTTGTGTTTCCCAAATGGTTGGAAAATAAGGCTTCAAATATCTGCCATTGATCTTTTTGGGATGTACATACCCATTCAAATTTCTTAAATGGTAGGCCCCAAAAGGCAGAACTCTATGAATTTGATATGGTCCTTCCCAGTTAGGTGACCATTTGCCAAACTTATGGCTTTTAATTCCTATTGGGAGTATTGTCTTCCATACCAAATCACCTTCATCGAAGCCAATGTGTTTGACTCTCTTGTTGTAATTCTTAGCTGCTTTCTTCTTTTGGAAAAGGATGCTATTTAATGCCAATATTCTGGCTTCATCTATGCCCTCTAACTCCAAGCACATACTTTGATGGTATTGCTCAGGATCTAACTGATCTTGACATCTTACCCTCAAGGATTTAACATTAATTTCCACAGGTAGAACTGCATCATGCCCATATACTAAGGCATAAGGAGTAACTCCTGTGCTTGACCTTGGGGAAGTTCTGTAAGCCCACAAAACATCCAACAGAAGGTTATGCCAATCCCTAGGATTATCCTCCACAACCTTTTGTATACCTTTTTCAAGGATTTATTGGATGACTCAGCTTGACCATTGGCTTGTGCATAATAGGGTGTGGAATTAACAAGGCTAATTCCAAATTCTGCTACAAAGGACTTCACCATTTTCCCATCGAACACAGTCCCATTATCTACAGTAATGGTTTGTGGGATGCCAAATCTATGGATCAAGTCTTTAATGAACCCAATGACCTCTGTTTGGTCTACAGCCTTTAAGGTTTGGCTTCGACCCATTTAGTGAAGTAGTCAGTGGCCACTAGAATGAAACAATGATGTTTCGAAGAAGGTGGGTGTATTTTTCCCATCATATCCATGGCCCACCCTCTGAATGGCCAAGGTTTCACTACTGCATGTAGGTCGGTTATGGGCACATGCCTTATTGTACCATGCTTTTGACATGCCTGGCAACCCTTTGCATATTCTATGCAGTCTTTAAGGATAGTTGGCCAATAATAGGAATGTCTTCGAAGCAACCATCTCATCTTTACACCAGGCTGATGAGCACCACAGATGCCTTCATGAACCTCAGCCATAGCTGTTAATGCTTCTTTTGGGCCTAAACATTCCAGCAATAAGCCATCTCCTCCCTTTTGTAGAGAGCGTTGCCATATATCATATATTGCATAGACTGCAATTTGATTTTCCTGCTGGCCTTCGAAGATGGACCAGCCAAGTACTGCATTATTGGATGCCTCCAATCTTGTTCTTGTAAGTCATTATGATTAACTTCCAAGACATATTCCTTTTATTCAAAGGTTGTATTAATCTTGATATGTTGTCTGACTGATGTCCTTTGGGTATTATTCCCTTCTCTTGAAGTTCGACGCTTTCTGAGCCACATCATTAGCCCTATTATTCAAGAATCTTGGAACATGGGTTACATTGCTATTTGAAAGAAAGCTTGTCATTACTGATTATTATATGAGGCAGGTAGAAACTTGCTTAACCAAAGTATGAAAATCATTTCCTAACTTGAGAAAATTAAGATATTCTTAATGTGGCATTGTCAACAGGTTGTTAATAAAGACTAGACCTATTCAATGATGTCATTGTTTATTTTTCAAACACAGCCTACAGAGTTTTCTTGTTCTTCCTATATTGCTTCCTGCAGCTTAGAACGAATATAAACCAAACCAAACCAAACCTTAAGTCCATCAAATGGGGTAGCCAGAATGATATATACAACTGCAAAACTATCTCATTCCTAGAAAGCTAACTCTACCCATATATTTACCGTAGGATGCTTCTGCAGCCTATGTTAGCATGGGTTTTGGGAGCAGCTGTTCTTGCTCGCTACGTTGCTGCCGCCGCTGAAACCTCATTGGTTGCCCAACTAGTTGTGGTGCCATTAACATCACGTACCCATTTGGCACAAAGGAAGGATGCTACATGGAAGAACATTTTCATGTTTTTTGTGACCACTCCTCCGACCCTCACAAGCTGTATTTAAATACAGTGAGGGTAGCATACAGATCACAGACATACTTCTTTCTGTGAATTACACATATCATCCTCGATAGCCTTGATTGCTACAACAAACAGGGTCTTCAGGTTTCCAACAATCAAATCTCAGTCAGATCCGGCAAATTCCCCATCTCAGTCACCCGAAATAAGTTCATAGCCATAGGCTGTGACACCTACGGTGTTATTGAGGGTTTTGAGGGCGAAACTATAGCACGGTTGCTTGTCCAATGTGACAGTATCGACAACGTGATCAACGGTCTTGTTCTGGCATTGGCTGCTGGAGAAAAGTATCCCAATGGAAGTGACAAGTTTCAAATTCAATGTCAGTAGCCATGACAACCATACTCGTGTTTGGGAGTTCAATCCGTGCAGTTAGCTTTTGTAGCCGAGGAAACTAATTATACCTTCTCCTCTATAGATCTTGCAAACTTACAAAATAGATCAATGGTTCCAGTGGTGCTTGATTGGGCAGTAGGGAACCAAAGATGTGATGAAGCCAAAAAAAATCTGACTAGTTTTGCTTGCAAGGCTAATAGCGACTGTTATGACTTTGACAATGGTCTGGGTATCGCTGCAATTGCTCCCAGGGATATGAAGGGAACCCTTATTCTCCTGATGGTTGTACAGGTAACAACAACTATGTTGAAAGCTTTCAATTTCTTCTTAGCATTGATGCTATGATTTATATACTGTAGCTATCGAATTTGACATCAAAGATCAAACTTGGTGGTTCTTGCTTCAGATATTGATGAGTGCGTTATTTCAAGCCCAAGTCCCTGCAACTCATATGCCACAATTTACCTGGACATACAGTTGTTCTTGTCCAGAGGGCTATGAAGGTGATGGAAGAACAGATGGATTAGGTTGCAGTCCAATCCAGATTCCAACAACATCCTTCCCTTGATTAAGATTGCACTGGGTAGGTACACCTACACCCACATGCTTTTAATTATATTATTGTCAGAAGATTAAATTTTCATCAATGTTCAACCCATCATGCTTGTGATTTGGACTCTCATCTTTAGTTTGAAGTTTACAGTCCCCATTATTGATGCAAAGATAAGAAGCACTTTGAACATGATATATCTCCAGTTTCATGCATCTTCATTTAGCAAACTAACGTTTAAGTAGAAAGCTGAACACCAATTCCTCATCTTATTTTTCCATTTTCATGTATTGGTTGTGTTTGGTAAGTCAAAGAAGAATGGAATTAAAAAAAAAAAATTTGTCATCCAAATATGCTGAAATTCACCCAGAAAATGAAATGTATAAACTAGATTCATTCTAGGTGTTGTGCATTCCACACCAAATTTAAATCTATGATACACTTTATTCTTGGGGGTTAGTAGCTTTTTCGTTTGATCATAAACTAATTTGAAACTTGAATTCTCAATATTGACATCTCCATTCCAATCCCTACAGGCATAAGCATAAGCATATCATTGCTACTTTTTGGTGGCTCCTGGCTATATTGGGGATATAGGCAAAGGAATATCATCAATCTCAGAGAGAAGTTCTTTCAGAAAAATGGTGGGATCATGTTACAACAACAACTTTCCATACGTGAAGGATCGTACAGTCGTTAAAATCTTTACTGCAGAGGACCTTAAGAAGGCAACAAACAACTACCATGAAAGTAGAATCCTGGGCCAAGGTGGCCAAGGAACAGTCTACAAGGGAGTATTACCAGATAACACCGTAGTTGCCATTAAGAAGTCCAAAGTAGCAGAACAAGCCAGTCCAGATTGAGCAATTCATTAACGAAGTCATAATTCTCTCCCAAGTCAACCATAGGAATGTTGTGAAACTCCTAGGGTGTTGTTTGGAGACGCAAGTTCCTTTACTAGTCTATGAATTTATTACCAATGGGACTCTCTATGACCACATACACACTGTAGGTGGCACATCCTCAATAACATGGGAGAATCGTTTAAGGATAGCAACAGAAACTGCAGCGCCCTTTCAATTTGCACTCTGCCGCTAGCACTCCTATCATTCATAGAGATGTTAAGTCCACTAACATACTATTAGACAACAATTACTTGCAAAAGTATCCGATTTTGGCTTTCAGGTTGATCCCCGTAGACCAAACTCAATTAACCACATTGGTTCAAGGTACACTTGGTTACTTGGACCCAGAGTACTTCCAAACAAGCCAATTGACGAAAGGAGTGATGTTTACACTTTGGGGTTGTCCTTGTGGAATTGCTAACCGGCAAGAAAGCAATTTCTTTTGACAGGCCTGAAGCAATAGAAATTTAGCAATGTATTTTATTTCAGCAATAAAGAAGATCACTTGTTTGAAATTGTTGATGAACAGGTGATAAATGATGCAAAGGCTGACCAACTAAAGGAAGTCGCTATTTTAACAAAGAGATGCTTAAGAGTGAAAGGTGACGAAAGGCCAACCATGAAGGAAGTGGCAATGGAGCTAGAGGGATTGAGAATGATGGAGAAAAACTCATGGTTAAATGACAAGAAAAATTTAGAAGAGACTCAGTATTTGCTTGGAGATCAACTTTCAGATGCTTATAGTGGTGGCACTAGTATGAGCAATTCAGCAGCTTGTGATAGCATAGCAAAACATGTCATGTCACCATTTCATAGGGACGATAAGGTGTTACTTATGATGGTCTATGTTCATTAGATGTTTTGTAATATTTTTATTTCAGCCAATTTGTCAAATAACCCTGTGAATTGTTTGGAATATTTGGTTATATATGTTGAGGTTGAATTTGTTTGATTTTAGACTTTGAGCATCAAATGTTTTTCTTGAAAGGTAGTTATTGATGCAAATCCTGTCTTTATGTATCAGAGAACAATGAATAATAAAACTTTGCAGTTTGGAGCACATCTACACACTCTATAAATGAAGCACCATCAGTACCACTTACCTTTTCATTTCATCGTCACAAACAAATGATTTTATCGTCTTTAAAAGTCCAGCTGATGCAGTATGGTTAGATAACAAGTTGATGGATCAATTTAACAGTTTGAATCAAATTTGATAACTTAGGAGAATTTCCAAATGTTGGATCAGCCCTAAGGACCCATACTTGATATGAAACAACCAATTTCAAAACTTTTACATCATTTGCTTTTTTATCAATTTTAAATTACTTCAAGATCATTAAGGGCTTAATGAACTGGGATTAGGTCAGATGGGACAGAATCCTAACACTTTATTGGGATGTTAAAATTCGAGTATTGCCACAGACAACTACTTTTCATGTTACAGCCAATGTACCCACAAGAAAAATTACTAAAGGGCTTTGTTGGTCAAGTGGTACCAATTGGCCTTTCAATTTGTCAGGCCCTCAAATCCTCATATTATCTTGATATCCTAAAGTGGGCTCATCAAAGCAAGATGAACCCAAATTTTTCTACTTTTCTGATGCTTACTACAATTAACTTTCAAGTCTATAATTGATTAGATGTTATTGTTGGAAAAATAATGGTTTTTTGGTGACTTTAATGCAATATTAAAGTGGGTGCCAAACCTCAATTGAGGTGGATTAAAGTGGATTTAGATTCTTTGTAATGAAATCTTTACACCACAAAAGAATGACCAAAAACCATTGGGATTTGAATGAGAAATTGACTCATTAAGTTGGTCTCATGAAAGAGGTGTTGGGAAAGGTGTAAAACCTTGTATCCCAATTGATTGTAGAGGAGAACATTGATGGGTATTTAAATCCCATTTTTTGCCTAAGGGTGGAGTCTTGGGGCGTCCAAATTTTCGAAAGAAGGGAGTTATGGATGCTTCAAGGATGGACTTCGGCCAAGACTATGGTCCAAGTTGGTATGCAAAAATTGCCGCCCGCCCGGACCGAACCGGTCTGGGTCCGTGAGGCTTGGGGGTTGGGCTTGGCCCACCCATCTTATTCTTTTTGGGCCAAGCCAGATCTGTGGACTGCAAAAATATATACACAAAACCTATGTGATGGATTTAATCCATCAGTTTTGCAAGCTAATACAAAATTGAATCCTGCATTTGTTGCAGGAGAGCCTCTTCCTCTCTCCCTCCATGTGTATAAAAGGAGGCCCTCTCCTTCAGCTTTCTACACCAGAAATTGGTCTTCCTGCCTTCAAAAGTTTTATATTATATTCTTCCTGTGAGAGAGTGCTGCAAAGTTCTGTTTGCCGAAGCTACTCAGTCGGTACATTGCTGTAGCTGGTCCAACCGTCGTATCCTAGGAGACAGACGTCGAACAACCTCTAGCACCCAATCGGTGAGGCGGTGAATCTATTTTAAGGAAACTATCTAGTGCAGGCTTCGGTTTGCTTCCTTTTGCTAGTTTTATTTTATTATAAATTTCTGTAAATTCCAATATGTTCTTGTTCTGAAATTCAAAATGGTTGTTCAATATAAATCTATTTGTTTTTATTTAATTACACAATATGTACAACAAACTTAAAACAGATTAGTATTTTTCATGAAATTAGAACAAATAAATTCATATGTAATTGGACTAGTTATTTTTCCTAGGATTGTACACTGTTATAAGATTGCTTACTATTTCATTAATAGGAATTTTGTCTTATGTAATTGGACAAATATGTAGTTCATTGTCCTTATGTACATCTCTTCATGTGGGTAGTAAATAAGTACTACACTGTCCCCATAAATCTACTTCTATTGCACAGATTCATTTTTTTTTTAATTAAGGTTACTATTTCTTTTATATCACTGAACATGATTGTAAATCAATTTGACTTGCATGCTGCTCTGTCGTTGCTATGAGTTCCTATATTGCATGGTATAAGGCTTAATGAATTGGAAAAAAAGACCAACATTTGTTTGCTACTGTTTTGTCTAGAAATTCGGTACCTATTTTTTCGCTAATAGTTCACTGTTTTTCCCTGTAAATACAAGATTGTAAATTATGCAATGTTATCCTCTAATTGCTTAGTTCAATTAGAATGCTCTAGCATAATTTGCATACTTAATTGTTTTAGTATGATTTTATTTTATGAGTATGGTTCATAATTCCCTACCATGATTTGCATGACTTTTAATTTTATAATATAATTTGCTTGCTTATGGGTGTTGCAATTTTTGTCATGCCTATTATTTTCTTGATTTTAGTATATCTTACATGATTTAATTTCTAGAATTATTTGCATGTTAATTGCTAAATGGTTATTGTATAAATTAATTTTTAAATTTAAGGTTTTGGAGTTATCAATTTTTTGTAACTTGTCTATGTTTATTTACATATTTATTGTGTAATAATTTTGTATATATATAACTCATGGGTGTTACCTTTTAATTTAATTCTTAGAGTTATACGTTTATTTTTGTAACCCATCTATCTTTTGATTCATTAGTGACTTTTGCCATTAACTAGGGTACTAGAAGGTTTAGATTAATTTATTGTTTTTACAGTTTTTTTTTTCCCCTCCAATTATCTGCTTTGTATTTTTTTGTGGTTTTGTGCTAACTTTCTTTACAGGCAATACCTATGCAAAATGGAATGGAAAAAAAAAAATATAAATCCAAATGAATAGGATTTTGAACTGTAAAACAAAATTATGGACTACTAACCTTTGTGTTGAACAGGAATACCTAAGCGGGGAAAGAAATTTTTGGACTAAATGAAATCCTTATGGATTGGTTACTGTCTTTATCATTGAAGCAATTTTTTGCTTGAGATTTAGTAGTGATTACTTACCAATGTATTTAAGCAACTTTTATTTGCTTCTAATTGTTGTAGCAATTTTTCCATTGCTTATAATTTCGTTAGCAATTTTTAAATTGCTTGTAAGTTTGGAACTTGGTTTGTTTTAACCTAATCAAGCCCTTGGAAAATTTAATTCTAAAAATTGTCTCCCATGAACTAGGAGTCAACATACTCTTGAAAGTTTTATCAAAAGGTTAACTGAGTTTTAAGTGGGACCGATGTGACCCCTCCAGTCTTCTTGGGAATATTCCTGACCATGTTCGATTCTAGGTTAAGTGGTGAGACTAGTTTTGAATTGAATTTCCAACTATGAGATTTTCTAGTGTTAATAATTTATGGAAACATAGAAAGTGAAATTATGTTGTATTTTTTCAGAAATGGCAATGGTTACCGATGCCATTGCTGCTGCTAATGTTGGTGGGGATCAGAAGCCCGGGGCAACTGGCTTGCCAACCCCTACTGCTGTGACCTCTATGGTCAACACGGTTGTTGTGACCTTTGTGGTCAACCCTGTTGTTGTTCCTGCTATTCCGGGAGGCCCGCTCAACCATCATGAGCACCCAGAGAAGTTCACGGGATTGAATTTGAAGAGGTGGCAGCAGAAAATGTTGTTATACTTGACTACTCTAAGCCTTGAGAGATTTTTGAGTGAGGATTCACCAACTGTGGCAGAGAATGAGCAAGACAAGCAGAAGCTCATGGCTCTAAATGCTCGGAAGCAGTCAGACTTCCTTTGCCGAAACTATGTTTTGAATGGCTTGGCAGATTCACTTTCAACGTGTTTATGCCAAAAAGTCGGCAAAGGAGCTGTGGGATGCTTTGGACAAGAAGTACAAGACCGAGGATGCTGGGGCCAAGAAATTTGTTGCTGGCCGGTTTCTGGACTTCAAAATGGTGGACTCAAAAACTGTCATTAGTCAAGTCCAAGAGTTCCAAGTAATTCTGCACGAGATTTATGCAGAGGGAATGTTCCTGAGTGAATCATTCTAGGCAGCTGTGCTAATTGAGAAGCTATCTAACGACTGGAAAGACTTCAAGAACTACTTGAAGCACAAGCGAAAGGAGATGACAATCGAAGAGCTCGTTGTCAGGCTCTGTATTAAGGAAGACAACAGAAAGAAAGGAGGGAGTACCTCCACGGTGAAAGCAAACGTGGTTGAGCATGGCTAGTCCTCGGGGGTGAGAAAAAAATCACCAACAAGCAAAAGCTCGAAGTTGGGGGTGAGAGGCGGTGTCTCCAAAAGGCCAGTCTACAAGCCATATGGACCTACTTTTAGGTTCAATAAAAAGTGCTTTAATTGTGGAAGCAATGGGCATCGGGTGGTTGACTGCTGCAAGAAGAAGAAGCCTTACAAGAAGTACCCTCCACAGAACAAAAGGTGGGCTCACATGGCTGAGATGGAAGATCTATCACAAGATGTGGACGACATGCATCTGGCAGCCGTCGTCTCAGAAGTGAATATGGTGTGGTCCAACCCGAAGGAATGGTGGGTGGAGATTGGGGCCACTCCCCACATCTGTGCTGAGAAGAAGATGTTCACAATCTTCGAACCAATTTCAAATGGTGAGAAGTTTTTCATGGGGAACTTGCCACCTCGACTATTAAGGGAAATGGCAAGGTGGTCCTGAAGATGATTTCAGGAAAAGAGTTGACTCTGAACGATGTTCTATTTCTGCCGGACATTCATAAGAACCTTGTTTCAGGGTCGTTCTTGAGTAAGCATGGCTTCAAAATGGTGTTTGAGGCTGATAAGGTCGTGTTGACCAAGAGCGAGGTCTATGTGGGGAAAGGGTATATGTCGGGCGGTATGTTTAAGCTCAATGTAATGACTCTTGTCCCGGAAATTAATGAGAAAGCTTCTTTTTTTGTATATATGCATGAGTCCCCTAATTTATGGCATGGTAGATTGGGTCATATAAATTTTAACTCTTTACGTAGATCACATACCATCTTTCAAGATTAATCCAAATCACAAGTGTGAAATTTGTGTAGAAGTAAAATTGACAAGGACTTCTTTTCATTCTATTGAAAGAAGTATCGAGCCTTTAGATTTAGTGCATAGTGATGTGTGTGACTTGAAAGTCGTACAATCACGTGGTAGCAACAAGTACTTCATCACTTTTGTTGATGATTGCACTAAATACTGTTATGTGTATTTACTTAAAAGCAAAGATGAGGCGATTGATAAATTTATTCTTTTCAAGAATGAAGTTGAGAATCACCTAAGCCGTAAGATCAAGGCTTTAAGAAGTGATCGTGGTAGTGAGTATGAATCCCCGTTTGCTGAGCTGTGTGCTCAATTTGGGATTATTCACCAAACCACAGCGCCTTATTCCCCTCAATCAAATGGTGTTGCTGAGCGGAAAAATAAGACGTTAAAAGAAATGATGAATGCAATGTTAATAAGTTCTGGGTTGTCACGGAACTTGTGGGGGGAAGCAATTCTCTCCTCGAATTATATTCTTAATAAAATACCTCGAAAAAAAGTGGACAAGACTCCATATGAGTTATGGAAAGGCCACAAGCCTTCATATAAATACCTACGAATGTGGGGGTGTCTTGCAAAAGTAGCAGTGCCTACACCCAAGCGAGTTCGGATAGGACCAAAGTCAGTGGATGTATATTCATTGGCTATGCACATAATAGTAGTGCATATCGATTTCTTGTGTATAGGTCTGCTATTCCAGATATACACAAGCATACTATCATGGAATCAAGAAATGCATCTTTCTTTGAAGATGTATTTCATTGTCGTCTCCAAGAAGGGATTCTGAATTCCATGAAAGAGGTCGAAGGTGACGATGATCACATAGATGATCAAGTCAATGATCAAGTCGATGATCAAACTGAGGAAGTAGATGAGCCAAGAAGGAGTAAAAGGGCTAGGACTGCAAAGTCCTTTGGTCCGGACTTCTTGACTTATATATTAGAAGGAGAACCTCGAACTTTCCATGAAGCCGTGACTTCACCTGAAAGTCCTCTGTAGAAAGAAGCAATTAAGAGTGAGATTGACTCCATCTTACAGAACCATACTTGGGAGTTGGTTGATCTATCCCCAGGCAGTAAGGCCTTGAGAAGTAAGTGGATCTTTAGAAGGAAGGTGAAAGTTGATGGGTCAATTGATAAGTATAAAGCTCGACTAGTTATCAAAGGATATAGGCAGCGAGAAGGCATGGATTACTTTGATACGTATTCACCTGTGACAAGGGTTACATCCATTAGCATGGTGATTGCGATAGCAGCTTTACGTGGTCTGGAGATACATCAGATGGATGTAAAGACAGCTTTCTTAAATAGAGATTTAGATGAAGAATTCTACATGGAGCAACCCGAGCGGTTTTCAACTCCAGGACAAAATAAGAAAGTCTACAAGCTTGTCAAATCATTGTATGGTTTGAAGCAAGCTCCTAAACAATGGCATGAGAAGTTTGACAATGCTATGTTGTCAAATCGATTCAAAATCAATAAGTGTGACAAATGCGTATATCTCAAAGACACTGACAGAGGTCAGGTCATTTTGTGTCTATACGTTGATGACATACTCATTGTTGGTAGTACTAATAAGATGATTAGAACTACCAAGAGATTGTTAAACTCTAAGTTTGACATGAAAGATATGGGTCTTGTAGATGTAATTCTAGGTGTTAAGATTATCAGAACATCTGATGGTATTGTACTTTCCCAATCTCACTATATTAAGAAAATACTTGAGAAATTTGGTAAATCAGATACAAGTGTATCTAGGACACTGGTAGACTTGAGTCTACACTTGACCAAGAATAATGGTGAGAGTGTCTCTTAGCTAGAATTTTCTCGGGTCATTGGAAGTTTGATGTATCTGATGAGTTGTACAAGGCCGGACATAGCCTACTCTGTTAGCGGGCTTAGTAGATACACGAGTAATCTGAATGCTACTTATTTGAGGGGCATTATGCGGGTGTTAGGTTATCTACGCTACACCTAGGGTTATGGGCTGCATTATACCAGATACCCATCGGTACTAGAAGGATATAGTGATGCTAATTGGATATCTGATATAAAGGACTCCAAATCCACTAGTGGTTATGTGTTTACCCTCGGAGGGGCAGCTGTGTCTTGGAAATCTTCCAAGACAGCGTATATATCTAGATTAACGATGGAATTTGAGTTTATTGCTTTGGATAAAGCAACTGAACATGCTGAATGGCTTCGCCAGTTCATTGAGGATATTCCACGTTGGTCAAAACCTGTGCCAGCCATTTGTATTCATTGTGACAGCCAATCGGCGATTGGACGGGCACAGAGTAATATGTATAATAGAAAGTCTAGACATATCCGTTGTAGACATAATTCTATACAACAACTACTCTCGAATGGAGTTGTCACTTTAGACTATGTAAAGTACAAGGACAACATTTTGTATCCGTTAACCAAAGGGTTAAATCAAGTGTTAGTAGACAATTCGTCAGAAGGAATGGGTTTAAGGCCTGTAATGTAAGGTGTTACAGGAATGGAAACCCAACCTGTTGACTGGAGATCCTAAGATCTAGGTTCAATGGGGCAACCTAATTGCGTGTAATGTTGGTATGTCATTGAGGAGGTTAAACCTCCAGCCATTCCTTTTATCAGTGATACCTGCAAGTGTAGAGGTTAAGCTAAGCTTTTAATGACTCTAGTGTGTTGAGCTGTTGAGCTGAGTATAGCAGGATATTCACGAAGAGTCACCTATGTGAGTGTGAAGTGGGGCCACTTCTATAAGAATTGACAAGGCCTAATTCTTTAAACCACTTACTGAACTAGGCTAGTGTTCCAGGGCCAAACCGGACACAATAGTGAGAACAGAACGATAGTTGGAGTAATTCCTGTGTGATATTTATTGTCTTGGTTTACATAAACGACAGAACAGTTCAAGACTTTGTGTTCACTGGGCAGCCAGTAAATCCAATAGACTTCACTAGGAGAGGTTCAAAACCAAAAGCTATCCTCTCCGATGCCAAGGTTATTTCGTTGCACTCTCTTCGAGTCTTTGTTGTTAAGCATTGTTCGTTTGTTGTTATTCAGTCAATTTTTATTCATGTAGGGGATTGTTGGAAAAATAAGGGTTTTTTGGTGACTTTAATGCAATATTAAAGTGGGTGCCAAACCTCAATTGAGATGGCTTAAAGTGAGTTTAAATTCTTTGTAATTAAATCTTTACACCACAAAAAGAATGACCAAAAACCATTAAGATTTGAATGAGAAATTGACTCATTAAGTTGGCCTCATGAAAAAGGTGTTGGGAAATGTGTAAAACCTTATATCCCACATTGATTGTAGAGGAGAGCATTGATGGGTATTTAAATCCCATTTTTTGCCTAAGGGTGTGAGCCCTTTGGGGCATCCAAATTTTCCGAAGGAAGGGAGTTATGGATACTTCAAGTATGGACTTGAGCCAAGAATATGGTCTAAGTTGGTTATGCAAAAATTGCCACACGCGCGAGCTCCGCCCGCCCGGCCTCCCGGACCACACCGGGCAGGGTCCTGGTCCGTGGTCCGTGGGTCGTGGGTTGTGGGGCTTGAGCTTGAGGCTTGCTGGAATAGATTGAGTGTGGGGGTTGGGCTTGGCCCACCCATCTTAATATTTTTGGGCCAAGCCAAATCTGTGGGCTGCAAGAATATATACACAAAACCTATGTGTATAATAGAGCTGTTAGCTCCTCTATTCATGATGGATTTAATCTATCGGTTTTACAAGTTAATACAGAATTGAATCCTGCATTTGTTGCAGGGGAGCCTCTGCCTCTCTCCCTCCATGTGTATAAAATGAGGCCCTCTCCTTCAGCTTTCTACACCAGAAATTGCTCTTCCTGTCTTCAAAAGTTTTCCTCTAGTTTTATATTATATTCTTCTTGTGAGAGAATGCTACAAAGTTTTGTTCGCTGAAACTACTCAGTCGGTGTATTGCTGTAGCTAGTTCAATCGTCGTATCCTGGGAGACAGACGTCGAACAACCACCAACACCCAACCGGTGAGGTGGCGAATCTGCTTTAAAGAGACTGTCTAATGCAAGCTTCGGTTTGCTTCCTTTTGCTAGTTTTATTTTATTATGAATTTTTGTAAATTCCAACATGTTCTTATTCTGAAATTCAAAGTGGTTGTTCAATACGAATCTATTTGTTTTATTTAATTACACAATATGTACAACAGTTAACAAAGTCTAAATTTGATGCGTACTACAGTTATCTTCAAGTCTATAATTTAAGCCCTTTCCATTATAATCTCACCCTGTTTTCCATGTATTCCACTTTTTTATCCAAATCAACCAAAAATAAAAGAATATTTAAAGAATAGTAATTTAGTAGAATTTCTCAATGTAAGTCCTGTTCTTTTCCTTTTGCAAATTTATTCTCACCATGTTTTTTTCCTAAATACAGCAATTTCACATATAAACCAAAGTTGTCAATCTTGTACCAGACAAAGTACTGGTTTTTCCATTTGTAGGGTACTGTTTTGGGTTTATCGCTACAATTATTATCATTACAAATATAAAAGGAAGAACTAAACCTTAACTTTGACAATTAACCCAATATTGAATTTCTGTCTATGAAATCCAAAGAAGTTCTTTACAGCTCCTATGTTTGTTTATTCCCTCATAAGCTCAGCCAAGATAAAAGAAAACGTAAAGCAAAGCAAACAAATATTTATAACAATGTTTGTTTGTGGCTTTTGATCGAGCACCTAACAGACACTAAAGAACGCATATATGCATCATTCCACTTAGCATATATAGAGAAGCCAATGAATTCCAACAAAAGAGAATCAACAGAGTCAAAGATACAAAAAAGGCAATAATCATACAGATACAAAAAAAACCAAGCTCAGATTATTCGTAAAAGAAAGGATACCTCGTAAGGCTTCTCGATGCCTCAAACCGAGAGAGAGAGAGAGAGAGAGAGAGAGAGAGAGAGAGAGAGTATTTTCCGGGAATGACGAAATTTGACGAAACTGGGCGACATACTTCGGTGAGACCGGTAGAATAACAGGACCCTATTAAAAAATGCTATGAACTCATAATTTAGGAAAACACAGTCCATGCCATCGCAAACAAAAAAAAAATATTATAATTTTAATTTTTTTTAGTCATAAGTAAAAGAATATATCATAACTAAATAAAACATGAGATAAAATTAAAGAATTCATGAGTTATAATTAAAATAATATCATAATCAAATAAAAAAATTGGTCATAATTAAAGAAGAAATTTACATAAATAAAAGTGCATATGATAAAAGATGTATATTAGAATTTTCCCATAATTTATCCCGAATACGTTTGTATAGTAGAAATTAAATTGATGATACATGTGGTTCATGAGTAAAATGAATTTAAACCATTAATTTATTTTTTTGGATAAATTTTGCATTCATAAGTTGAGTAATTTTTTAGTTAAAATATGAAGTAAAAGAAATTAATATATTTGAAATGATTTTTTGATTTTTTATGAAAATATTTTAGTAACTTTTTAGTTAAAATATAAGGTGAAAAAAATTAGTGTGCTTTAAATAATTTTTTGACATTTTATTTTTTAAAAAAATGTGAAAAAAATAAAGAAGAAATAAAATCTTTGTTTTTTTTTTTTCCCCTATAATTGTTTAGTTTTTTGACTTTTTTAATGACTTTTTGACTAATTACTTATTATTCTAATTTTTCAAATTTGCCCCAAGTCTAGGAACCAAACTTATCAAACCAGATGAAGATTTTCTATAGTGTGGGATCTATATATAAAATAAATTTGAATCACGAGATGAGAATTCAGGTGGTTCTACATACACCTCAAAAATTAAGTTGGACAACCTATTACTTTGAAATCCCCAATCTACAATTTAAATTTTTATTTATTTTTTAAATACCCCAAATAATACCAATTATACTCCTAAAAACTTTAGAAATATATTAGAAACTTACTTTTTACACCTCATTAACCTGTCATTGCCAAACTCTCATCGTCGCCATTTGAATACTTAGTACTGAACAAATTAAATACGTTAGGATACTTAATTCTAAAAATATTAAATTTCTTTGAACACTCAATTCTGAACAAAATTAATATATATTAATTTCTCAATAATTTATGAATTGATAAGTCTAAATTCGTAATATTATTGCAAACATTTCTGTTTTTGTTCAAATAGGGTAAGTTTTACCATTAGTCAGTTATATGAATGCTTTTAGTTATGGGTGCCAAAATTTCTTTACAATACGTGATAAACATGAGAAATGCATAGATAACTCATGTTGTCATTAGAATTGTTCTTGAGAATTGTCAAGGGTCTATGACTCGTTTAATTTGGGCTACACAAGACTGACACATCAATTCTTCCATAGACTTTTGACTCTACAAATCATTTTCATCAAATTAACTAGTCAGACTATTGCAGCTGCAATCAAGCGACCAATGCTAATTGATTAATTTTTTTTAAATAAGGTGGTAAATTATACTATTCATCTTTATAATTTTTTCAAAATATTATTTTAATTTTTGTAATCTTAATTTTTAACAATTTAAAATAATTTCATTGTTGTTCTGTTATGATCTGTTTGTCATTTGTTATTGCTATTTGACTAAAAAAACCAACCCATGCAACTCACATATGTATTTTAGTAAACTCCTGCTCACAAAAAAAAAATAAATAAATAAATAAATAATTGAATAAATTACACCTGTCTACTTTAGTCCTATACACATCAGTGTAGTTTCCAAAAACAAATTTCAAATCAATGAAAAATTATATAAATATTAATAATTAAAATTGTAAATTTCTTAATGAATATGTAATTTATTTTTTCTTACTTCATTGCAGTGTAATTGTCCATTTAGTATTTACACCCATAATGCTTTTTTAGATGAAATACTAATGAATAATGATAGTCAACTATTACGACAATAATGACCAATGGGAGAATATGGACAAACGCTATGGAATCTTTTTTTTTTTTTTTTGTTTCCAACACTATGGACAAGGACAAATGCTATGCAATTATATAATTTTATGAAATTATACTGATTTTTTTTTTTTTTTTTTTTTTGAGATAATTAGCTAAAAGTCTTATCAACATGTTTGGTTGTAGCTTAGGTCCTATCAAAAAAAATTTGAACCAATAAATCCCATTTGTAGGTAAAAAGACGTGTTTTCCCTTTAACATGAACAACTGTATATAAAATTCCATTCACGTTATTTACTAAAAAGAAAAAAAAAATCAGTTAACAGATCAGTTATGGAAGTAGCTGAAGATTCGAATAGTGAATGATCTTGAAGGATTTATTACTTTGATTCGCTATTATACGTAATTGATTTCTCAATTTTGATTCAAATAGGAAAGGATCTTAAAGGATTTCTTAGTTTGGTTCGTTTTTTGAGTTGAAATCTGTTAGAGTTTATTATGTACGATTTCGATTTATAAATTGAAGAATTGATTTGCTCGATATTTGATCTTCAATCTGGTTTATAGGTATGTATTGTTTCGATTTTGTATATTATGCTTTTTTAGAATTTTCTTTAGTTTTGATTGAATTTATTTATGAGAATATGTTGAATAATTTTGTTTTTACGAATTGAAGACGTGTTTTGCTGGATGATTTCTCGGTTTGGTTATTTATTTTATGAATTGAAAACGTGATTTGTGAAGTATTTGTATTGTTATGAAGTTTTTTGTTCTGGTGTTTATTGTTATGAAGTATTTGTGAAAACTGAGAAAGTTCTTAGTATTGTTATGAAGTATTTGTTCTGGTTTTTATTGATGCGATCTTTTTTTCTTATTTAGATTGAAAGATGAGTGAAGATTGTACGAATGCGCCTATTTTTTTGTTGTGCAAGTATAATGGTTGCACATTTGCAATTAAGATTGATCAAAATGTTACATATGGTCAGTTGGTTGAGAAGCTATGTTTGAAATCGGATAATTTGCAATCTAATAATATTTGTCTATCTTACTCATTGTCTGGACATCCTAATTGTACGTTGGACAACAATGAGGAGTTAGATTTGTTGTTGGCATTAGTTGTGTATTTTGATTCAAAGTGTATTGATGTTGTTGTGACAGTAAAAGACTCAACCATTGACTGTGGTTATCTCAACAAAAAATTGGATTATGGAGAAAGAGAGTCAATGTTGGATCTTGAAGTTTGTGATATTGCATTGTCTCATGACAGCAGTAAGTCTGTGAACTTGTCAAACAGAGCATCTACATCCTCCAAAAGGAATTCGAGGTTGGAGGTTGAAGAAGAGGTTGATATGTTATCATCATTTGTCGACACAAGAAAAAAGTACTATTATTTGCTGGTTGGGCAGTTAGTATTACACATGTAGGACGGAAATTTGAAGGTGGAATTGTTGGATTTCGTAATGCATTGGCGAAGTTTTCTATTGAGTGTGGATTTGAGTTCATATTTGTTAAGAATGATAAAGTTCATGTCACCGCACAATGTTTGTTTAGAGAGACAAAAGGTTATATGTGGAATGTTCATGGTATAATGGAGAATGCTAATGGGTTCTTTTATATAAAGAAATTGAACAGTGTCCACACATGTGGTGCTGAAGTACGTACGATGAATCATTCTCGTATGAGTTCTGATTTAGTTGCTGATTTGATTGTTGAAGGTGTTCGTGATAATCCATTGACACGTCCAATTCATGTTGTTCGGGATTTTAAGTTTGGGTATGGACTGAGAGTTAGTTATCGTCAAGCTTGGTTGGGGGTAGAGAAAGCAAAAGGTGAGATTTTTTGAGATTACTTAATGTCATTTGACCAGTTAAGATGGTATGTGGATGTTGCAAAGAGTTGCAATCCAGGGTGCTACATTGAGTTTGAGTGTGACGATGATACTAAACGGTTTAAGAGATTATTTGTTTCTTTTCATGGTTTCATTAGTGGATTTGATTATTGTCGACTTCTCTTATTCCTTGATGGCACATTTTTGAAGGGAAGATTTAGAGGAAATTTACTTGCTGCTATAGGAAAAGATGGAAATCAAGGTACATAAGAAATCTGTTTTCTCTGTTCTGAAATTGAGAAAGTTCTCAGTTTAGAAATATGATTGAATGTTTTAAATTTTATATAATATTGTTGTTGTATATGCATTTTTTATTTTTTCAGTATTCATTTTAGTGTTTGATATTTTGAATGTTAAAGTGTTACCATTTTCTAAGAATAATATAATATTTTCATTTATTCTGTTTTGTACATGCAGGGTTGTTTCCTATTTGTTTTGCAATTGTTGGCTCAGAGAATCAAGATAATTGGCGTTGGTTTTTGGAGCATTTGAGTAGAATTGTTTCACCAGAACGAAATATTACATTTATGTCAGATTGTAACCTTAGATTAGTTGAAGTGTTGCCAAAGGTTTTCCCAATGGCTTTCCATGCTTATTGTTTATATCATTTGAAGATGAACTTGAGGCATCATTTGCGTGGTATGTTTCATGGATTGAAAGAAAAGCTGATCACTCTGTTTGGGAAATGTGCATATGCTCCAACTGAAGAAACATTTCATCGATGTTTGGTTGAGTTAAAGACTAAAGGTGGGTCAAGAGTTGAAAAGTTTTTAGATGACATACCATATGATCATTGGAGTAATGCATATTTTCGAGGGCAACGCTTTGGAGAGATGTGGTCAAATATAGCTGAATCTTTCAATTCGTGGATACGAGAGGAACGCCACTTGCCTATCACAAAGTTGATTGATAGTGTAAGAATTAAGTTGATGAGGAAAATTGCTACAATGAGGGAATTTGTTAATAAATGGAATGGTTTGATATGCCCTAAAATGGAGTCCAAGTTGCATGATGGTTTTAATACTTCGAGGCCACGGACTGTTAGTTCATCTGGAAATTATAGCGACCCCGGTCTTTTTCCTTTTGATTATTGTATCCGGACTTATGTTCCGTAGATTCCATTGTTGTATTATTGTTGTTGTCATCCTTTAATTCTTTATTTTTGAGTTATGGGTTGAGTTGGGCAGGTTTGTTACAGGTTGGTTGGGTTGGAAACCAAGTGTTGCTGTCCAGATTTTTGGACCTTTGCTCGAGCGAGGAGTTGGTCGCTCGAGCGAGCTGTTGTTTTTGTTCTTCGCTCGAGCCAGGGTTTGGTCGATCGAGCGAGAGTTGCGTCAGGGCTTAGGACCTGAGAGATGTGTTTCTTGGCTTGAGCGAGCACTTCTTCGCTCGAGCGAGCGAGGTGTATGTTTTCGAGTGCGTCGCTCGAGCGAGCATTTCGTCGCTCGAGCGAGCTTCTGGGTTGCAGACCTGAAGCATCGAGTTTTTGGCTCGAGCGAGCTTTTCTTCGCTCGAGCGTGGATTTTTGTGTCTGGTCGCTCGAGCGACCATGTCTTCGCTCGAGCGAGCCTGTTCAGTTTAAATACGCAGCAGCGTGTTTTAAAACAGTTTTTCAGCCCCTTTCAGTTTATAAAACCCTAGGTTACGAGTTCTCTCTCTCCCAACTCATCTTCTCTTCTAGGTTTGATCTAGTTAGGGTGTGTTTTTACCCTAGTTGCTTTACAAATAAGATAGAGGAGAGTGAGGGCTTTCATTTAATCTGAGCAATTGTTGGTTTGGAGCACTTTCAAGTTTTGGGCATCATCTTCGTCTTCTCTTTTTGAGTTATTTCTTCGAGGTAGGGATTTCCTACTCCATTTATACGCTTTAATCCTAAGTGGTGGTATTTTGGTATGTGGGGGTAGTTTGGTAATTTTGGGAGAAACCTTAGGGTTTTGTCATAGATTAATTTATATAATTAATTTAAAGGGAGATTGTGATATTGAGTTAAATTCATGAGATTGGGGAATTTAGTGGTTTAATGATGTATTTGGTAGTTTAAATACTTACCTTTGAGAATATTGAAATAATTGTTATAGTTATTTCTTGCTTAGAAATAATTGTTTTGGGCTATCGGTGGAGGATAGCCATTGATTGTTGTAGACCTTGCATGCGGCTTAGGTATAACTGAAATTGAGTCAATTGTTTGACTGTTAAGTTAATACAGAACATTCGTGTATTAATTATGTGTTGTATATGGCAAGTATTGATTATGTTGCATGTGCATTTGGTTTTGGAGGAGATAGGGGATGAACTCCACGGTTTAGGGGAAGATAGGGGATGGACCTCTAAACCGGACTTGTTGGGAGGAGATAGGGAATGGACTCCAGTAGCATCACTTATGTGTGTGCTTAATTATAATAGAAATATTTCTATTTGTTGTTGTTATGATACATCACCACCATGTGTATCGGTTGGGAAGTAAGGAAGTGAATTTGATTGAGATTGGTATAACACCAGCATGTGTGTTTATTATGTTATGAGAAAGGTTTAACCTGATTTGTTATCCTTGTTGAGTTGTTTGGCCAGGTTCTGAGCCATGAATGTTTAAATGGAAAGTAAAAGGTGTCATAGACCATGTGTCATAGACAACGTAGGCGTTTGTGTCGATGAATTGTAAATTGATTATCTTGTGTTAACCATGTATCGGGTGCTACTGCTTTAGTTAATTCTTATGCTTGGTTTAGTATTTCTCTACTGGGCTGTGGCTCACCCTATATGGGAACTTCATTTTCAGGTTCAGGTGGTTCACTACCTCCAAGGACTTAGCTTGTGAGGATTTGGACTTGAAGACTGGTTTTATTGTTTTAGTTGTTTTATTTGAATTATGTAAACATTCAAGCCCAGGGCTTTATTGTTTTGAGTTAGAACTCATGAAATTGTGTCCAAGTGTTGGCTTGGCAAGATGTAAGCCCGTAGGGCATTTATTTTGATGTTTTATTTCGCAATACTCTGATGACTTAAATAATATATTGTTTTTCTTTTAATAATGCATGCCTTGTTTTATATTTAATGGGTTTAATTTTGAGGGCGTGACAACTTGGTATCAGAGCGTACTGGGTTTGAATACTTTGGGTACGTGGGAAGTGATTAGTATCACAATGGGTTCGTCTCGTTTGATAGAGACTTAGTGTAATATTATATGTTTGCATGATAACATGTTTATGTGATTATGTGGGTATGGAATGTAGTTCCTAGGATGTTGATTGGATCCTTGAGTCTCTGAAAGTCTTGTTGGAAAGGCACTTGATCAATGTTGTTTCCAACCGGAACTTTAGTGGCGCCTCGGGACTATCATTATCCAGGAATGAAATTCGTAGGTGCTTATGTGATTATGTGCTTACGTGGTGTGATTTATTGTTGTCCAATGTATTAGGACGTGAGTGTTATAGTTTTGGCACATTATTTAGAGTGCTAACGTCTTTGTTTCCTTTATTAGGATGTCAGGACGAGGACGAGGTCGTGGTAGGCGTGGTAGGCAGGCCAGGCAGGAAGTGCCTATACCGGAGGAAATTCCGGCAGTTCAGGAGGGTGTTGGCCAGGCCAATGTGGCCGAGCCAGTAGGACAGCAGTTTATGGGCGCTTTGGCCCAAGGGATAGCAGGGGCATTTCAAGCGTCAGTTGACATTCTGAGGGCTGCGAATCCAGCCCAGGCTGTTGTTGCTGCAGATACAGGACCTTCTTTTCTGAAGAGGGAATTCTTCCGGTCTCACCCGGACGAATTTTTAGGTGATCCTAGCGAGCCGCTTAAGGCAGATGAATGGCTCGAACAGACAACGAAAACGTTTGAGATGCTTGGCATCGAAGACGAGGGGTTGAAGGTGACCTTGGCATCTTTCCAGCTTAAGGGGGATGCGGGTCAGTGGTGGAAGTTCACCAAAGGTCGTATTGGAGGTACTTGGAAGGCTTTTGTTGATGCTTTTCAAGAGAAGTACCTGTCTCCAGCTGTTCAGGAAAAGTTGAGAGATCAGTTCCGCCATCTTGAGCAGAATAGTTTATCAGTGGCCGAGTTTGAGGCTGCATTCACTAGTTTGTCCAGGTTTGCACCTGAGTTGGTGGCGACTGAGGAACGCCGTTGCATTGAGTTTGAGAAGAAGTTGAGGCGTGGCCTCATGCTGAGAGTTGTCGGATCTATGATTAGGGATTTTGGGCGATTGGTTGATGCAGCAGCCCATACCGAGACTATGATGCAGGAAGAGGGGGAAAGGCAGAAATGCTCCAAGAGGAGTCAGGATGGCCAGAGTGATGGCAGGAGGCAGAGAGGTTTCACTCCTCAGCAGCCTCAGAGTAGTTTTTCTAGATCCACTTTTCCAGTGCCGAGTGCTAGTTCTGGGAAAGGCAGTCAGGGAGACATTACCTGTTTCAAGTGTGGCCAGCTGGGTCACAAGTCTCCAGTTTGTCCTCAGAGGGGAGGAGTTCAGAGAGCAGCATCTTCTTCGGCTCGATCTCAGAGCCAGAGTCAGGGTAGAGGCCAGCCGCTCTCTTGTTTTCAGTGCGGTCAGCCGGGGCACATGAAGAGGTTTTGCCCACAGTTGGGTGGCACATCTGGTACATCTGGTTTGAGGCAGACTCAGAGTCAGCTGCCTGCTCAGTCAGTTCAGGTCTCGAGGGCCAATCAGGGGGCTTCTTCGTCCCAGTCTGTGCAGCAGTCTAGGGGTGAGCAGGTTGATCAGAGGCCATCTGGGCGCGTGTATGCTGTTACAGCGCAGGATCATGTACCGGCTCCATCTGTCGTGAGAGGTACCTTCTTGTTTTGCAATTCCGTTGCTAGTGTTTTGATCGATACGGGTGCATCTCATTCCTTTGTGTCTGCTGCATTTGCATCCATTTTGGAGTTGGAGTTAGCTCAGTTAGCATCTCCTATTTGTGTAGTGTCACCTCTTGGGGGTAAATTGATTTTGAAACAAGGTGTTAGGGGTTGTGATATAGAGGTCGATGATCATAGAATCCCTTTCTCTTTTGTAGTTATGCCTATGAAGGGCTTTGATGTTATTTTGGGTATGGACTGGTTGTCGTCATACCGGGCAGTTATTGATTGCTATCGTCAGAGGGTCACTTGTTGTACCGTGAACGGGGAGTGTTTTCGTTTTCTGGGAGATCGGGTTGGTAGTGTTTTGCCACCGGAGTATGATCCGCGGGGGCGGAGTGAGCTTAGTGGTCTACTTGCTAGTCTTTCGATTAGTGAGGGTGATGAGACCCAGGTTGTGTTGCCGAGGGTGGTTTGTGAGTATTCGGACGTTTTTCCCGAGGATCTTGTTAGTTTGCCACCTCAGCGAGAGATTGAGTTCTCTATTGATTTAGTGCCCGGCACGGCGCCGATTTCTATGGCACCTTATCGTTTTGCCCCAGCCGAGTTAGTTGAGTTGAAGGTTCAACTCCAGGAGTTGCTAGATAAGGGCTATATTCGCCCTAGTGTTTCGCCGTGGGGAGCACCGGCCCTCTTTGCTAAGAAGAAAGGTGGTGCTTTGAGATTGTGTATCGATTACCGGAAGTTGAATCGGGCTACAGTTAAGAATAAGTATCCTATGCCCCGTATTGATGATTTGTTTGACCAGTTGAAGGGTTCCCGTTGTTTCTCTAAGATAGATTTGAGATCGGGTTATCATCAGTTGAGAGTCAGAGAGGAGGATATTCCGAAGACGGCATTCCGTACGCGGTATGGCCACTATGAGTTTCTGGTGATGCCGTTTGGGCTCACCAATGCACCGGCAGTGTTTATGGATTTGATGAACCGGATCTTCCGGGAATTCTTGGATCGTTTTGTGGTCGTCTTCGTGGACGACATCCTGATTTATTCACCTTCGAGGGAGGAGCACGAGGAACACTTGAGAGTGGTGCTTGAGTTACTTAGAGCCCATAAGCTGTATGCTAAGTTCGGGAAGTGTGAGTTCTGGCTAGAAGAGGTGAAGTTCTTAGGCCATGTAGTTTCTGGGGAAGGGGTGTCTGTTGATACATCAAGACTGAGGCAGTGCAAGATTGGGCACAGCCTAAGAGTGTGTTTGAGATCCGCAGTTTTCTGGGATTAGCTGGGTATTATCGTCGGTTTGTGAAGATTTTCCAGGTTAGCTTCACCTTTGACTAGATTGACTCGGAAGGGAGTCAAATTTGTATGGAGTGAGACTTGTGAAAAGTCGTTTCAGGAGTTGAAGGTTAGACTGACCACCGCTCCAGTCTTGATTATTCCGGAGAGAGGGTTGGGTTATGCAGTCTATTGTGATGCCTCACGAGAGGGTCTGGGTTGTGTGTTGATGCAAGAGGGGAAAGTGGTCGCCTATGGCTCACGTCAGTTGAAAATTCATGAGAAGAATTACCCTACGCATGATTTAGAATTAGCAGCTGTGATTTTTGCCTTGAAGATTTGGAGGCATTATCTTTATGGTGAGAGGTTCGAGGTATTCTCGGATCATAAGAGTCTGAAATATCTGTTTACACAGAAAGACTTGAATTTGAGGCAGAGGAGGTGGATGGAGTTCATTGAGGATTATGACTTCGAGTTGCACTATCATCCGGGAAAGGCCAATGTTGTGGCCGATGCCCTTAGTAGGAAATCTGTTGGTGACTTAGCTAGTATAGCCATCCGGGAGTGGGAGATGTTGGGTGCAGTTGGGGAGTTTGATTTGCATCTGGGCGAATCCGTTGAGGCTGCGGCTTATTTTCTGTTGTTGCACAGCCTACACTTGTGACTCGAGTGTTAGAGGCTCAGAGGGGTGATCTTGAGGTAGAATCTCTCCGAGAGAAGATTTCCAATGGGAAGGTTGAGAAGGGTTTGACGGTGTATCCCGACTTGAGTGTGAGATACCGAGACCGTCTGTTTGTGCCGGAGTCTTGCCGAGAGGAGGTACTCCGAGAGTTTCATCATTCACGCCTTGCGGTACATCCGGGAGGTACTTAGATGTATCGGGATTTGGGTCGCCAGTTTTGGTGGCGGGGTATGAAGAGAGATGTGGCAGCTTTCGTGTCTAAGTGCCATACTTGTCAGCAAGTGAAGGCCGAACATCAGAGGCCAGCGGGTTTGCTGCAACCCTTGCCTATTGCCGAGTGGAAGTGGGAGCATGTCACTATGGACTTCGTTGTGGGTCTTCCGAGGACTCAGCGGGGTAGTGATGCTATTTGGGTGGTTGTAGATCGGTTGACTAAGTCGGCGCACTTCATTCCTATGCGCGTGAGAGATTCGGTAGATCATCTTGCCGACTTGTACATTAGGGACATAGTGAGGTTGCACGGGGTCCCGGTGACGATCGTCTCAGATAGAGATCCTCGTTTTACTGCTAGGTTGTGGCAGAGTTTGCAGAGTGCCTTAGGCACTAAGTTGACCTTTAGCACGGCTTATCATCCTCAGACTGACGGACAGTCCGAGCGTACTATTCAGATCCTTGAGGATATGCTTCGGGGTTGTGTTCTCGACTTTAGTGGGTCGTGGGAGAGGCACTTGCCATTAGTGGAGTTTGCCTACAACAACAGTTTTCAGTCTAGTATTGGTATGGCACCGTTTGAGGCCTTGTATGGCCGACCGTGTAGATCTCCTGTTTGTTGGGCCGAGGTGGGTGATGCACCTCTGTTGGGTCCGGAGTTGGTGAGGGAAACAACGGAGAAAGTTGAGCTTATCCGTAAGAGGCTTGTTACAGCACAGAGTCGTCAGAAATCTTATGCCGACCGTAGGAGGAGACCTTTGGTATTCGAGGTGGGTGATCATGTCTTTCTGAAGATATCACCTAGACGTGGTTTGATGAGGTTTGGGAAGAGCGGGAAGTTGTCCCCTCGGTTCATAGGTCCTTTTGAGATCCTTGACAGGATTGGCGAGGCTGCTTATCGTTTAGCTTTGCCACCGCAGTTGTCCGGAGTACATGACGTGTTTCATGTGAGTATGCTTCGGAAGTATGAGCCGGATCCATCGCATGTGTTGGATTGGACTGATTTAGCTTTTGATGAGGATGTCTCATGTGAGGAGAGACCAATTCGGGTCTTGGATAGACGGGATCAAGTTTTGCGAGGCAAAACCATCCCTTTGGTGAAGGTTTTGTGGAAGCATCACGGGGTGGAGGAGGCCACTTGGGAACGTGAGTTGGAAGTCCGCGAGAAATATCCGGATATGTTTATTGATTTGTAATCTTGTATTTAGATTATATAATAATGTTCAACTTAAGAGCTTTATATAGATGTCTTAACTTGGAAAACATTGAGAATGTTTTGGGTTTAATGTTAACATTTGCACTTGCCTTTTTATGGAAGTGGAGTATAACATTTATATATTGAATGTGTTGTTTATATCATGAACTTGAATAATGATATGGAAATTGTTAACATTGAAAGAAATAATGCATAATATTGATGCAAGTTGAATATATGTTGATTTATACATATTGTGAGATGCCTCTTGATAAGAGATGAAGTGACCGGTATTGGGTCAAGTTGTTGTTTATTGTTTTATAATATCATTGGGAATTGAAAAAAAACTTGTTTTTACAAACTCATGCTTAATTTCGGGGACGAAATTCTTTTAAGGGGGGGAGGTTATAGCGACCCCGGTCTTTTTCCTTTTGATTATTGTATCCGGACTTATGTTCCGTAGATTCCATTGTTGTATTATTGTTGTTGTCATCTTTTAATTCTTTATTTTTGAGTTATGGGTTGAGTTGGGCAGGTTTGTTACAGGTTGGTTGGGTTGGAAACCAAGTGTTGCTGTCCAGATTTTTGGACCTTCGCTCGAGCGAGGAGTTGGTCGCTCGAGCGAGCTGTTGTTTTTGTTCTTCACTCGAGCCAGGGTTTGGTCGATCGAGCGAGAGTCTGCGTCTGGGCTTAGGACCTGAGAGATGTGTTTCTTGGCTCGAGCGAGCACTTCTTCGCTCGAGCGAGCGAGGTGTATGTTTTCGAGTGTGTCGCTCGAGCGAGCATTTCGTCGCTCGAGCGAGCTTCTGGGTTGCAGACCTGAAGCATCGAGTTTTTGGCTCGAGCGAGCTTTTCTTCGCTCGAGCGTGGATTTTTGTGTCTGGTCGCTCGAGCGACCATGTCTTCGCTCGAGCGAGCCTGTTCAGTTTAAATACGCAGCAGCGTGTTTTAAAACAGTTTTTCAGCCCCTTTCAGTTTATAAAACCCTAGGTTACGAGTTCTCTCTCTCCCAACTCATCTTCTCTTCTAGGTTTGATCTAGTTAGGGTGTGTTTTTACCCTAGTTGCTTTACAAATAAGATAGAGGAGAGTGAGGGCTTTCATTTAATCTGAGCAATTGTTGGTTTGGAGCACTTTCAAGTTTTGGGCATCATCTTCGTCTTCTCTTTTTGAGTTATTTCTTCGAGGTAGGGATTTCCTACTCCATTTATACGCTTTAATCCTAAGTGGTGGTATTTTGGTATGTGGGGGTAGTTTGGTAATTTTGGGAGAAACCTTAGGGTTTTGTCATAGATTAATTTATATAATTAATTTAAAGGGAGATTGTGATATTGAGTTAAATTCATGAGATTGGGGAATTTAGTGGTTTAATGATGTATTTGGTAGTTTAAATACTTACCTTTGAGAATATTGAAATAATTGTTATAGTTATTTCTTGCTTAGAAATAATTGTTTTGGGCTATCGGTGGAGGATAGCCATTGATTGTTGTAGACCTTGCATGCGGCTTAGGTATAACTGAAATTGAGTCAATTGTTTGACTGTTAAGTTAATACAGAACATTCGTGTATTAATTATGTGTTGTATATGGCAAGTATTGATTATGTTGCATGTGCATTTGGTTTTGGAGGAGATAGGGGATGAACTCCACGGTTTAGGGGAAGATAGGGGATGGACCTCTAAACCGGACTTGTTGGGAGGAGATAGGGATGGACTCCAGTAGCATCACTTATGTGTGTGCTTAATTATAATAGAAATATTTCTATTTGTTGTTGTTATGATACATCACCACCATGTGTATCGGTTGGGAAGTAAGGAAGTGAATTTGATTGAGATTGGTATAACACCAGCATGTGTGTTTATTATGTTATGAGAAAGGTTTAACCTGATTTGTTATCCTTGTTGAGTTGTTTGGCCAGGTTCTGAGCCATGAATGTTTAAATGGAAAGTAAAAGGTGTCATAGACCATGTGTCATAGACAACGTAGGCGTTTGTGTCGATGAATTGTAAATTGATTATCTTGTGTTAACCATGTATCGGGTGCTACTGCTTTAGTTAATTCTTATGCTTGGTTTAGTATTTCTCTACTGGGCTGTGGCTCACCCTATATGGGAACTTCATTTTCAGGTTCAGGTGGTTCACTACCTCCAAGGACTTAGCTTGTGAGGATTTGGACTTGAAGACTGGTTTTATTGTTTTAGTTGTTTTATTTGAATTATGTAAACATTCAAGCCCAGGGCTTTATTGGTTTTGAGTTAGAACTCATGAAATTGTGTCCAAGTGTTGGCTTGGCAAGATGTAAGCCCGTAGGGCATTTATTTTGATGTTTTATTTCGCAATACTCTGATGACTTAAATAATATATTGTTTTTCTTTTAATAATGCATGCCTTGTTTTATATTTAATGGGTTTAATTTTGAGGGCGTGACAGAAATGATGTCTATGAGGTGCATTCACATCCATCTGTTTCAGTTGACATTAGTAGACGAATTTGTTCTTGTGGCGAGTGGCAGTTGAAAGGGTTTCCATGTGCACATGCAGTTGGTGCTATACAAAAGAGTGGACATGATTTGAGTTTATTTGTTGATCAATACTTCTATGTTCAAAGTTATCGAGAGTCATATTCATTTCCCATATATCCTGTTCCTTCAATTTGGAAACCAGATTGTAATGTTGATGGTGATAGTGAAGTTGTTCTTCCTCCTTTGTCTAAGAAGCAACCAGGAAGGCCAAATAAGAAAAGGATTCGTTCGAATGGTGAGAAAGTAAGGCAAATTACTTGTAGTAGATGTGGGAAGGTTGGCAATCACAATAAGAAATCGTGTAAGGAGGCTTTGTGATTTTTTGTAGCTGCTTTGTGATTGTAAAAATTTCGTATTTATAAATTTCTTGAAGCAGCAGTTTGTACTATTGAGCACTGAGTAATAATCTTCTATGTTTTGAATAAAGTGACATTGAATTGAAAGTGAAAATATTCTTAGTTTCAAATTTTAATTTTTGAAATTGTTTGTAATAATATTGTTTAGTTGGCTTTCGTAAATAAACTTGACTGTTGAATGTTTGTTTTGAAGATTATGTGAATACTGTATAAAAAGTGAACATATTCTCAGTTTAAGTTTTTAGTTCAAAATAGCTGATTTTGTGATAATAGTGTGAAGCTCTTGTTATGAATTGGAACTAGTTATAAATGTGATCAATTGAATGAATGTGAATTAATATTCTAAATAGATGTGGTCAATGCTCTATGTTTTGATTAAAGTAACAGTGAACTAAAAATGAAAATATTCTTTGTTTCGAATTTTAGTTTTTCAAATTGTCATAATATTGTGAGGCAGTAAATAAATTGTTGTGATAATATTGTTGTTTGAAAATTGAGTGATCTGTATAAAACTGAAAATATTCTCAGTTTTAAAGTTTCTAAGTTTGAAAATAAGTGATTGTGATAATATTGAGGCAACAAAACACTGCATAAAAACTGAAAATATAAACAAAAACATCAACAAAACACTAAGAATATGGACAAAAACATCCACTATTTTCACATGTAATACTATTTTCACTTTTCCCATATAGTAGTGTGAGGAACATGATAATAGAAACTGAAAATATAGACAAAAACATCAACAAAGCTCGGGTGCATATATCTTTGAGAGTATGACAAAATATTCCATTACACATCATAGAAATTGTAATATGTTTGTTAGGCAATATGTTTGGAACTATTAACAAAAACATTAGTCATTGTATCAGAGTGTTACAAAAAAGAGTTTATTGAGTTACGCATCAAAAAAGATTTCATTGAATGTTGCAATCTTGACTCTACTTGACTCTGATTGATCTTTGTGGATCACTGAGGAACTCATGTACCATGTCTGCTCTGAGTCTTGTGGATGTGCCTGGTGGTAATGTGTTTGGAATTTGTTGATGCCTCATGTATTGTCTTGTGATATAGCAAACAATAATTCGACAGTCATTCCTACATAAATCATTTTTGACACAGTTAGGTAAAAAACAATTTGTTTTGAAAAAGATATTAAAATTTGTTAGTTAGAATAAATTAACATACGTCATTGCTTCTTGTTGAAGGCTGTCTTTAACTGATTCAATCTTGACATCAGGATTCTATGCTTTTTCTGCTTGACAAGGTGTATCCTTCATGTATTGATGGATGATTTTTTGCTGTAAAAAACATCAATATAAAGTATGTAATGATTTACATCTAATTATTGTAATGGTAATCTGAAATTGTTCTTACCAGTTGATTTGCAACGTTGTAGTGCTTGTTCTTTCCTTTTCTTGGTCTCAAAGAGTTGAAATGTTTCCAAGTCCCCAAGTGTTTGTCGATAACAAGTAATGTCCAATGACTAAAATTGTGGATGGGGATATGGATATATCTACATGGGAGGGATTCTTGCAAAGTATTTTTCAAATTCTTTTTCCTTTGTTATGAAGTTTTCTTCTTCAACATTGGCTGTTTTTTACAAAAAATATGTAAATGTTCACAGTAATAGTACGAACTCAATATTCAAATGTCGATGAAAAGCAACAAAACATGATTAACTACAATTTATCACTCAAATTGTTTTGAAATCTGAGTATATTCCCGGCAATGATACCAAAATCAAAATTTGAGAACATTCACAACAATGATAACAAATACAAAAAATCTACTTTGAAACCAAAATTGAGCGGAAGATAAAGTATAGAATTGACACATGTACATTTATTCCTTACCCAATATAGACTTGACAGTATGAAAGACTTGCCATTGTGCTCTGCTCCATTACCAGAATTTTGTGCTTGTGGTTCTCTTTCAAGAATTTCAGCATATGCATCAATTGTCTATCTAATTGAAACACAAAAGTGATGTTAACAAATTAATGGGAAGTTTTTTAGTGTTAAAATATTACAAATATTATACCCACACAGCTGGATATGTCTGTCCCTTTTACCAAGTTCTTGATATCATTAATAAACACAAAATTTTCATATCTTTCGCCAAACCATATACAATCACTACAAAACAATAAAAAATGTGTTAATAATTAAGTCAAAATATTTTTAGTAAACAGAGCTATTTCTCAGTTTCATTTCATATATTTGTACTACATGAAAAATTGAAAGATTTATGTAAGATTATACCTTGATTCTGTTTGCTTTTCTTTCCAAAGAATTTGTAGTTTATATTTATCTTCAGGAGGTAACAATTGAGCCACAGGATACTTGTTTGAAATTGTCTCATCTTTGTGTTCCTTCTCTTTCTCAACTTCAACTTTCTTGCCTCTATACTCATAATCTAATATCTCAGTAGTCTTCCTTGCTTTAGCTTTGATATTTTTAATCATGAAATTCTGTAGATTTTTTTGTCTTGATTTTGTCAGATCATCGGCTTTTATTGCACAAACTTGTTGGGTTAAGTCATGGACTTCTTCCTCCACTAACTGATTCTGCAACTAAGAATTTTGACAATCTTTCACATTTGTATTTGTCTCACAATGTTTTGTTGCAAAAGGTTGTTGTGTTATCTTATGGACCTCTTTCTGATGGAGCTCTTTGTCCACCACTTCAGAATTTTCATGGACCTCTTTCTGATGGAGCTCTTTGTCCACCATTTCAGAATTTTCCTAGACCTCTTTCTGCAGCACTTGAGAATTTTCATCGTTTATTGTATGACCTTCATTCTTTGCATCTGTCCCAGAATGTTTTACTCCACAAACTTCTTGGGTTATCTCATGGACCTCTTTTTCAACCAATTGGTTATGCAATCAAGAATTTTCATCTTTCAATTGTTGTATTTGTGCTGTGAGTAACCTGTTATCCTCTTCAAGTTTATTTATGTAGATGGTCTTCACTGTGTTGTCAAGTTGCAAATTGTTGTTCTCAATTTGAAGTTTCTCAAGTGTTTGTTAATGAATTTGTTCTTCTCTCTCATGTGCATCATTGAGTATAATGTTGCAGAAGTCATTAAAGTCTTCATTTGCTGGCTTTTGTTCTTGGTGGCACTCTTCAGCATATTGACCATCTTCTTCTTCTTCTTCTTCTTCTTCAGAATCTTCTTTTTCTTCTTCAGTATTTTCAGCATCTTGTTTTTGTTGTTCTTGTTCTTGTACTTCTTCTTCAGCATCTTCTTCTTCTTCATCTTTAGTAGTTTCAGCATCTTCGTTTTCTTCTTCTTCAGTGTCATCAAGTTCTTCATCACTTTTCTTACTCAATTGAGCACTAGTTACCTGTAGGTCAACATACAATAGATATTAGTTTTTGAAATAATTGAAGTTTAGGAAACTAAAAAGTTTCTCAGTAATAATTCAGTGTATAAAAATGGAAATTTTTCCCAACTTGAATTGAAATTCAAATGAGATGAGGATGTGACCTGTCTTGTTGTCAGCTGATGTACAGATATGACTTTCATACATTTATGTAATTTGATAAGATTTCACTTGATCACCCTTGCGCATGCTTTGTTAACTTCAGGATAGATGATCAGTGTGTGCTCACACAACCAATACTACAAAGCAAATGTAAAGAATTTTTGTCATTTGAATAACAAATAATACTATATGTTATTAACAACAAACTAATAGAATAGAGTAAAGATGTACTTAGTACAAGAGCCATAACACATCCTGTGACTTTTGCTGGATTTTTGTGGCATTTTTCAATTGAAGACATCAGTGTGTTCCTTATTGCTTCTGCCCAATTGTATTTTCTCATTGAGTTTATGTCTTCCATGTAATTAAGAAATACCCATCCAACTGTTGTTCCTGATGTAAAGAAAAAAAGCTTCAAACAAGTATACATACACATCATCCTTATCACATCTTCAGTGTCTTCTTTCTTCTTGCCTTTCAATGCTTTTTGCAACAAGTCTATGATGGTTGTGCTCGATAGCCTTTTAGTTTGTATGGATCTCCTTTGTCAGAAATGATGATATACTTTTATTTCCATAACCAAGATGCATCGGCTCAACTCCACAAGATATATCGAAGATAGACTTGATGTCTTTTGTTGTTAGCTTTACAGTTTCTAGTCCTAACTGGAAAGAATCACTGCTGCCTGGCTGGTATGTTTGAATTATTTTCAATGCAATGTCATCATATTTTCTACATTGTTTATAATTCATCTTCTTTTTCAATATGACATCAAACAATAAACAAAATGGGGTTTTCTTCAAGCCATTAATATGCTCATTCCTGAGTTTTATATACTGTAATAGCTTCACTATTGTTACCATGTTTGATATGAAAGTTTGTTCTTGTTCTTGTACTTCTTCTTCAGCATCTTCTTCTTCAACATCTTCTTGTTCTTCATCTTCAGTATTTTCAGCATCTTCTTTTTCTTCTTCTTCAGTGTCATCAAGTTCTTCATCACTTTTCTCACTCAATTGAGCACTAGTAACCTGTAGGTCAACATACAATAGATAATAGTTTTTGAAATAATTGAATTTTAGGAAACTAAAAAGTTTTTTAGTAATAATTCAGTGTATAAAAATGGGGATTTTTCCCAACTTGAATTGAAATTCAAATGAGATGAGGATATGACCTATCTTTTTGTCAGCTGATGTACTGATATGACTTTCATACGTTTATGTAATTTGATAAGATTCCACTTGATCACCCTTACGCATGCTTCGCTAACTTCAGGATAGATGATCAGTGTGTGCTCACACAACCAATACTACAAAGCAAATGTAAAGAATTTTTGTCATTTGAATAACAAATAATACTATATGTTATTAACAACAAACTAATAGAATAGAGTAAAGATGTACTTACTAAGAGAGCCATAACACATCCTGTGACTTTTGTTGGATTTTTGTGGTATTTTTCAATTGAAGACATCAGTGTGTTCCCTATTGCTTCTGCCCAATTGTATTTTCTCATTGAGTTTATGTCTTCCATGTAATTAAGAAATACCCATCCAACTGTTGTTCCTGATGTAGAGAAAAAAAGCTTCAAACAAGTATACATACATAGCATCCTTATCACATCTTCAGTGTCTTCTTTCTTCTTGCCTTTCAATGCTTTTTGCAACAAGTCTATGATGGTTGTGCTCGATAGCCTTTCAGTTTGTATATGGATCTCCTTGTCAGAAATGATGATATACTTTTATTTCCATAACCAAGATGCATTGGCTCATCCCCACAAGATATATCGAAGATGGACTTTGTAACGCCCTCAAAAATAAACCCATAATACATAATATTAACATGCGGAATTATAAGGAAATAAAGTATCTTATTCCATTCATCAGAGTACCATGAAATAAAAACATCATAATAAATGCCCGATGGGCTTACATCTTGCCAAGCCAACACTTGGACACAATTCCATGAGTTCTAACTCAAAAACAAATAAAGCCCTAGGCTTGAAAGTTTACAAGTTGTTCAAATAAAACAAATAAAATAAAGCAAGTCTTCGAGTCCAAATCCTCACAAGCTAAGTCCTTGGAGGTAGTGAACCACCTGAACCTGAAAATGAAGTTCCCATATAGGGTGAGCCACAGCCCAGTAGAAAAATACTAAACCAAGCATAAGAATTAACTAAAGCATTAGCATTCGATACATGGTTAACACAAGATAATCAATTTCCAATTTCATGACACGAATGTCTATATTGTCTATGACATATTGTCTATGACACCTTTCACTTTCCAATATTTATTCAACTTTCCAATTATATCATTATGGCTCAGAACCTGGCCAACTATAATAGTGATCCAGATGTCACAAAAATAAATGAGACTAAAGCTCAAACCACAACACTTCCATACTTTCAACTGATACACATTATAATGATGTATCATATCAATAACAAATAGCAATATTGCTATTATCAATAAGCACACATATGAGTGATGCTACTGGAGTCCATCCCCTATCTCCTCCCAAACAATAAAACACTTCAATATAAATAAGCACACATAAAAGTGATGCTAATGGAGTCCATCCCCTATCTCCTCCCAACAATTCCGGTTTAGAGGTCCATCCCCTATCTTCCCCTAAACCGTGGAGTTCATCCCCTATCTTCTCCAAACAACATGCATATGCAATGAAACACACAATTGCCATATACAACACATAATCAATACAAGTAATGTTCTGTATTAATTCAACAGTCAACATAAGTGACTTAATTCCAGTTATACCTAAGCCACATGCAAGGTCTACAACAATCACGACTATCCTCCACCGATAGCCCAAAACAGTTATTTCTAAACAAGAAATAAATACAACAATGAATGTAAAATCAACATTCTCATAGGTAAGTATTTAAACTACCCAACTATATCATTAATCTCATAATTTCCCCAACTTCATGAATTAAACCCAATTCCACATTTTTCCCTTAAATTAATTATACAAATTAATCTAAGCCAAAACCCTAAGGTTTCTCCCAAAATCACCAAACTACCCCCCACATACCAAAATACCAACACTTAGGATTAAAGCGTATAAATGGAGTAGGAAATCCCTACCTCGAAGCAAGAACCCAAAAAGAAGAAGACGGAGATGATAGCCCAAACTCCAAAGTGCTCCAAATCAACAACCGTTCAGATTAAATGAAAGCCCTCACTCTCCTCTATCTTATTTGTAAAGCAACTAGGGTAAAAACACACCCTAACTAGATCAAACCTCGGAGAAAAGTGGGTTGGGAGAGAGAGAACTTGGAATTTAGGGTTTAGAATCTGAAAAGAAGATGAAAAACTGCTTAAAAACGCTAAAACACAGTTTCCGCCCCGCTCGAGCGGACAAACTCCCTCTCGAGCGGACACTCACAGACTCCCGCTCGAGCGGACAATTCCACGCTCGAGCGGCGGATGCACACTCCCAGCATCTCGACAAACCAGGTCCCCGCTCGAGCGCCCAAATCCCCGCTCGAGCGTCACTCACACACTCCCGCTCGAGCGACCCAACGCCCGCTCGAGCGTCCAACCCTGCACAAGAAATACTGGATGGGTGTTTTTCCCGCTCGAGCGCCAAAACCCCCGCTCGAGCGGACAAGCCAAAATCTGGGCAATTAGTTTTGGTTCCTAAGCTCAACCAACCTGTTCCAAACCCGCCCAACACATCCTATAACTCCAAATAAGAAAATATAGGACGACAACAACCATTACACAAAGATAGAATCTACGGAACCTAAGTCCGGATACAATAATCAAAAGGGAAAAGACCGGGGTCGTTATAGACTTGATGTCTTCTATTGTTAGCTTTACAGTTTCTGGTCCTAACTGGAAAGAACCATTGCTGCTTAGCTGGTATGTTTGAATTATTTTCAATGCAATGTCATCATATTTTCTGCATTGTTTATAATTCATCTTATTTTTTAGTATGGCATCAAACAATAACCAAAATGGGGTTTTCTTTAAGCCATTAATATGCTCATTCCTGAGTTTGATGTGTTGTAATAGCTTCACTATTGTCACCATGTTTGATCTGAAAGTTAATCTCCATTCTCTACGCTTTCCCTTTTGCTTTTTATCCATTGAAGTTGATTTTTTATACTTTCTTATCATTTTGTTTGCATTACTTTTTAGTCTTGCGGTTTTCATGAGTTGCTTTCCTGTACGGAAAATCAAAATAAACAAGATATAAACACTGAGAATATGTCCTAAAAGAATGAATCCAATGTCATTCTCATGAAGTCTAAATTTGATAACATTCATGGCTATAAAAACAAAATCAACATTGAAACTTAAATTGAAAGCAAGAGAAGATGATTAACTAGGGGTTTTCACTCAAATTGATTCAGAATATGAGAACATTCACAGCAATCGCAGCAAAAATCAACATTGAAACTTAAATTGGAAGCAAGAGAACATGATTAACTAGGGTTTTCAATCAAATTGATTGAAAACTGGAGAAAATTCACAACAATAATGTCAAACTCAATATTGAAACCTAAATTGAAATCAAGAGAATATGATTAAGTCCGAGTTTTCACTCAAATGGACTAAGAATCTGAGAACATTAACAACAATCGTACGAAAATCAACATTGAAACCCAAATTCAAACCAAGAGAATATGATTCACTAAGGTTTTTCACTCAAATTGTCTAAGAATCTGAGAACATTCACAGGAATCGTGCCAAAATCAACAATGAAAGCTAAATTGAAACCAGTAGAATATGATTAACTAAGGTTTTTCACTCAAATTGATTGAAAATATGAGAACATTGACAGCAATGGTACCACACTCAACATTGAAACCTAAATTGAAAGCAATAGGATATGATTAATTAGGGTTTTTTATTCAAATAGATTCAGATTGAAACCCAAATTGAAACTAAAAGAATATGATTCACTAAGGTTTTTTTACTCAAATTGTCTAAGAATCTGAGAACATTCACAGGAATCGTACCAAAATCAACAATGAAAGCTAAATTGAAACCAATAGAATATGATTAACTAAGGTTTTTCACTGAAATTGATTGAAAATATGAGAACATTGACAGCAATGGTATCACACTCAACATTGAAACCTAAATTGAAAGGAATAAGATATGATTAAGTAGGGTTTTTCACTCAAATTGATTCAGAATATGAGAATATTCACAGCAATCGCAGCAAAATCAACAATGAAAGCTAAATTGAAACCAATAGAATATGATTAATTAAGGTTTTTCACTGAAATTGATTGAAAATATGAGAACATTGACAGCAATGGTACCACACTCAACATTGAAATCTAAATTGAAAGGAATATGATATGATTAAGTAGGGTTTTTCACTCAAATTGATTCAAAATATGAGAATATTCACAGCAATCGCAGCAAAATCAACATTGAAACTTAAATTTGAAGCAAGAGAACATGATTAACTAGGGTCTTCAGTCAAATTGATTGAAAACTTGAGAAAATTGACAACAATCATGTCAAACTCAATATTGAAACCTAAATTGAAATCAAGAGAATATGGATTAAGTCTGGGTTTTCACTCAAATTGACTAAGAATCTGAGAACATTAACAACAATCGTACAAAAATCAACATTGAAACCCAAATTCAAACCAAGAGAATATGATTCACTAAGGTTTTTTTACTCAAATTGTCTAAGAATCTGAGAACATTCACAGGAATCGTACCAAAATCAACATTGAAAGCTAAATTGAAATTAGAGAATATGATTCACTAAGGTTTTTTACTCAAATTGTCTAAGAATTTGAGAACATTCACAGGAATCGTGCCAAAATCAACAATGAAAGCTAAATTGAAACCAATAGAATATGATTAACTAAGGTTTTTCACTCAAATTGATTGAAAATATGAGAACATTGACAGCAATGGTACCACACTCAACATTGAAACCTAAATTGAAAAGAATAGGGTATGATTAAGTAGGGTTTTTCACTCAAATTGATTCAGAATATGAGAACATTCAAAGCAATCACAGCAAAATCAACATTGAAACTTAAATTGAAAGTAAGCGAACATGATTAACTAGGGGTTTTCACTTAATTTCAGCAAGAATCTGAGAACATTAACAGCAATGGTAGCCAAATCAACATTGAATCCTAAATTGAAAGTAAGAGAAGATGATTAATTTGGGTTTTTCACTCAAATTCAATATGAATCTAAAAACATTAACAACAATGGTACTAAAATCAACATTGAAAACTAAATTAAAAGTAAGAGAACATGATTAACTAGGATTTTTCACTCAAATTCACTAAGAATCTGAGAATATTAACAGTAATCGCACCAAAATCAACATTGAAACTTAAATAAAAAGCAAGAGAATATGATTAACTAGGGTTTTTCACTCAAATTCACTAAGAATTAGAGAATATTTATAGAAATCGCACCAAAAATCAACAATGAAACCTAAATAGAAAGCAAGGGAACATGATTAACTAGGGTTTTTCACTCAAATTCACAAAGAATCTGAGAATATTCACAGCAATCGTACCAAAATCAACAATGAAACCTAAATTGAAAGAATGAGAACATGATTTTTGTGGCATTACAATGAATGTTCTTAGATTCACAAACAAAAACAAAAACAAAAGTTTCGAAAACAAAAGTTCCGAACTCAACATTCAAGCTGAAATGGAAATCAAAAACAAAAGTTTTGAAAATGAAAGATTTCGCAAAACTAGGGTTTAAGATACTTGAATCTTACTTGTTTTCACCATTTTTGGTTGTTCGGATGTTTGAATGTTTGATGATCTAGTTTGTTTTTGTGAAATCTGAGACAAGATTGATGAAGGTGAGAATGAAATCTGCAAGGGTGAGAAATGGCGGGTTGAACTGTGAATGAAATCGTGAATCTGCAATTTTTGTTTTGTGTTTTAATTTGGTAAGGGTAGTTTCGTCATTTCAATGGATTATGGGACTAACTAGTTAAAAGTTTTTGAACTAGGACTTAATGTACCATTATTTGCTAAAACGGGACTTACCTGTAAATCACCATTTTTTTTTAGTAAAGTTAAATAGAATAAAATTAACATAAATAGTATGAAAGTATAAAAATTCATATTTCATTCACTTTTTTTTATTCTTCTCAAATCTTTATAAAATTTATTATATTTTTTTTCAAATCTCGAAAAAGATATATGCAATTTACCCAAACAAAAAGGAAATAAGAAAAAAGACAAATTTAGAAACTTCAAGGAGAATGTCATCTAGATGAAAAGGAAAATACGTTGAGGCTCAAAGAAAGTAGCCATATTGTGAAGGAAGGAAATAGTAAGTAACTTGTAAAAATTACATGATGGTTTTAATTTTCGTGGGGAAAGTGATCCAGTCTTTGGGAAATTTTTTTTTTTTAACATAATTATGTTATCACCATTCAATAATTATTTATTATTATTTTTATTATATATATGTGATAAAGTAGTTATATTCTGAAAGTAGAATTCATCATTTTCATATAAATTTATTATTAGATAGTATTATCACATGTCACTGATGACATGAGTTGTTAGGTTTTTGTTATTGGCAATCCTATTTGAAAAAAATCCTTTCAGTTGTAATTTTATTCGTTCTTTTATTTCAGTGAGGCTATGAGTATTTAGATGCGAATCTAACCCAAATTGTGCCTTGCAGAGAAGTTTGTGATCTTTATTCTTTCATGTTTGCCACTTCGCTGACTATGCCAGGGATCGAGCTACCCGGTCAGCTCGCAGAGATCTAGGGGGCAGTGCCCCATAGTGAGTCCGGGGCAGTGCCCCCGAAGCAAAAAGAAAAATTGTAGTTGAAGTTGTTTGACTACTCGAGCAAAGATGCAATCCTCTTAGAAGTTTCACTCGCCTGTAAAAGTACTGGAAGTTGAGATTTTACGCTTGAGAGAACTTTCCATTGCTCGAGCGAAGGCACTTGTTTAGAAATACGCGTTTAAGCCATACTGCTTAAGCGACCATTCCTACGCTCGAGTGGTGATCGCGATTCTACCTTCTATAAAGTTGCGATTAAATCAGTTTCTAGGGCACAACTTCTAGATCTTCTTCTTGGGTATTAGGATTTTCATCTGGAGCTTCTGTGCTTGTTTCCTTTGATATCTGTGAGAGTTTATATCATGAATTGAGTGGATTATATCAAAGGGGGTTGTTTTATTTATTCGGTACAAAAAAGAGAGTTGTTCTTCGGTGGATTACAGAGAATTTAGGCCTGAAGCTTTGGTGGATTCCGTAGTGGCTCATCGTCGTGGATTTGATATTGGCGTTGTGGATTCAATGTTGAGCAAGACAATTCCGAGGTGAAGACGGGGCTGGAAGAGGCACATAGGGGTCAGTTCAATTTGGGCATGGAGTCGCTAGGTAATTGAGGGTATACTTGTGTAATTCCTTTTTGTCTTCTTAGTGGATTGTTTTTGTGGCTTTTGCTCGTGATTTTTTTAATCACAATTGGAGGTGCTCCAATTGTGATTTTTTTACGTAAAGTCGTTGTGTCAATTTGTCTTTTATTCTTTGATTGTGATTGCTATTTACTGGTTAATATTGATACATAATCACAAATCAATATCTCAGGGATTTAAGATTTTTCAATTGGTATCAGAGCAAATCGCTCTATTTTCTTTTCTTTTTTTTAAATTATTGGAGCAAGATTGTGTTTGATTTGTGATAATGGATTCAATTCGTGAGGAAAATTCTATGGTTCGACCACCCCTACTTGACGGATCTTATTATTTTTTTTTGGAAAGCTCGGATGAGATCATTTTTAAAATCGGTTGATGAAAAAGTTTGGCAATCTGTCATGTGTGGGTGGACCGAACTGACGATTACCATTGATGGAGTAACTTTTCCCAAACCAATTGATAAGTGAGACACAACTGATTACCAAAATAGTAGCTAGAATAGTAAAGCTATCAATTCTCTCTTTTGCACCGTCACACTAGAAGAGTTTAGTCGTATTTGCAATTGTCAAGTTGCAAAAGAGGCTTGGGATATCTTACAAACTATTCATGAGGGCACTCTTTCAGTTAAATGCTCAAAACTTCAAAGGCTCACGTCTAGTTTTGAAAACCTTTCAATGAAAAATAGTGAGACCTTTGATGAATTTTATGGAAATTTGAGTGATATTGTAAATTCCAACTTCAATTTAGGTGAAAAAATAACCGGAATCCAAGATTGTGAGAAAAATTTTGAGGTCCTTGCCCCGATCGGTTCCAACCAAAAGTTATGACTATTGAGGAGGCTCAAGATGTTGACAATCTCAAGCTGGATCATTTGGTTGGAAATCTCCAAACTTATGAGGCACATATGAATTTCAAAAAGAAACAAAAAAAAAATGATATTGCTTTTAGTAGTTCTCATAGAGTTTGAAAGGATTCTGATAAGGATTGTGAGATACATTCCAAGATTACGGATGCTTTTGTAAAACAATTTAAAATTCTTTTCTGAAAAAGAATCCTAATCTTTTGGAATCAACTCATAAATCCAAAGGCAAAGATAAACTCAAAATTAATTCTATAACCAAGAAGGAGAAAGGAAACATACAAGGGAACTCTGAAAAAGTCCAATGCTATGAATGCCAAGGATTTGGCTACTTTGCTCAAGATTACCCTAATCATTTGAGAAAGAAGAAAGCCTTCGCTATCACTTGGGATGATGAATCAGAGTTTGATAAAGATGAAAGTGACAACAAAGCACAAGGCAAAGAGGGGCATGAACAATTCCTTGCTTTCATGGCAGCTTCCAAAACTGAAGGACGAATAGAGTATCTGAAGAGGCCAGTTGAGAATGTCACTGATAATGAATCCTCAGGGAGTGATGATGAAGAGCTGCAGCAAGCTTATGAAAAGTTGTATAAGGAATCTCTTAACTTATCTAAATTGAATGAAAAACTCACTATTAAACTCAAAACCTATGAAAGTGATAATGTCAAATTAAAGAAGGAGATTTCTGAGGCTAGGAATGATGCCATCAAGATTTCTAGTGATCGACAAGCTCTTTGTGCAAAACTCTTGACTTGTGAGACAGAGAGGAATGAGCTACAGCAAATCTATGCAACATATGAAGAAAAGATTAAAACTCTCGAGATGTCTCAAGTTGCCTTGGAAGAGCTAGTCATCAAGAAAGAGAAAGAGCTCAAGTGTGCTATAGGTACCATTGGACTTTGGAACAAATGATCAAAGACTTTGGACAATATCACTGGCTCTCAACAAATGTGTTGTGACAATAGTGGCATTGGCTTTTGTGGTGACAAAGAGCAAAAATGGAGTGCATTTGCATCTCATGATACAAGAACTCAAGGAAAGGGAGAACAAAAAATTTAACATGAGGATGGACTTCTCAATTTTCGTAGAGTTGGTAAGGCCAAAGAAAAAAAGGTACACCCTGTTTTTATTTGTCATCATTGTGGTATGTATGGTCTTATTCGCCCTTATTGTTATGAGTTGCATGGGAGAGTGTCTCATAGAAATGGAAGAAATTCCAACATCTCGTGGGGAAGGAGACACTTCAGTGGTTGTAATGAGGTTAAGGGTCATATTAGACATCGCTATTTTGATTTGCTTGAGACCAAACATGAATAGAGGTTGTGTTTGCCTAGACCTAGGAATAGGAAGTTGGAAACCAAGTCAAGACGGGTTCTCATTGAAGGGGAAGGGAACCACAACGTCAAGACATCACCCAAGAACCGTAATTCTCACAACTCTGTTGATACTAAAGCGGTTTGGGTGAGAAAACTTGACTTGTGTTAATTTGTTTATTCATTTTAGTTTTTTTTTCCTCTTTGCTTTTGGGTTTTTGTTTGTTTTTTCTTTTTGGATTTTTTTAGTGTGTGCTTGTTCATTTTCTGTCTTGCTTTGTTTTAAAAACAAAAAATAAAAATAAAAATAAAAACCAGAAAGATTTTCTTAGTATAGTTTTGCAAACTTGAAATTTTTGAGAAGTTCTTGTTGCATATTGGAATTGATGAGAATATCCATTACATGTTAATATGTGTGTATTTTCTGTGGTCATTACTCATTTCGGAGTGTGTGTACTTTGATTAGTATGTCTCATTTTGTACACACTCTGGAATTAGCAAATATCGGAATCTTCAGCCTTAGTGATCAGTTTTCTCTATGGACTTCTAGCATTGTGTCTTTTGCTTTTCTAGAGGAATGGACCTATACTAGCACATCAGGAATGATGTTGAGTCTCTTAACCACCTTTCATCTTTTTGCATCTCTACAGCTTTCCCTTCAGTTCTTTGTAGTCAAGGCATGAGGAAAAGGCTACCTCAAAGTCACCAACCAAGCTATCCTTATTGTATCCATGCTTCTCTTGTTCGGTTTCCATACTCTTGAGCGTGAAAGCCACCAATGAGTGTGCAAAAGAAAGAAAAAAAAAATTAAAAAAAAAAAAAACAAGATTCATTGATTGAAGGGGAGCCTCTGCTTTTACTCAACAACTACCCCTTGATTCCTAGTGGTTTGACTTTCCTTAGTTGTGTTTAGATTCTCTTGCCTGCGGTCCAACTATTAGGTCACTACTAGGATTTGAATCGAGCTTTTGTCGAACTCCAAGAGTCACACACACACTTTTATCATGAGATCTATGTTTTTCACATAATGCATTACTTTTTTTTTCTTTTTCTTTTTTTTTTATGAGGAATCTTCTAAAGGTTGTGCACATTGTGTTTTCAAGTGATTGTGTTTCTTGTATAATCTTGTTTGTTTTAAGGTACAAATCTGAAATTCCTTACTTGCTCCATCATATTATTTTTCTTCTCGTTCATTGTTTTCAGTGTTTATGGTTGTTTTTAGTGAGGGGGAGTTTGGTTTATCATTGATTGGTTTGGTAAGGGAGATTGGCATTAGTTGGTTTGCATGTTGCAATCCACTACTTATTTATTTATCCATTGCTTATTATTACTATTTATGTGGTTTATGCTCTTACTTTAGTTGATTGAGTTTCCTTTGACAATTCATGACAAAAAGGAAGGAGAAGTTTGAGAGAAATTTTTTTTTTTTTTTTTTTTTTTTGGAGAGTGTTTGCATGTTTCGTAGGATTTTCATCTATTCATGCTACATGTTCTTAAAATCTCCAATTTACATCTATTCATATTTCCATCTCATGTTTCAAGATAATCTTGTCATATGTCTATTGCTTTTTCATATACTCTTGTGGTACTAATAGCTGTTTTGCAGATCATGATCTTAAGAAAGAAGTTTGTTTTATTTGCTATAATGGGTTGGGGTGATTAGAATTTTATTTTTTAGATGTGTTTTGTCATGGTATTGCCAAAGGGGGAGATTGTTAGGTTTCTGTTATTGGCAATCCCGTTTGACAAAACTCCTTTAAGTTATAATTTTATTCGTTCTTTTATTTCAGTGAGGCTATGAGTATTTAAATGTGAATCTAACCTGAATTGTGCCTCGCAGAGGAGTTTGTAATCTTTATTTTTTCATGTTTGCCACTTCGTTGACTATACCGGGGATCGAGCTGCTCGGTCAGCTGGCAAGGGTCCAAGGGGCAGCCCCCCATAACGGGTCCGGGGTAGTGCCCCTAAAGCAAAAAGCAAAATTACAGTCGAAGTTGTTTGACTGCTCGAGCGGTGGATTTTGTGCTCGAGCGAAGACACAATCGTCTCAGAAGTTTCACTCGCCTGCAAAAGTACTGGAAGTTGAGATTTTATGCTCGAGTGAACTTTTCAGCGCTCGAGCGAAGGCACTTGTTCAGAAACACGCATTTAAGCCACACCGCTCGAGCGGCCATTCCTGTGCTCGAGCGGTGATCGCGATTCTACTTGCTATAAAGCTGCGATTAAATTAGTTTCTAGGGTATAGTTTCCAGATCTTCTTATTGGGTATTAGGGTTTTCATCTGGAGGTTCTATGCTTGTTTTCTTTGATATCTGTGAGAGTTTATATCATGAATTAAGTGGATTATATCAAAGGAGGTTATTTTATTTATTTAATACAAAAGAGAGAATTGTTCTTTGATGGATTCCGGAGTGGCTCATCGTTGTGGATTTGACATCGACGTTGTGGATTCAACGTTGGGCAAGACAATTCCGAAGTGAAGACGGGGCTGGAAAAGGCACATAGGGGTCAGTTCGATTCGGGTGTGGAGTCGTTAGATAATTAAGAGTATACTTGTGTAATTCCTTTTTGTCTTCTTAGTGGATTTTTTTTGTGGCTTTTGTCCGTAATTTTTTTTTATCACAATTAAAGGCGCTCCAATTGTAGTTTTTCCACGTAAAATCGTTGTGTCAATTTTAATGCCCTCAAAAATAATTACAATAATCTATAAATGACTAATATTAGATGACATAAACAAAATAATAGACTTTCATTAATCAGAGTTAATTTACAAAAGTGACACACGCGATATACATTCATAAGCTCTACCCTGAATCTATAGTATGTGATACAAACTTAATGATTAACAAAATAAATGCCCTATAGGCTTACATCTTTCCAAGACTATGCTTGGTTACAACAAAAGAGAAAGTCTTAAGCTCCATACATATAAAGCCTTAGGCTTGTACAAATATTAAATACAAAACAACAAAACAGAGCCTTCAGCTCCCAAGTCCTCCCAAGCTAAGTCCTTGGAGGAGGCATGTCACCAGCACCTAAAAATGGTTTCCCAAGTAGGGTGAGCCAAAACCCAGTAGAAACAATCTAACATAATATATGAATATTAACAAAAATATAAGTATGATGCACATGTTCAATACCCAAATAACAAACCTTTTACAACTTTTTCCAAAACCATGTTATGTCAAACTTACATCTCAATCCATTAGTTATACCCACTTCATTTAGTCAACCAAACACATGAAACACCCCATAGGCTTCCAACCAATATAATTATCATAAAAAATAGATTCACTTTCCATTTTACAGAAATTTTGTCCACGGGAATCGACATCCATGTATACGTACGGTTTTCGAGACTTTCACCTTAGACACACAAGCCAACTTAATTTAATGGAGTCCATTCCCTTTCTTCTCCCAAACATGGAGTACATCCACTTTCTCCTCCCAAACATCATACATATACAATACATAAATCATAATCATATTCAATGATAATAGCTAAGAGATTAGTTTCAATTCGCCTAATCCTCATGCAATTTCTACAACAATCATGGCTATCCTCCAACGATAGCCCAAAACAGATACTTCTAAACAAATATACAATCTCAAAGACAGATAAATTATTCAAATTTCTACAAGTGAGACGTAATACATATCTAACTCCACCATCTATATAAACGTCCATCTAATTTCACATTTCCAATGCCAATTTCATTTATTTATACAAAGTAATTATTTGAGATATTTTAGGGCAAACTTCCCCTTTTTCCAACATCCACTCCAAGTACCAAAATCAATCATTTTAACATAGCATGTGAAAACCCATATTTAAATTATTCTTGAAAGAAAATAAATAAATTAATTAATTAATTAGTTTTAAATTAACCTAATTCTATCACTAACAAAGACCCTATTAAGAATAAAAATGTTGTGGATGTTCAATAATTATTGTTAAAATATATATATATATATATATACAAACAGACAAACCATGGGCAAACAACCCACAGTTCCTACTAAACCCACCATCTCTTAGAACTTAGGAAACCATGAAATTTAGGGAAAGCTCATTCTTAGAACTTGGAGAAAGGGAATGAGAGAGAGAGAGAGAGAGAGAGAGAGAGAGAGAGAGCTAGCCTCGGAGGTCTATAAAATGCACATCATAGTCATGCATAGAAGGATAGGTTTTAGTGTTTGCATGCATGTATTCCTTTGGGTGGGTGAGGAAGAAATAAGGAAGAAGAATTCAGCAGAAGGAGAAGAAGAGAAGAAGGTTTAGGAAGCAAATTCTTCTATCATTTCATCACCCATTTCAATCCTACTACTAAGTAAGAAAACCCTCTCAATCCTCTCATTTTTTTTTTTTTTTATATAATTGAAAATTTCAGATTGTATACATATGATACATTGTCTAATCTGTTTTAAATCTGCCAGCATATTTACCTGAATTTTTAGATAATTTTATACTCAAAATTTCAAGATGATTTCTTCTACAAAGTTGTTGATAATGATGTCTAGTTCAACCAGGAATTTGGGTAACAATTTTTGAGCTTTCTATGAATTTATATAAATTGTTTATTAAATCTGAAACTGTGTTGAGAATAACCTGTTTGAATCTGCCAGCATGTTTACCCGAATTTTTAGATAATTTTATACTCAAAATTTCAAGATGATTTCTTCTACAAAGTTGTTGATAATGATGTATAGTTTATCCAAAAAATTTTGGAAATAATTTTTGAGCTTTCTACGAATTTATACAAATTTTAAACTAAACCTGGAACTGTGTTGAGAATAATCTGTTTTGAATCTTCCAGCATGTTTACCCGAATTTTTAGATAATTTTATACTCAAAATTTCGAGATGATTTCTTCTACAAAGTTGTTGATAATGATGTCTAGTTTATCCAAAAAATTTTGGAAATAATTTTTGAGCTTTCTGCGAATTTATACAAATTTTTAACTAAACCTGGAACTATGTTGAGAATAATCTGTTTTGAATCTGCCAGCATGTTTACCCGAATTTTTAGATAATTTTATACTCACAATTTCGAGATGATTTCTTCTACAAAGTTATTGATAATGATGTCTAGTTTATCCAAAATGTTTTGGAAATAATATTTGAGCTTTCTACGAATTTATACAAATTTTTAACTAAACCTGGAACTGTGTTGAGAATAATCTGTTTTGAATCTTCCAGCATGTTTACCCGAATTTTTAGATAATTTTATACTCAAAATTTCGAGATGATTTATTCTACAAAGTTGTTGATAATGATGTCTAGTTTATCCAAAAAGTTTTGGAAATAATTTTTGAGCTTTCTGCGAATTTATACAAATTTTTAACTAAACCTGGAACTATGTTGAGAATAATCTGTTTTGAATCTGCCAGCATGTTTACCCGAATTTTTAGAAAATTTTATACTCACAATTTCGAGATGATTTCTTCTACAAAGTTATTGATAATGATGTCTAGTTTATCCAGAATTTTTTGGAAATAATTTTTGAGCTTTCTACGAATTTATACAAATTTTTAACTAAACCTGGAACTGTGTTGAGAATAATCTGTTTTGAATCTTCCAGCATGTTTACCCGAATTTTTAGATAATTTTATACTCAAAATTTCGAGATGATTTCTTCTACAAAGTTGTTGATAATGATGTCTAGTTTATCCAGAAATTTTTGGAAATAATTTTTGAGCTTTCTACGAATTTATACAAATTTTTAACTAAACCTAGAACTGTGTTGAGAATAATCTGTTTTGAATCTGCCAGCATGTTTACCCGAATTTTTAGATAATTTTATACTCAAAATTTTGAGATGATTTCTTCTACAAAGTTGTTTATAATTATGTCTAGTTTATCTAGAAATTTTTGGAAATAATTTTTGAGCTTCCTACGAATTTATACAAATTTCTTTTACTAAATCTGAAACTGTGAGATAGATTTCACTATGTATTTGAGAATTTATCTAAAATTCTATACTAAGCCAATTATGGAAATTTCTAACTAAAGGATGAGACTTGAGAAGTCTAGTTTCATGATAAATTTTTAGATTATGGGGTTGATCTATGGATTAATCTAAATGAATAATGGTATATATAAAGTTAACAATTGACAGTTAATACCAGTTGTTTAGGGTGAGTAGTGGTTTTAAAGAGTGTACGGAATTAAGGGTTGACAGTCAATACCGGTTGTTCAGGGTGAGCCCTGGTTTTGAGAATTCTTACGTAAATTGTGTTGCGAAACTCTAAGATGGCACGGGAGTTATTTGAACCCTTTTCGGTATTCGGTTTTGGAATAAGGATGGATGTGCAGGTGGCACACAGGGAGGTTGCTTACCCCTGGCAGACCATTTCCTTGGGGTAGACCACAGATGCCACTACTTGGGTATATAACTCTGGACGTGGGCATCCCTGGTAGTTACGGTTGGTAACACTTAAATATTTGACCAAGGGAGGGTTTCAAATTAACCGTTGCCATGCTTAGTGGTTGGTAAGTTAAATCTCGTTGGTGAGATTTCGAGTGTCACCTAATTTATTAAAACTATTGAAATTATTCTAATGGTTGTAATTTATGTGTACAATTATATTGTTATCTCATGTTTAGAATCTTATTATTTTTCTCTAAAAAAAAAAAAGAATGGTAGGTTGGTTATGTTTTCTTACTGTGTTGCAAAACTCATGGCATATATTTTGTTGCCCTGGCATTTCATGTCAGATTATGTCGAAGAAGGGACTGAGGCTAAAATTGGAGCGGCTACCAATATCGAACCTTGGCTGACTTAGAGTCAAGATTTTATCAAAATAAAATCCTGTTATCCCTTGTATTAGGATTTAACTATGTTGTGACGTTGTGTGTGAACTTGTAGTTTTATTTTGTTGTTGGACTTTGACTATGTAAGAACTTAAAAGTTCCTAATTAGTAATTAAAACTTTATCTAGCAAGTTATTGTTATTTAAATCTTATGGCGTTTCAAAAAAAAAATTTGGGGCGTCACATAGCACAAGCTAATATTTACTCACATAACCATTTCCAATACATTTATTCAAATACCCCTCTTTTGATTTTAAACCAAAACCCTAGATTTGTTCAAAATTACTTCAAATCCCAATATTTCTTACACATCAACAAATAACTAAGTTAAAACTCATAGAAGAGTGTAGAAAGTCCTTACCTCAAAGTTAGAAGTCTAGCAAGCAAGGTGGAAACTTCAAAGATGCTCAAACACAACTCTATTCAGATAGAAATGTAGCCCTTGAGATGCTCTACCTTTTTAACAAAGGAAGTAAGATAGAGAAACCACTAGATCTAGGTGAAAATGTAGAGAGAGTGAGAGTTTTAGAGAGAGAGGCTCTTAGATCTAAAGTTTTGGGAAGAAAAGAGATGAAAAAGTGATAAAAAAGAGTGCTGCTGCGAACTGATATACGCATAGTCCGCTTGAGCGCAAGAAGTGACGCTCAAGCGTTAGACACAATAAGTTGTTCCGCTCGAGCACAGAATGCACACTCCTAGTAGTTTTGCAGACAACAGACCAACGCTTGAGTGCAAGAAAGGTCGCTCGAGTGTAGAAAACGCTGCTCGAACGTAGAATACACTCTCCCAGTAATTTTGCAGACCTGCAAAAATACTGAGAGTTCACAAAGCCTACTCGGGCGCAAGAAGTGCCGCTCGAGCGGAGGAGCAAAATCCTGGGCAACAAAAGGTTTGAAAACCAAGCAATCAACCTGTTCTAAACACAACGACAACAACCCAATAGCCAAATTCAAAGAAACACGAGGGAAGCAAGATATGACCAACAATATAAAACCATTAAACCCGAGTCCGGGATACAATAAGAGTCGGGTCAAAACCGGAATCGCTATATAATTTGTCTTTTATTGTTTGATTGGGATTGCTATTTACTAGTTAAAATTGATACATAATCACAAATCAATATCTCGGGGATTTAAGATTATTCATGAGTAACCTTCAATTTTCCCTTCACTGAAAGGGGAAGATGTATGTAATATTCTAGCAAGCCCGTCATGTCGTATCGTGAGGTGAACTAAAAAACTTGTTGGATTTAAATTTGGGAGAATTTCAACATAGTGGACAAATAAAAAAAATTACATAAACATATAGAGTGCAAGTGATTCTGCGATAAGGTACAACTAAAAAGCTGTAGAGGTGCAAGTATTGTAAGAATATTCATAAAGTGGCCCATATGCCACATGTTTTATTTATTTATTTATTTATATTATATATATTTATTATATATATTTAATTGGTTTAATGACTAATGAGTAACTCATGTCTGTTCACTATCCCATATGGTGGTTTCATGGGACTTTACAACTTCCCTGATGGTGGGAAGTTATAAGGAGTTACACTTGGATATGGGTCCAAGCCGATCTATATATATGTCTATGATAGCCATCAAACACAGACGTTGTTTTGTGAATAGAATAGGCTTGAAACTCTGTCCCTTTCACTCTTCCCATATGGTTCTGTAAAAATGTTCTGTGAGTGGGCTTTTTACACATTCAAGGTTTGATCATTCAAGGAAAAAGATTCAAAGGCTTGAACATCATGGCAGGAGGCATTCTTCTTTCTGAATTAAAATTATTTTAATTCTCACAATTGGTATCAGAGCCAACCTTCTGTTATGTTGTTTAGTATTTGTTTCATCTACATAAAATCAAACTTCCGCATCTTACAGTATAGAACGTTTTATTCAACAATTTACTGAATGTTTTGATGCGTACAGTCGTATACTGAATCTAATTCACACCATAAAATTCAACAATTTAGAATCATTGTAGAATCAGAATGAGTAATTTATATTGCATAACTTTTGAATATCACTATTAAAGAAAAAGGAAGCACTGTTGCAATAGTGAGTCCATCGTGATTTGTGCTAGTGGTATTTACATTTATTTAGAATTTTCTCCTACTCTGAATCTATTTTATTTAGAAGACTTGTTGTGTGTCATTAACTATTATTTTTGACACACACCATAAAGAGCAAAATATTTAATCTGATTCTGTATAAAATCTAGAAATTTTCATACTTTTATTTGGATTTATTTGGTTTATTTTTTTTAAAAAAAAGGCATGAAAGACTTGAATTTATTTCTAGAATTTTCATAAAGAAATTTTAACATGCTGTTAAGGATGTTTTGTTTATTATCGTTGCATGTTTAAATAGTAAGCAAATTCAATTGAATCTCATACAGTGAATTATAACATGCTCTTTTAGTTTTTATAATTTTTGAGATTCATTGGCATGTTATCTAAAATAATATAATATTATATTACATGCATTAAAGTAATTATTTATGCATTAAAAATTCATGTGAAATAAGAGTATGAATACACTATGTGTTGGGCTTATGGAATTTAGTTTGGTCCAATTTTTTAGCAAATTCTAGTATAAGGTTGAATTACATGTGTTTGGTCATGGGATTTTTCATGTGATATTACTTTGATTGTATGTATTATACATTATGTGCATTGAAAGATTATGTATTTGTTGCGACTATAAGGATTTGCTCACATTAGTAAATTATGCCATTTTTAAAAATTTTATTCTGTTTTAAGAGTAGCCACAACATCTTAAGACATAAAGATGTGATCCTCAGTATTTTGATCACATAAAGTTAAAAATTAATTTGACATTTTTACATTGCAATTATATTTTATAAATAATTTCTTGGTCCCACAAGAAAGTAATTATTTATGAAATTTAATTGGAATAAGATAATGGATTGGGTCTTAAAGGGATTGAACACTCTAAACCCACAGGTATGAGTTTTCTTTTTCTTAAATATTTTGGAACCCATTAGTCTTATTATAAAGTAATAGCAAATCTAATACAGTGTAGTGACCTCTACCCACAGGAAGGTTTAGATTTGTTACTGAATCTGACATTGATTGATTCAGACTATAGCTATTGTTTCAAAGCATTAATAATGTTCTTGGTAATTGCAGTGATTTCTACCTATGTACTATCTAATGAGTTTTCTCGTATTCCATTCTTGAACGGTGATAATTTTTCAGACTGGAAGGACAAAATCCTTCTGACATTAGGGTGCATGGACCTCGATTTGGCACTCCGTGTGGCTGAACCTCCTGAATCCACGGACGAGAGTTCCGCTGTAGAAAAGAGTACTTATGATAAGTGGGAGCAATCCAATCGCTTAAGCCTAATGCTCATAAAGTCACATATCAGCCAGAGCATTAGGGGCTCAATCCCACCATCTGATAAGGTCAAGAACTACATAAGGGCTATTGAAGAGCAATTTGTTAGTTCTGACAAAGCATTGGCAGGCACCCTAATGAACAAACTATCAGGAATGAAGCATAACAATTCTAGGAGTGTGCGTGAGCACATCATGGAAATGAGGGACATTGCAGCTCGTCTTAAGTCCTCAGAGATTGAGAAGAAAGGTAATCTCATATCTCGTGTGTGTTATGAATCTAATTTTGTTAATACTCATCAATATGATTGGTGGATTGATTTGAGTTCTACAATTCACATTGCTAATACCATGCAAGGCTTCCTCAGCTTAAGGAAACCGACGGGAAGTGAACAAGGCATCTATTCGGGTAATGGGATGCGTTTGCACGTCGAAGCTGTTGGAACTTTCAGACTTGTTTTAAAAAATGGCTTTGTTTTGGATCTTGAAAACGCATTTTACATTCCATCTTTTTCAAAAATACTTAATTTCTGTTTCTAGACTAGTACAGTTTGGATTTGAATTTCAGTTTGTTGGTGCAAATTTTAGTTTGTTTAAAGACTCTGTTTCTGTAGGATTTGGTACTTTAATTAATGGTTTGTACAAATTAAATCTGGATCCTATTTTTGAACAAAATCTTTTAACCTTGCATGGTGATATTGGCATTAAGCGTAATATTGTTGATGAGTCCTCCTCTATTCTTTGGCATAGGAGATTGAGACATATCTCCATTGAGAGAATAAAGAGGTTGGTTAATGATGAAGTCTTTCTGACTCCTGATTTTATCAACTTTGGTACTTGTGTGGACTGCATAAAGGGAAAGCAGGCTAATAAGACCAGTAAAGGTGCCAAAAGGAGTGAGGAAATTCTTGGAATCATACACATTGATATTTGTGGACCATTTACTCCACCTTGTCTAAATGGTCAGAGATATTTTATCTCATTTATTGATGACTTCACATGATACATGTATCTCTACCTCTTGTTTGATAAGGCCGAGGCACTTGATGCCTTTAAAATTTATAAAGCAGAGGTAGAGAAACAAACAGAAAAAAAATTAAAATTGTGAGGCTAGACAGGGGTGGAGAATATTATGGGAGGTACACAGAATTGGGACAATTACCAGGTCCATTTGCTAAGTTTTTTAAGGAAGAAGGCATTATTGCACAATATTTAATGCCTGGCACACCACAACAAAATGGTGTAGCTGAAAGAAGGAACCGAACACTTATGGACATGGTAAGGAGCATGCTTAGTTATTCTAATGTGTCTATAAATTTATGGCGTGAAGCTTTGAAAACCGCTGTGTATATCTTAAACAGGGTTCCATCCAAGGTTGTTTCCAAAACACCGTTTGAGTTATGGAAAGGATGGAAACCAAGTTTAAGACACCTACACGTTTGGGGTTGTCCAGTTGAAATGAGGGTGTATAACCCACATTTAAAGAAATTGGACCCTAGAACAGTTAGTGGTTTTTTCATAGGCTATGCGGAAAACTCCAAGGGTTACAGATTTTATTGTCCTTCAAATTCACTTAGAATTGTTGAAGCTAAAAATGCTAAGTTTATTGAGGAAGTTGACCCTAGTGGGAGTTACCCTCAAAAGATAGAGTGGAAGGAATCACGGGATCCAGATACAATACCTGTGAATATAGGTGAATTGGTTGTTTTTCAGGATAATCAACCTGATATCCTTGAAAATCAACAAATTCAAGAACTTCCACCACAAGAGGAACAAGTCAACATAGAGCCTGTAGCTCAAGTCCCAATTGAGACTACAAAATTAAGAAGATCCTCACGAGCTAGAAAGTCAGCAATTTCTAGTGATTATTTTGTATACTCAATGGAGTATGATTTTGACATCGAACCTAAAGATGATCCTATTTCATTTTCCAATGCCATGAATAGGGATGATTCTAAATTATGGTATGATGCCATGAAGGAAGAGTTGGAATCTATGGCTAAGAATCAAGTTTGGAAAATTGTCGAGTTGCCTAAAGGAGTTAAAGCGGTTGGCTGTAAATGGGTCTATAAGACCAAGAAAGACTCAAATGGCAATGTCAAACGATATAAAGCCAGACTCGTAGCTAAAGGTTTAACTCAAAGAGAATGCATCGATTATCATAATACATTTTCTCCGGTTTCTAAGAAGGATTCATTTCAAATTATCATGGCATTAGTAGCTCATTTTGATTTAGAGCTACATCAAATGGATGTGAAAACGACATTTTTAAATGGGGATCTTGAGGAAGAAGTATACATGAACCAACCTGAAGGTTTTTGTTTTGATAAAGATAGTCACTTAGTTTGCAAGCTCAAGAAATCCATATATGGACTAAAACAAGCTTTCTGACAGTGATATTTAAAGTTCCACAATGTTATTACTTCATATGGTTTTACGGAGAATGTTGTGGACAACTGTATATACCTTAAGGTTAGTGGGAGCAAATACATTTTTCTAGTTCTATATATGGATGACATTTTACTTGTATCTAATGATTTGGGATTGTTGCATGATACTAAACAATTTCTTTTTCAAAATTTTGAAATGAAGGATATGGGTGAAGCTTCTTATGTCATTGGCATAGAGATTCACAGAGATAGGTCCAAAAGGACATTAGGACTGTCTCATAAAGCCTACATTGAAAGAGTTTTGGAGAAATTCAAGATGAGTGATTGCATTCCTAATGCAGCGCCCATTTTAAAGGGTGACAAATTCAGTTTAAGTCAATGTCCGAAGAATGATTTGGAAAAGGAACAAACGGTTAACATTCCTTATGCGTTTGCCGTAGGTAGTTTAATGCATGCTCTGGTTTGTACACGACCTAACATTGCATTTGTAGTTGGGATGCTTGGAAGATACCAAAGCAATCCAGGAATGGAACATTGGAAGGCTGCAAAGAAAATCATGAAGTACTTAAAGGGAACCAAGGACTACATGCTTACTTACAAGCATGTTGACTGTCTTGAGGTGGTTGGATATTCAGACTCGGATTTTGCGGGTTATCAAGATTCCAAAAAATCCACTTTAGGATATGTCTATCTGCTAGCAGGCGGTGCTATTTCATGGAAGAGCGCCAAAGAGACAATAATTGCATCGTCAACAATGGAAACAGAGTTTATAGTCTGCTTTGAAGCAACCTCACAGGCTATTTGGTTAATGAATTTTATCACAGGGCTTCGAATTGTGGATTCAATTTCTAGGCCATTAAAGGTTTACTGTGATAATTCGGCTGCGGTTTTCTTCTCTAACAACAACAAAAGTGGTAGCCGAAGCAAGCATATTGACATAAAGTATCTTGCTATTCGAGACCGTGTTAAGAAGCAAGAAGTCAACATTGAGCATATTAGTACCAATATGATGATTGCAGATCCCATGACCAAAGGTCTTTCTGTAAAGATGTTTTCAAAACACGTTGAGGGCATGGGACTGATTGGTTAGCTCAATAATTTTTCTAGTTGTTGTTTTATTTTGTTTTGTCATGACATTTTGATTATTATTAGTGAAAAGCATCATTTTGTGCACCTAAAGTATTTGTGATGCTATGCAGTCCATTGGGACTATTGATCCATAGGGATCATTGGACCTAGAATAACTTATTAGAAGTTATTCATAAAGAATGACACCACATAAAGTTGAGAGTGTGATACAATGTAATACATGGAAGGAAATACTTAATTGATAGAGTATAACCGCCATGATTCGTGAATTATATCTCTAAGGTTTGGGTATTTTTATGATCATCATCAGTTTATTAGTTACCCGACAGTCAACAACATGTGTTATATGTGCCAAGTGGGAGAATGTAAGAATATCCATAAAGTGGCCCATATGCTACATGCTTGTTTTATTTATTTATTTATATTATATATTTATTATATATATTTAATTGGTTTAATGATTAATTAATTGGTTTAATGATTAATGGGTAATTCATGTCTGTTCACTATCCTATATGGTGGTTTCATAAGACTTTACAACTTCCCTAATGGTGGGAAGTTATAAGGAGTTACACTTGGATATGGGTCCAAGCCTATCTATATATATGCCTGTGATAGCCATCAAACACATACGTTGTTTTGTGAATAGAATAGGCTTGAAACTCTGTCCCTTTCACTCTTCCCATATGGTTCTGTAAAAGTGTTCTGTGAGTGGGCTTTTTACACATTCAAGGTTTGATCATTCAAGGAAAAAGATTCAAAGGCTTGAACATCATGGCATGATGTATTCTTTTTTCTGAATTAAAATTATTTTAATTCTCACAAGTATAACTTATACTTCTTCATATTTATATAAAATAAAATAAAAAAAATTATTTCTCACTAAGATGTAATTCCCCTTTTAAATTTATCTCCAAATTGTGTGGAACTTTCCACCAAAACACACCACTTCATTGAAAAAGACAGTCGAAGGATTTGAAACAATAAATTGAACGTTGTGATTTCAAGAGTTGTCTAATTTTTATCCTAATGATACCCTTTCTGTCCTAACAAATAATTCATATATAATTCACAGATTTGCTTCATTAGAATAAAAATAAATAAAAAATTAAAAAAAAAGAAAAAAAGAAAGAAAGAAAGAAAGAATAAGATGGAATAATGAAATCAACCCGTAAAATAGTAAAAGTGATCTCATAGTGTGAAAAGAAAGCCGAAGATGGAACAATTCACCATCTTCTAATTTCCACAATGATTTCCACTCAAATAATAATTTCCCACTCAATCATTTCAACAATTGAACCATCCTCTATTTCTCAAACCGTGAGAAAACAAGAAGTGTAGAAAACGTAAAGAAGTTTCTTTATCAAACTGTGGAAAAATTGTGAAGTGTAGAAACGTGGGTAGGTGGGTGGATGAGTTTTGAATACTTGAGAATGAGTTGGTTAATTACGAGATTACTTTTGAGTCATTTTAATAACTCACAAAAATTAGTTAATAAGTATGAAAATTAAATAATTTATGAAGCCTATTTTGGGAAAGAAAAAAATGAGACAAAAGTAATAAACACTACCAAAATGCTTCACTTTATATAAACAGAAATAATGTGTCATAATTTTAAAGATAAAATTATAAGTTTACTCAATTCAGTGAATTAACTTAAATTAATTTAGTGATATTTTTTTTTTATCAAAAACATTAACAATATATAAATCCAAACTAGAGGATTAGGTTCAAAGCGTAATGATCTACCCCAACCCCCACGGCATGTCTCGTATGTGTGGCTATCAAAATAACACTTAGAACCATTGCTTTTTCTTTTTTGTTTTTGTTTTTGTTTTTTTTCCAATGAATTTGTTTATTCAAATTTTTTTAGAACTCATAAAAAAGATTTTCAATTGTGATAATATATTTAATTTCATTTCTTACTTTTTTTTTTTTTGGGGGGGGGGGGCATTAAACATTAGAATTCACATATAAATGCACATAAAACTTACTTATATTTAGAAAATGTAAAAATATAATTAAAAAAAATGAAATTCTATGTAACATATTAACTTGGATCTCTTTAATTGTTTATTTTAAATAAAAAGCGACATAGGGGTGTTTGGGAAGGAATTTTTTTGGGTTTTTTTTTTTTTTTTGTTTTTTCACTAAAAGACAAATTGGTTACAAAATCAAAAAAATAAATCCAAACAAAATATCATATCAAACCCCATAATTATTTCACTTTTTCTCTCACAAATATCACATCCAACCACAAAAAAATCCAACTATCTTTCCAAACACAAAAAAAAAAATTCTCCAATAATATCTTATAACTAAAAAAATCTATAAAAAAAACTTACTTCCAAAACACCACATAGTGAGGTCGAAGCAATGTTTTCAAAACCGGACCGGTGAGCGAACCGAAAAAGGGATCGGGTGGACAGGTCACCGGTTCAACCGTCGGGTCAAAGCGATCGAACCGTGACGTCATAATTAATATTATATAATTAAAAAATATAATTATAAATTATAAATAAATAAAAATATATATAAATAATCAAATAAAAATAAAAATTGTTGTATAGTATTTATTAATAATATTTAATAAAGTCATAATTGATAAAAAAAAAGTCACTTATTTCAAAGAAATTAAATTTTTTAAACATTCCCTCCAAATAAATTGATTGATTGCTAGATTTAATTTTGGAAGGAAATGAAATTTTCAACTCTCCCTCCAATTAATATGTTTCAAATAATTTGATTGAATCCCATATAGAATTTTGTAGGTTCTCTTTGAAAAATATTTTCCTATAAATAGGAATAGACTTTCATAATCTCCTCAAGCTTTCAAGTTTCAATGAGACTTTTCCTTATGAGAGGAGACTCTTGAAATAAGAATTTTTAGTCAAAATTTTGAAATATATTTATATATAAATATATAAATATATAAGAAAGAAAGAGAAAAGAAAGAAAGAAAATAAAAAAAAGTAAAACCCAAAGAGGACCGGTTTTGGCCGGTTCGACCACTAGGTCACCGGTTTTACCGGTTCGACCAGTGGGTCACCGGTTTTTTCCGATTTTGACCCCAATCCGGGTTTAGGGGGTTGACCGGACCGGAACAAGGCCCAGTTTCCGGTTCAACCGGTCCGACCGGCCAGTCCGGTCCGGGTCTGAGAACAATGGGTCAAAGGTCCTACAATGAAATCTTCCATGCTGGTGACAGAAGGCAAATGTTACGAAATAGTCATATACCAACAGTGGGCTTTATCACATCCCATCTCTTGAGGGATGCATGCGGAGATAAAAGTGATCGTGGTGAGGATTACCCTTTTCTCTAATTATTAACTAGCTTATCACCCGTGCTATGCACGAGATAATTATAGATATTAATATTTTTTTTAATATATAAATTATGTTTTTTAAGATTTTTTTATAAAAATAATTTAATAATCTTATTACTAACCATAGTGTACAGAAGAAATTAAAAAGGCTACTGCAGTAACTATGCACAGGCTGTATCTATAAATATTTGTATGAGGGGATTTTAAATGCTAATGAGGGATTTTGATCAAATCAATAAATGCAGGCATGTGGATTAGAAAAAGTTAATAAATGCTGATTAGGGAATTTTAACCAAATCAATAAATGCTGAGGTTTTTTTTTTTTTTTTAAATCAAAAATTTAGAAAATTAAGATTGAGAGATTGGAGCTCCCAGAAGGCTTGGGGTTTAGAAACCCCATTTTCCTTAATATATTTACAATTATCTATATATGTGAATTGCGATTTTTAAATGTCTTCTTTTTTCTTTTTTTTTTAAATGTCTTCTTTTTTTCCTTTTTTATATTATATTAAAGTTTAATATTTTGATAATAATCATATGTGTTGGACTTTTTAAGGAATTAAATGTCTTCTTTTTTATTATATTATATTAAAGTTTAATATTTTGATAATAATCATATGTGTTGGACTTTTCAAGAAATTTTTTTTATACTTGTTCTTAATGCATTAAAGTGTTATTATAAGGGATAATAATCATATGTGCTGAGACTTTTCAAGGAATTCATATGTGTTAGATTTCAAAGAATTTTTTTTATGCTTGTTCTTAATACATTAAAGTGTTATTATGAGGGTAAGACTTGGGGGTTATGAGAAGTTAATAAATGCTAAGGTTTTTTTTTTTAAAATCAAAAAATCAAGAAATTTAGATTGGGAGATTGGAGCTCCCACAAGGTTTGGAGTTAAAAACCCCATTTTGCTTAATATATAGTATAGATAGATAGATTATTTAGAGCCATTGAACAAACTACAATCACATTTTTCTTTTTGTGAGTTAATTTCAATCATATTAAATCACATTTTTCTTTTTGTGAGTTAATTTCAATCATATTAAAAAATCAAATTATAAACAAAAGGAGATAACTTCAATCATACAAATCACAATTTTTTTAATACTATCTAACTACAATGACATTTTTCTAACAATAAAAAAAATAATTAAAAAATAACCATTAAAATAGTAAATAAAAAAAATTATTTAGAACCATTAAACAAACTACAATCATATTTTTCTTTTTGTGAGTGTTTATGTTTATCTAACTTCAATCATATTAAAAAATAAAATTATAAACAAAAGGAGATAACTTCAATCATACAAATCACAAATTTTTTAATGCTATCTAATCATCATCAATAATTAAAAAAATCAATCAAAAATTAAGTCAATTGATAATTAAAAAACACAATAATTTATTTTTCAAAAAACATAGTGAGTTAAAAAGATCAATTACAATTTTTTTTTTGGTCAAAATACAATCTAATCATCATCAATAATTGGTACATTATGTGACCCTAATGAGTACAATCCATTTTGTTTTTCAAAAAACACAGTGAGTTAAAAATCAAATCACAAATTAAATGAATTGATAATTAAAAAAACACAGTGAGTTAAAAAAATCAATTACAATTTTTTTTCAAAATACAATCTAATCATTATCAATAATTGGTACTTTAAAAATCAAATCAGAAAAAAATCAAATCAAATCACAAATATTTTTTTGCTGTCTAACTACAATCATATTTTTTTCATAAATAATTGTAAAGAAAAACCATTAAAACAAGAAATAAAAGATTAAATCACATTAAAAAAAGAACCATTGAACAAACTACAATCACATCACATTTTTCCCATAATAAATAAATAAATAAATGAAAAAAAAGAACCATTGATTAACTACAATCACATTAAAAAAAAAAAAAAGAACCATTGAACTAACTGCAATCACATTTTTTTTCTTTGTGAGTGTTTATGTTTCTCTAACTTCAATCATATTAAAAATAAAATTAAAATACTAAATAAAAAGATTAAATAACATTAAAAAAAAAATCATTGAACTAATTACAACAATCATATTAAAAAAAAGAGTCATTGAACAAACTACAATCACATCACATTACAATCACATTTTTTACTTTGTAAGTGTTTATATTTATTTAACTTCAATCATATTAAAAATAAATTTAAAATAGTAAATAAAAAGATTAAATAACATTAAAAAAAAAAACATTGAACTAACTACAACAATCATATTAAAAAAAAGAGCCATTGAACAAACTATAATTACATCACATTTTTCCCATAATAAAATAAATAAATGAAAAAAAAGTACTATTAAACTAACTATAATCACATTAAAAAAAAAAGAATCATTCAACTAATTATAATCACATTTTTCTCTTTATGAGGGTTTATATTTATCTAACTTCAATCATATTAAAAAATCAAATTATAATTTTTTATTCGCTAGACAAATCACAAATATTTTTATGCGCTATCTAACTACAATATTAAAACAGTAAACAAAAGGAAAAGTCAAGAAGAAGAAAACAAAAAGAAGACTTACTGTTTGCATACATGGTCAGTGAAGTTGAAAGTGTAGAAGTGAGAAATCAAGAAGGAGAAAACAAAAAGGAGACTCACTATTTGCAATAGATATGTGAAAAGTTAAAAAGAGTGTGTGTATTGGAGAAGTTAAAAGACTTGGAAGAATTTAATAAGTGCTAAGTTTTTTTTTTTTTTAAAAAATCAAAAAAATTAAGAAATTATGGTTCAGATATTGGAACTCTCACAAAACTTGTGGGTTAGAGATAGATATAAATAAATAGATAGATACAGATATAGATATTTATATTTGTTTTAAATTTTTTTTAATATTCAAATTATTTGTTTTGAAAAAAGTAATGCAGTAATTATGAAAGAAGTCAAAAAGTCTTGTGGGTTGAGAGAAGTTAATAAATGTTGAGGTTAATTTTTTTTTTTAAAAAACAAAAAATTAGAAAATTAGAATTGGTATATTAGAGCTCTCACAGGCCTTGGGGGTTAGAAACCCTCTTTTGCTTAATATATAGTATAGATTAGCCTATCACCCGTGCTATGCACAGAATAATTATAGATATTTATATTTTTTTATATAAATTATATTTTTTAAGATTTTTTATAAAAATAATTTAACAATCTTATCACTACCCATAGTATATTGGAGAAGTTGAAAAGGGTACTGCAGTAAATATACACAGATTGTATCTATAATTATGCACGGATTGTGTTTACAATTATCTATATATGTGAATTGCGATTTTTAAATGTCTTTTTTTTTTTTTTAAATGTCTTCTTTTTTTTCCTTTTTTATATTATATTAAAGTTTAATATTTTGATAATAATCATATGTGTTAGACTTTTCAAGGAATTAAATGTCTTTTTTTTTTACTATATTACTAGTCTATCACCCGTGCTATGCACGAGATAATTATAGATATTTATATTTGTTTTAGATTTTTTTTAATATATAAATTATGTTTTTTTAAGATTTTTTATAAAAATAATTTAACAATCTTATCACTAACCATAGTGTATGAGAGAAGTTGAAAAGGGTACTGCAGTAACTATACACAGATTATATCTATAATTATTTGTATGAGGGGATTTTAAATGCTGATCAAGAGATTTTGACCAAATCAATAAATGCAAGTATGTGAAAAGACATGTGGATTGAAAAAAGTTAATAAATGTTGATCAGAGGATTTTGACCAAATCAATAAATGTGGAGTTTTTTTTTTTTTAATAAAAAATTTAGAAATTCAAATTGAGATTATTTAGAGCCATTGAACAAAACTACAATCATATTTTTATTTTTATGAGTTAACTTCAATCATATTAAAAAATCAAATTATAAACAAAAGAAGATAACTTCAATTATACAAATCACAATTTTTTTAATGCTATCTAACTACAATGACATTTTTCTCATAATAAAAAATAATAATTGAAAAAAATAACCATGAAAATAGTAAATAAAAAAGATTATTTAGAAGTATTGAACAAACTACAATCACATTTTTCTTTTCTGAGTGGTGGTGTTTGGGAACCTAGGTTCCAAATTTTTTTCTCATTTTTTCCACTAAAAGACAAACTTTTACAAAACCAAAAAAAAACACATCCAAACAAAATATCACATCCAATCCAACTCCATAATCATTTCACTTTTTCTCTCACAAACATCACATCCAACCACATAAAAACCCAACTATCTTCCCAAACACCAAAAATTTTTTATCTAATAAAAACCTACAACTAAAAAACTTACATAAAAATTCACTTCCCAAACACCATCAGTGTTTATGTTTATCTAATTTCAATCATATTAAAAAATAAAATTATAAACAAAATGAGATAATTTCAATAATACAAATCACAATTTTTTTAATGCTATCAAATCATCATCAATAATTAAAAAAACGCAATAATTTATGTTTCAAAAAACATAGTGAGTTAAAAAGATCAATTACAACTCTTTTTTTGGGTCAATCTAATCTAATCATCATCAATAATTGGTACATTATGTGACCCTAATCAGTACAATCCACTTTGTTTTTCAAAAAACACAGTGAGTTAAAAATCAAATCACAAATTAAGTGAATTGATAGTTAAAAAAACACAATAATTTTTTTCAAAAAACACAGTGAGTTAAAAAAAATCAATTACTGTCACGACCCGCTCCCCGTATCCAAGGGTTAAGCATCGTGATGGCCAGTAACCGAGGTTACCTCCGGTCAAATCTTTAAACACATTAATAAACGCAAGCGGAAGAAATATTTAAATAAGGGTACTAAAAATAATCATTGGAGTTTCTATTTTTATTACAAAATGTATTGACCAAAAATGCCGATATTTACATATAAAAAATACATTAATAAAAGTGCTTTGTGCCTACCCCACACGCTGGTCCCGACATGTCACCTGAAAGTGGTAAAAAACTATAAGCACATGGCAGGGTGAGAAATATTATATTAAGAGCATAAGGGCATAAAATTCACCATGGATCGTTATTGGCTAAAAGAGCTTGATATATAACATACATAGTACGGAAAATCATTTGGCATATACCTCGGATCACGCAATACAGAAATCACTATACAACCATAACCACGGTACATTACTAAGTGCCAAGCACTACATTGGTCAATGGATCCACGACAAACACTGGACCACAGAGTGGTCAATCACTAAGCCAATAGTTATTTAAGTCCCCCAAGGCGTGGGACTCCCGTGGTGGTGTTCATAAAATATATTTTCATATAAGGTTATAGTCAAATATTCTTTAAAAGCAAAACAAACATATCTATGGGTTCACCTTCACAAATAGGGTTCATAAAACAATTCACGTAACTGAAATCTTTATAAAACATAACTTTTATTAATATACTAATAAAACATAGCTTCTGTAAAATAGGTTTTAGTAAGTCAAAACATAAGTAAAATACTTTTTGATAATTCAAAGTATAATATAATTCACCTTAACTTTAATACCTTACTATTTATTTCCACTATCAAAGATCTTCTTAACTTCCACTATTTTTCCTCTCTTTCTTTTCCTCTCTTCTTTCTTTCTTTCCTCTCCTTCTTACTTTCCTTTCTCTCTTTTCTCCCTTACTGAGTCAACTTCGCCCTTTATATACAAATTCAATTCGTGAGCCCCAAGCCAAAGCCACTGCCACGTGTCACTTCCTTATTAATCTCCATTAATCCAAGCCTATCCAAACTTAATTATTTATTTATATTTTGGCCCCTAAATTTTTAATAATTATATTATTTTATAAAATTACGCATAATAATATATAATAAATTATATATTTCTGAACTGAAATTAAATAATATTAGTATATATTCTACAGAATAATTAAAAATCTGGGTTGTTACAATCTTCCATCCTTTTAAAATTTCGTCCTCGAAATTTTTTATATGTACAAACTATCCGCTGCGCACTCTGATAAATATGTATTAGATGATTAATCTGATAGAAATAGTACCTCAAAAAAAAAAAAAACTTTACCAAAAACCTTGTCAAAAATTAGTTTGGACCAAAATGAGAAATAATGGGTGACTTTAAAAACTATTCACTCGTATTGTTTACGATAAAAATAAATAAATGGAAATAAAATGAGACCACAATAACAGAATCATATGTGAGAGTTGAAAAAAAAATTTGAGATGAACTTTTCATTGATTGGAAATAATTTCAAAATTAGTATTTTTAAAATTTGAACCCACTCTTAAAAAGTCGAATTTTTTTTTTTTGAATACTAAATTAGAATTTATGTATATTTAATTATATTATAATTTTTTTTGTGGGTGTTTGACATCTTTTGTTTCTTTTTCATTCGTAAATTATATATAATATCCTTCACAAATTATGCACATAAAAAAAAAATTTAATATATATATATAAAATCATAAAAAATTATAATATAATTAAATCGACGAACTAAATATAATATTTAGGTACTAATTACCCGCTATCTCACTTCTTAAATGTGCATGTGTCCTATGCTCCAATAATGTTTTTGTTTTTGTTTTTGTTTTTTTTTTATAAACCATTGCTCTGATACCATTTGTCACGACCCGCTCCCCGTACCCAAGAGGTAAGCATCTTGATGGCCAGTAACCGAGGTTACCTCCGGCCAAATCTTTAAACACATTAATAAACGCAAGCGGAAGAAATATTTAAATAAGAGTACTAAAATAATCATTGGAGTTTCTATTTTTATTACAAAATGTATTGACCAAAAAAGCCGATATTTACATATAAAAAATACATTAATAAAAGTGCTTTGTGTCTACCCCATACGCTGGTCCCGACATGTCACCTGAAAGTGGTAAAAAACTATAAACACATGGCAGGGTGAGAAATATTATATTAAGAGTATAAGGGCATAAAATTCACCATGGATCGTTATTGGCTAAAAGAGCTTGATATATAATATACATAGTACAGAAATCATTTGGCATATCCTTCGGATCACGTAATACGGAAATCACTATACAACTATAATCACGGTACATCACTAAGTGCCAAGCATTACACTGGTCAATAGATCCACGACAAACACTGGACCACAGAGTGGTCAATCACTAAGCCAATGGTTATTTAAGTCCCCCAAGGCGTGGGACTCCCGTGGTGGTGTTCACAAAACATATTTTCATATAAGGTCATAGCCAAATATTCTTTAAAAGCAAAACAAACATATCCATGGGTTTCACCTTCACAAATAGGGTTCATAAAACAATTCACGTAACTGAAATCTTTATAAAAGATAACTTTTATTAATATACTAATAAAACATAGCTTTTGTAAAATAGGTTTTGGTAAGTCAAAATATAAGTAAAATACTTTTTGGTAACTCAAAATATAATATAACTCACCTTAACTTTAATACCTTACTATTTCTTTCCACTATTAAAGATCTTCTTAACTTCCACTAATTTTTCCTCTTTTTCCTCTCTTTCTTTTCCTCTCTTCTTTCTTTCTTTCCTCTCCTTCTTACTTTCCTTTCTCTCTTTTCTCCCTTACTGAGTCAACTTCGCCCTTTATATACAAATTCAATTCGTGAGCCCCAAGCCACTGCCGCGTGTCACTTCCTTATTAATCTCTATTAATCCAAGCCTATCCAAACTTAATTATTTATTTATATTTTGGCCCCTAAATTTTTAATAATTATATTATTTTATAAAATTATGCATAATAATATATAATAAATTATATATTTTCTGAACTGAAATTAAATAATATTAGTATAAATTCTATAGAATAATTAAAAATCGGGGTTGTTACAATTACAATTTTTTTTTTTCAAAATACAACCTAATCATTATCAATAATTGGTACTTTAAAAACCAAATCAGAAAAAAAATCAAATCAAATCACAAATATTTTTATGCTATCTAACTACTATCATATTTTTTTCATAAATAATTGTAAAAAAAAACCATTAAAACAGTAAATAAAATATTAAATTACATTAAAAATAAAAAAGAGCCATTGAACAAATTACAATCACATCACATTTTTTCCATAATAAAATAAATAAATAAATAAATAAAAAGAATCATTCAACTAATTATATTCACATTTTTCTCTTTGTGAAAGTTTATATTTATCTAACTTCAATCATATTAAAAAATCAAATTATAATTTTTTATTCGCTAGACAAATCACAAATATTTTTATGCGCTATCTAGCTACAATATTAAAACAGTAAACAAAAGGAAAAGTCAAGAAAGAGAAAACAAAAGAAAACTTACTGTTTGCATAAGTGGTCACTGAAGTTGAAAGTGTAGAAGTGAGATGTCAAGAAGGAGAAAACAAAAAGGAGACTCACTGTTTGCAATAGGTATGTGAAAAGTTAAAAAGAGTGTGTGTATTGAAAAAATTAAAAAGACTTGGAAGAATTTAATAAGTGCTAAGTTTTTTTTTTTTTTTTCAAAAAAAATCAAAAAAATTTAGAAATTATGGTTCAGATATTGAAACTCCCACAAAACTTGTAGGTTAGAGATAGATATAAATAAATAGATAGATATAGATATAGATATTTATATTTGTTTTAAATTTTTTTAATATACAAATTATTTGTTTTGGAAAAGGTACTGCAATAATTATGAGAGAAGTCAAAAAGTCTTGTGGGTTGAGAGAAATTAATAAATGTTGAGGTTATTTTTTTTAAAAAAAACAAAAAATTAGAAAATTAGGATTGACATATTGGAGCTCCCACAATCCTTGGGGGTTAAAAACTCCATTTTGCTTAATATATAGTATAGATATTAAAGTTTAATATTTTGATAATAATCATATGTGTTGAACTTTTCAAGAATTTTTTTTTATACTTGTTTTTAATGCATTAAAGTGTTATTATGAGAGATAATAATCATATATGTTGAGACGTTTCAAGGAATTCATATGTGTTGGATTTCAAAGAATTTTTTTTATACTTGTTCTTAATGCATTAAAGTGTTATTATGAGGGTAAGATTTGGGGGTTGGGAGAAGTTAATAAATGTTAAGGTTTTTTTTTTAAAATCAAAAAATTAGGAAATTTAGATTGGGAGATTGGAGCTCCCACAAGGCTTAGGGTTAAAAACCCTCTTTTACTTAATATATAGTATAGACAATTATCTATATATGTGAATTGCGATTTTTAAATGTCTTTTTTTTTTTTTTAAACTAGCCTATCACCCGTGCTATGCACGGGATAATTATAAATATTTATATTTGTTTTAATTTTTTTTAATATATAAATTATGTTTTTTAAGATTTTTTATAAAAATAATTTAACAATCTTATCACTAACCATAGTATACAGGAGAAATTAAAAAGGCTACTACAGTAACTATGCATGGGCTGTATCTATAATTATTTGTATGAGGGGGTTTTAAATGCTAATCAGGGATTTTGACCAAATCAATAAATGCAGGCATGTGGATTGGAAAAAGTTAATAAATGCTAATAAGGAGATTTTGACCAAATCAATAAATGCTGAATTTTTTTTTTAAATCAAAAATTTAGAAAATTAAGATTGAGAGATTGGAGCTCCCAGAAGGCTTGGGGTTTAAAAACCCCATTTTTCTTAAATATTTACAATTATCTATATATGTGAATTGCGATTTTTAAATGTCTAGTGTTATTATGAGGGATAATAATCATATGTGTTGGGACTTTTCAAGGAATTCATATGTGTTGGATTTCAAAGAATTTTTTTTTATATTTGTTCTTAATGCATTAAAGTGTTATTACGAGGGTAAGATTTGGGGGTTGGAAGAAGATAATGAATGCTAAGTTTTTTTTTTTAAAAAAAAAATCAAAAAATTAGGAAATTTAGATTGGGAGGATTTCAAAGAATTTTTTTTTTATACTTGTTCTTAATGCATTAAAGTGTTATTATGAGGGTAAGATTTGGGGGTTGGGAGAAGATAATAAATGTTAAGTTTTTTTAAAAAAAATAATCAAAAAATTAGGAAATTAAGATTGGGAGATTGGAGCTCCCACAAGGCTTGGGGTTAAAAACCCCTTTTGCTTAATATATAGTATAGATGTCTTCTTTTTTTTCCTTTTTTATATTTTATTAAAGTTTAATATTTTGAAAATAATCATATGTGTTAGACTTTTCAAGGAATTAAATGTCTTTTTTGTTTTACTATATTATATTAAAGTTTAATATTTTGATAATAATCATATGTGTTGGACTTTTCAAGAATTTTTTTTTATACTTGTTTTTAATGCATTAAAGTGTTATTATGAGAGATAATAATCATATATGTTGGGACTTTTCAAGGAATTCATATGTGTTGGATTTCAAAGAATTTTTTTTATATTTGTTCTTAATGCATTAAAGTGTTATTATGAGGGTAAGACTTGGGGGTTGGGAGAAGTTAATAAATGCTAAGGTTTTTTTTTTTTAAATCAAAAAATTAGGAAATTTAGATTGGGAGATTGGAGCTCCCACAAGGCTTAGGGTGAAAAACCCATTTTTACTTAATATATAGTACTAGCCTATCACCCGTGCTATGCACGGGATAATTATAAATATTTATATTTATTTTAAAATTTTTTAATATATAAATTATATTTTTTAAAATTTTTTATAAAAATAATTTAACAATCTTATCACTAACTATAGTGTATGAGAGAAGTTGAAAAGGGTATTACAGTAATTATACACGGATTGTATCTATAATTATTTGTATGAGGGGATTTTAAATGCAGATCAGGGAATTTTGACAAAATCAATAAATGTAGGCATGTGGAAAGACATGTGGATTAAAAAAAGTTAATAAATGCTGATGAAGAGATTTTGACCAAATCAATAAATGATGAGTTTTATTTTTTTTTAAAATAAAAAATTTAGAAAATTTAGATTGGGATATTGAAGCACCCACAGGCCTTGGGGGTTAAAAATCTCATTTTGCTTAATATATAGTATAGATATATATATAGATAGATAGATATATCTTTTTATTTTTATTTTTATTTTTATTTTTGTGTGGTTTCTATTCGGGTATCTTTTTTTTTAATTTAATTTATCTGTGGTTTCCATTTGTTTTTAATTATTATTATTTAGGTAAGTTATGATGTGAGTTAGATATGTGATAGACATGTGAGTTTTATTGATTTAAAGTTTATTTAGAAAAACTTCAAAGATTTTTTTTTTTTTGTTTTTTGGTTTTTTTGGTTATGTTATAATATAATATATAAAATATAGGTAGATATCTACAACTTTAATAAAAAATATTATTTGATTTTTTGGGGAAGAGAAAATGAATGCAAGTTTTAATATTTTTTTTTGAAAATTTATGAGAGATTAGGAGGGAGAGATTATGAAATATTTTGTTATTAAATAAATAAATCAGTCAATAGTTTTTTTTAATATATTTTGTAAATTAAAAATCAATAATTTTGGAAAATTGATTAATTTGTCACATTAAGTGATTTAAAATTTTGATAGATATACATAAAAAAATACATAATTATATTATTAAATCATAATTCAAATTTAGATGTTATATCTTTTTGAGATCTATAGCTAAATTCTTATCTTTTTTATTTTATTTTTGTGTGTAACCATAGTGTATGGGAAAAATTGAAAAGGGTGTTGCAATAATTATGAGAGAAGTCAAAAGGGATTGTGGGTTGGGAGAAGTCAATAAATGCAGAGGTTTTTTTTTTAAAATCAAAAAATTAGAAAATTAGGATTAGGAGATTGGAGCTCCCACAGGCATTGGGGTTAAAAACCCCTTTTGCTTAATATATAGTATAGATAGATTAGCGTAAAACCCATATTATACACTAATAAGTAAAAAAATGTGCAATATAATATTGAATATATTAAAAATTAATTAAATATTATGATGTTAATTTAGATAGATATTTAAATAATAAATTTGAGTGATTTCACTATGTTTATGGATATGCAAGACTAATGAATTCTTTTGAAATATACTCAATCGAATAAATTCAATTGAAAATAAAAGGCAAGAGTGAAATTTTATAAATATAAAATAAAGATAAAAAAATTAAGTTTAAAGTTGAAGATGAATATAGAAAGAGAAAATTAAATAAATCTTCAAAGAAAAATAAATTCAACTGAAAATCAAGAGCGAAAGTGAATTTTATAACTATAAAATAAAGATAAAAAAATCAAATTTAAATTTAAGAATGAACTATAAAAATATATAAATAGTCTTATACCAACAGTGGGCTTTATCACATCCCATCGTTTGAAAGATGCATGCGGAGATGATAGTGATCGTGGTGAGGATTGCCATTTTCTTTAATTATTAGCTAGCCTATCACCCGTGTTATGTATGGGATAATTATAGATATTTATATTTATTTTAGATTTTTTTAATATATAAATTATGTTTTTTAAGATTTTTTTTATCACTAATCATAGTGTATGGGGGATGTTGAAAAGGGTACTACAATAACTATACACGAATTGTATCTATAATGTATGATGAGATTTTAAATGCTGATCAGGAAATTTTGACCAAATCAATAATTGCAAGCATGTGGAACGATATGTGGATTGAAAAAAGTTAATACATACTGATTAGGGAATTTTGACCAAATCAATAAATGTTGAGTTTTTTTTTTTTAAAAATAAAAAATTAAAAAAATTCAGATTGGGATATTGAAGCTCCCATAGGCCTTGGGGGTTAAAAACCCTTTTTTGCTTAATATATAGTATAGATATAGATAGATAGATAGATATATCTTTTTATTTTTATTTTTATTTTTGTGTGGTTTCTATTCGGGTATTTTTTTTTTTCAATTTATTTAAGATGGAATTGTGGGTATTTTTTTTTTTTTTTAAAATTTAATTTATCTATGGTTTCCATTTGTTTTTAATTATTATTATTTAGGTAAGTTATGATATGAGTTAGATATGTGATAGACATGTGAGTTTTATTGATTTAAAGTTTATTTAGATAAACTTTAAAGATTTTTTTTTTTAGTTTTTTAGTTTTTTTTTGTTATGTTATAATATAATATATAAAATATAGGTAGATATCTACAACTTTAATAGAAAATATTATCTGATTTTTTGGGGAAGAGAAAATTTGTGAGAGAGATTAAGAGGGAGAGATTATGAAATATTTTTATTATTAAATAAATAAATCAGTCAATAGTTTTTTTTAATCTATTTTGTAAATTAAAAATCAATAATTTTGGAAAATTGATTAATTTGTCCCATTAAGTGATTTAAAATTTTGATAGATATACATAAAAAAAAAACATAATTATATTATTAAATCATAATTCAAATTTAGATGTTATATCTTTTTGAAATCTATAGCTAAATTCTTATCTTTTTATTTTTTATTTTTGTATGTAACCATAGTGTATGGGAGAAATTGAAAAGGGTGTTGCAATAATTATGAGAGAAGTCAAAAGGGATTGTGAGTTGGGAGAAGTCAATAAATGCTGAGGTTGGGTTGGGAGAAGTCAATAAATGCTGAGGTTTTTTTTTTTTTTTTTAAATCAAAAAATTAGAAAATTAGGATTAGGAGATTGGAGCTCCCACAGGCCTTGGGGTTAAAAACCTCATTTTGCTTAATATATAACTAGCCTATCACCCGTGCTATGCACGGGATAATTATAGATATTTATATTTGTTTTAGATTTTTTTTAATATATAAAATATGTTTTTTAAGATTTTTTATAAAAATAATTTAACAATCTTATCACTAACCATAGTGTATGGAAGAAATTGAAAAGGGTACTGCAGTAACTATATACGGATTGTATCTATAATTATTTGTATGAGTAAATTTTAAATGCTGATCAGGGGATTGTATCAATAAATACAGACATGTGGAAAGACATGTGGATTGAAAAAAGTTAATAAATGCTGATCAGGGGATTTTGACTAAATCAATAAATACTGAGTTTTTTTTTTAAATAAAAAATTTAGAAAATTCAGATTGGGATATTGAAACTCCCACAGGCCTTGGGGGTTAAAAACCCCCTTTTGCTTAATATATAGTAAGCATAGATATATAGATATAGATATAGATATGGTGGGAGATATTTTTAAATTAAATTTATTTAGATAAACTTTAAAGATTTTTAAAACTTAAAATTGGATATTGAGATGCAAAAGAAAGATCTTAACTGAATAAATAAAAATCAAATTTATAAATTTGCTCTGTTTGTATATTTGATTTTTAGTTTTTATTTTTTATTTTTTGTTATGTTATAATATAATATATAAGATATAGATAGATGTCTACAACTTTCATGAAAAATATTATCTGATTTTTTGGGAAAGAGAGAAGGAAGACAAGCTTTAATATTATTTTTTGAAAATTGTGGGTTGGGAAAAGTCAATAAATGCTGAGGTTGGGTTAGGAGAAGTCAATAAATGCTGAGATTTTTTTTTTTTTAAAATCAAAAAATTTGAAAATTAGGATTAGGAGATTGGAGCTCCCACAGGCCTTGGGGTTAAAAACCTCATTTTGCTTAATATATAACTAGCCTATCACCCGTGCTATGCACGGGATAATTATAGATATTTATATTTGTTTTCATTTTTTTTAATATATAAATTAAATACATGGGGTTTGACCGAGGAGTTTGAAAGAATTTAATAAGTGTTTATTTATTTATTTAAGAGGCATTTACACAATAATTACATGGGTCTCTTGGGGATGCAAAAAGTAAGGAAATTAGGATTTCATTTATTGCGTTATTCATTTAATAAGTGTAATTATTATAAATTAAGTGTTTATTGTAATCAATAGTGTAATTATTACAATCTTTGAACCAATCACCAATCACCAAGTCAATTTTTTTTAAAAAAATATTAAAAAATCAGGAAATTAGGATTTTTTAATATATAAATTAAATACATGGGGTTTGACCGAGGAGTTTGAAAGAATTTAATAAGTGTTTATTTATTTATTTAAGAGGCATTTACACAATAATTACATAATATATAAATTAAATACATGGGGTTTGACCGAGGAGTTTGAAAGAATTTAATTTACACAATAATTACATGGGGATGCAAAAAGTAAGGAAATTAGGATTTCATTTATTGCGTTATTCATTAATAAGTGTAATTATTATAAATTAAGTGTTTATTGTAATCAATAGTGTAATTATTACAATCTTTGAACCAATCACCAATCACCAAGTCAATTTTTTTTAAAAAAAATATTAAAAAATCAGGAAATTAGGATTTTTTAATATATAAATTAAATACATGGGGTTTGACCGAGGAGTTTGAAAGAATTTAATAAGTGTTTATTTATTTATTTAAGAGGCATTTACACAATAATTACATAATATATAAATTAAATACATGGGGTTTGACCGAGGAGTTTGAAAGAATTTAATTTACACAATAATTACATGGGGATGCAAAAAGTAAGGAAATTAGGATTTCATTTATTGCGTTATTCATTTAATAAGTGTAATTATTATAAATTAAGTGTTTATTGTAATCAATAGTGTAATTATTACAATCTTTGAACCAATCACCAATCACCAAGTCAATTTTTTTAAAAAAAAATATTAAAAAATAAATTAAGTGTTTATTGTAATCAATAGTGTAATTATTACAATCTTTGAACCAATCATCAATCACCAAGTCAATTTTTTTTAAAAAAAATATTAAAAAATCAGGAAATTAGGATTGGCATGTTGGAGCTTCCACAAGCCTTGGGTTTTAAAAGACCCTTTTGCTTAATATATAGATATATTTTGTAAATTAAAAATCAATAATTTTAAAAATTTGATTAATTTGTCCCATTAAGTGATTTAAAATTTTGATAGATATACATAAAAAAAAATACATAATTATATTATTAAATTATAATTCAAATTTAGATGTTATATCTTTTTGAGATCTATAGCTAAATTCTTATCTCTTTTTATTTTTATTTTTGTGTGTAACCATAGTGTATGAGAGAAATTGAAAATGGTGTTGCAATAATTATAAGAGAAGTCAAAAGGGATTGTGAGTTGGGAGAAGTCAATAAATGCTGAGGTTGGGTTGGGAGAGGTCAATAAATGCTGAGGTTTTTTTTTTTTTTTTTTAAATCAAAAATTAGAAAATTAGGATTAAGAGATTGGAGCTCCCACAGGCCTTGGGGTTAAAAACCCCATTTTACTTAATATATAGTATAGATTAATATTAAAATATAAATGAGAGAGACTCAAAAATAATAAATATCTTTAATAAAAGTGAAGAAAATAGAACAAAACTAATTTATAAAGTATTTTTTTAGTACGTATAATTTTACTAAATTTTATTTATGAATAGCTTAGATTAAATAGAAGTATTATAAATATTAAAATTTAAAAATAATTATATATAAAGGTACATTGATGTGACATTTAAGAGAGAAAGAATGTGTCATATAGAAGAGAGAAATTTAAAGGTAAAAACTACTTTTAATAATATATATTGGGCAAATTTTTTTCACTCCGTCTATTTTCAGTTTTTAGAATTCATTTTTGAAAAAATTATACTTTTTTGTTTTTTATTTTTTTTGTTTTCACTGATTTTTTTTAATATTTTAAATATTTTTTTTTAATTTTTAGATACGCCTAACATAAATATACTTAAAAAGTATAACATTTGTGAAAAAAAAAATCTTTAAAAAATTTACTAAATACCAAAAATACAAAAATATATATATATATATATAAAAGTTCAATATATTTTTTATATTTTTGTGTATTTATAAATTTTTTAAAATATTTTTTCACAAATATTTTACTATTTAGATACATCTAAGTAAGGTGCATCTAAAAAAGTAAAAAAAAAAATTTCTTAAAATTTTAAAAATATTCACTAAAAACAAAAAAATACGAAAAATAAAAAACTCAATTTCCAGAAAACTGAATTCAGAAAACTGAAACCAAACATACTAATTAGTATTCCCTGTATTTTGATTATTGTGTTATTTTGATCCCTATAGTTTCAATTAATTCGATTTTGATCTTGAATTTATGATTTTGTCTCAATTCAGTCAATTGAATACAACTGCTAGTATTTTTAAATAAAAAAATGCACACATAAGTGACATGTGTCATGATTTTAAAAATAAAATTATAAGTTTGATCAACTCAATGAATTAACCTCAGTTAATTCAGTAATAATTTTTAATTAAAAACATTAATGGCCTAGAATCCCTTTTTTTTTTTTTTTTAGGGCGAATTACGTTAACAATTCCTGTAATTTGAAACTTGTGTCATTTGATCTTTAACCTTTTAATTATGATATATTTGACCATGAATTTTGAATTTCGTTCTAAATAAAGATAATTAAAAACACTGTTTCTCCATTTCAAAGGCAAAGTCGTGAATTTGATAAAATATAAATTAATTTGACAAAAATAAATATTAAAAAAATATTTTAAAATTTTTAAAAATTATTTCTACCTACCAAGGATAAAATTATACAAAAATAATTACATTTTTATTATTTTTATTTTTTTATCAAATTAATTTTTAGTATGTAATTGGATAATTATCACGTAATGGGTGGTTGTTTTTGTTGATATTTTTGGATGGTTATAATGTAATAGATGACTGAATTTGTTGTTAACAGATTTTTTATTTTATTTTATTTTTTTTATGGTTATCATATAATCGATATGTTTAATATATGAAAAGTTTTTAGTTTTAGATTTTTTGATTTAATGGATTGATTTCATAATGATATCAAAATTGTCGCCAAGTTTTACTTTTGAAAAAATTGAAACTAATTTAACGAAAATAAATATCAAAAAAATTTATTTTAAAAAATTATTTTTACACTCCCAAAAGATAAAATTATATAATGTGTTTTTAATTATTTTTTTCACCAAACTTAATTTTTAATTTCTTAGAATTTTTTTTTTTTCTAAAAATCAAAACAAACAGAACTTTATAATCAAAAAAATTTCAGCATTATTCTTTAAATAAAAAAGGTTATTACATTTCAAACAACATATAGGTTAACCAACATAAAATAAGTTGTATGATTACTTTGCTCTTGAAATAGACTATTTACAAATAAAACATCTTTGATTGTCTTTATTTGGAACAAGATTCAAAATTTAGGGTCAAATGTATCACAATTGAAAAGTCAAAGATCAAAATGTTATAAGCCCCAAACTATAAGGACTGTTAATGTAATTTGTCCTTTTTTTTATTGTATTTTTACATTTTCTAAATATAAGTGAGTAAGTTTTACGTGCATTTATATGTGAATTCTAATGTTTTATGCCAACAAATAAAAATAAAAAAATAAAGTAAGAAATGATATTAAATATATTATAATTTTTTTTTATGAGTTTTGAAAAATTTTGAATAAACAAATTCATTTCAAAAAAAAAAAATAAAATAAAATAAAGCGCAGGGTTCTAAGTGTTTTTTTGATAGCCACACATACGAGACATGCCGTGGGGGTTGGGATAGATCGTTATGCTTTGAACCTAATCCTCTAGTTTGGATATTTTAAATAAAAAGCGATGTAGTGAGGTCAAAGCCCCAAAATGAAGTCTTCCATGCTGGTGACAGAAGGCAAATATTACAAAAGAGTCCTATTCCATCAGTGGGCTCCATCAAGTAATGGGGAAGCTGCATATCATTTAGGTCAAGTTTGGGAAGATTAAATAAGTGTATTTTTTGACTTTTTATGAAATATGGGTTGGATTTGGGTTGGATTTGAAGTGATGTGTTAGAGAGGTGATGTGACTTAAATAAGATGATGTGATTTAAATAGGATAGTGATTTTTTGACTTTTTAGATTTTTTTGAGGATGCTAAACTTGGCCTTAGTTTCCAAAAACAAATTTCAAATCAATGAAAAATTATATAAATATTAATTATTAAAATTATAAATTTTTAATTAACAAGTAATTTATTTTTTCCTACTTCATTGCAGTGTAATTGTTCCTTTATTATTTGCACCATAATGTTTTGTAGATGAAATACTAATAAATAATGACAGTCAACTATTAGGGCAACAATGACCAGTGGAGGATAAGGACAAAAGCTATGGAATCTTTTTTTCCAATGCTATAGACAAGGACAAATGCTATGCAATTATATAATTTTAAGAAATTATACTATTTTTTAAGTAAAGTTAAAGAGAATAAAATTAATATAAATAGTATGAAAGTATAAAAAATCATATTTTATTTATTTTATTTTTTAAATTTCTATCTAAATTTATGAATCAAACACAGCGTAAGGGAGTTCAGTATAATTAAGTTAAATTTATAAAATTTATTATATATATTTTTTTCAAATCTCAAAAAAGATATTGCAATATACCCAAATAAAAAGGAAAAATTTAGAAACTTCAAGGGGAATGTCATCTAGATGAGAAGGAAAATACGTTGAGGATCAAAGAGAGTAGCCATATTGTGAAGGAAGGAATTAGGAAGTAACTTGTGAAAATTATATGATGCTTTTAATTTTCGTGGTGAGAGCGACCCAATCTTTGGGAATTTTTTTTTTTTTTTTTAAATATAGTTATGTTATCACCATTCAATAATTATTTATTATTATTTTTATTATATATACATGATATAGTAGTTAATTCATCATTTTAGTACAAAATTATTATTGGATAGTATTATCACATGTAACTGACATGAGTGGCCTCAATTTTCTCTCCCTTGAAATGGGAAGACATATGTAATATTTTGACAAGGCCGTCATGTCGTATCATGTGGTGAACCAAAAAACTTGTTGAATTTAAATTTTGGAGAATTTCAACATAGTGAACAGATAAAAAAAATTACTAAAACATATAGGGTGTAAGTGATTCTGCGATAAGGTATATACCTCCTCATATTTATAAAAAAATAAAGTAAAAAATTCAATCTCACTAAGATGTGATTTCCTTTTAAATTTATCTCCAAATCGTGTGGAACTTTCGACCAAAACATGTCAATTTATTGTAAAGGACAGTCGAAGGATTTGAAATAATAAATTGAACGTTGTGCTTTCAAGAGCTATCTAATTTTATCTTAACGATGCCCTTTTCGTCCTAAATCAGTTTTATTTCTTGTTACTACTCTTAAATCTTAATAATGGCTTAATTTAGGAATTTGGTTAAAAATTAATTTTTGACTTTTAACTTATTTTAAATCACATCACATCACATCTTTATTTATTTATATATATATATATTTTTAAAAAAAGTCCAATTTTTAATCAATTTCTCAAAACAAACCATATAATTCACTTTTCCAAATCTACCGTGGGGCCCAGCTCACATGTAATAAAAATAAAATAAAATAGAACAATGATTTTAAAAAAATGGTGTAACGATTTAAAAAAGTTTTATTAAAATATTTTTTTTAATATTTTGTAAGTTTTTATAATACATGACAATTTGTAATTGGTTAAAATTTACATACTTGCAACTCCACAAACATTCATAATTTTTATTACAAAAAATTATGTTAACTTTTTTACCATGTACTCTTGTAAAATTGCACACTATAATTTCTCCTGTATGGTGTGATTTTTTTTTTAATTTTTTTTTTTATAGAATGTTGTGGTTAGATTAGGGTATGTATGGTGTGAATTTTTTTTTTTTTTTATAGAATGTTTGTTATAGAATGTTATGGTTACATTAGGATATGTATGGTGTGAATTTTTTTTTAAGGTACACACTACAACTTATAATTTACAAAAATGCTCTTCATTTTTTTTCTTAAATCATAATTTCATAATTTTTAAAAATCATTGTTCCCATTTTTATTTTATTTATTACATGTGAGCTCAGCTTCACAATCGACTGGATACCACTTTTCCTTATTCGCAATAAGAACGGGAAATGGAGAGATAAGGAACAAAAACCACGTCGTTAAGATAAAAATAGATTGGCTTCTGAAAAACAACATTGCTGTTGTTTCAAATCCTTTGGCTATCGTGACTTGATCTCATCCATTCAACTCCTTTCTAATGAAAGTGGCTATTTTCGTGGAAAGTTCTACACATCTAGATGGAGACAGAATTTCTCCATAGAGAACATGAATCCATTAGGATCATGTAATTTTATTTATGTAATATTTTTAGTAAATAACGAAGTATAATGTAATTAAAGCATTTGGTCTAATAGTTATGTAATACTTTTTGTAGTATAAGATTTCGGATTCAATTCTTTGAGAGGAGTTTAATATCCTTTGTGGTGGTTATTTATTTATCTCCCATTATCTCCCCCATTATGGGATTATTGTGGTGGTGATTTATTTGGTTGTTAGGCTTGGGCTTGGGCTTGGTGGGCTGGTATATTAGTTTCGTTAAGTTTTATCGACTTTCTAATTATTGTGGACTAATAGTTTATTTAATAATGTAAATATTCTCATATTTGTAATTATTTTCCTATTGTTTGATAAATAAATAATAAAAAAAAGAAGAGAAACTGCAATGCATAGTAATTGTGTGGAAGGATTATGGTACAAGAGTATGTATCATATATACATTATAACTATAGAAAAAAATGTATCATTTTAAACTTTTTGAGTCATAACTAAAAAAATAAAAAAATTCATAATCGAACACAAAAAAATCATAACTAAAATCTCAAAATAATGTCATAACTACAGAAGAAATTTGATCATAACTAAAGAAGAAAATTGTGTAACTAAGGGTGTATATGATATGGATATGATATGGAGGTGTATATAATAAAATTCTGTAGTAATTGTGTCATTCTTTATTTTTGAATTATATAATAAATATGAATCAATATGTTTTAGATTAATGATTCATTTACATATTTTTTTCTGACTCTTATTGATGAGAGTCTCATTCGAGGGGATTTGAGGGGAAAAAATTGTGTGAATGTAGTGGTTTTTTTTTTTTTTTTTTTTCTAGCTCATTAGTTTGGAGCAACACGTAAATAAGATTTACTGAATAATTACACAAATAGAATAAATGAAATTGGAAGCATTGACATACAAAATTCAGACAATTCATGAGTTAGAATTAGTCTTGCTGAGAATTGGCAATCGGCTATTGCTATCAAGTCTCTTCAAGTTGGACTAATAAACGTTCATGTATGCACCACCGGATTCCAAATTCACCTACAGCAGAAGTTAACTCCGCACACATCAATAATACTGTTCCTCCAAATGACTGAGTCAGCTATTGTAACATCAATGAGAGGATCAATGCTAAATTAGATGTTTTTTACGAAAGTTTTATTTTTTAGACCAATTTTCCAAATTTAGTGACGTGTAAAAAAGATAATTGGCTGATAATCAAATAATATATAAAAAAGAGTTGCCTTTAATAGACTGCAATATCATTGATTTTGAAAAATGAGTCAAATTTTTGAGTTAGAATAACCGCACAAATAAAAGTCAGTCTATCTTGTGAAGGAAGTAAATATAAACGAAGTAGAACAAATCAAGAAGACATAAGAAAATTCTATTAGCATATGCTACAAAAAATCTCAATATATATTATTTACACGGCTCAAATATAAATTTCATAACAAAAGTCAAATGTTCAGATATAAATTACTAAATAAAAAGTAGTTGTTCAAATATAAACTTTTGAACATAATGTATAAATGAGCAATTTATTTTTATTTATATATTAAAACAACACAAATAGTGTATACTAAACTTTTTGTAATGTGCGAATAGAATTATGTTGTTTGTGAAAAATATTTGGAATAATTTTTTGGTTTTTTACGAAAAAAATGTACAAAAAAATATAGAGAAAAAAGAATTTTTGATTTTTTTGTATAGTTATTTAACTTTTAAATTTTTTTTGCTATTATTGTAAATTACCAAAACAGTCCTAAGGACAAATACAAGAGAGGGTACTAAACAAACAGAGTAGTCTTGCCAAACGAAGCAGCAAATTTGATTTATAATAGTCCATCTATACTATTATATATGTGAGCACACGATTTGGTGTCTAATAGTGTGGTGGCTTCTCCTTCTGTCACGTGACAAATTTTTCTATCATAAATATAAAATAATATTATTCAAAGGTGTGAGTAAGAATTGAACCCAAGACCTTAGGTTTCATTAAGAACACTCTTATCATTTAGACAACATACATATTATGATATTAATTTCTTTATTATTTGTTTTATGCTTACTTATCCAAATTGCACACGCGCGCCACCAACTAGTATATATATAACTGTTTCAAAAGCAATACAACCAACAAAAGCAAAAGTGGGGAAGGGACTGCTCCAAGCCAAGAAAACTGTTTTAAAGGTTTTTTTTTTTTTTTGTCATTTTATCCTTCTCTGAGGTAGGCATTTGTACTATTCAATTGATCCAATTCTGGTGTTTGCATCCCATTTGCGTCACATCTTCGTGGGTTTGATTTGGTTTTGGTTGTATTGCATGATCTCTCTCTAGTACTATCATTTTTTGGTTTCTGAAAACTTTTTGTTCCATCGTAAGGGCATGATTTTGCCTTTTGAGGTTGTATACTTGGATTAGCGTTTGGTATCATGAACAAGTTATTTTCAGTTAAGTTTTGAGAATTTTTTTTTTAAAAAAAAAAAAAAAAAATAGTTTGGTAAAAGAAAAAAAAAATTTAAAAACTCATTATTTTCATATAATTTTCTCTTTTTTGGGATGAAAATAATTTAAAAAAATTTAAAAATAATTGTTTTGTGTTTATTTCTGTGAAAACTAGTATGTAATTTTTTTGACAAAAATTTCACAAACAAATTATGAAAAATCAACCAAACAGAGACTGAGTATCAATTTTACCTTTAAATATTTTATATTGCGTCAATTTAATCCAATTAATAAGATCTCTTTAGAAATTTAATTGAAATTAATCGACATATATAAACTTTTTAAAAAGTTATTGAGAAATTGATGTCTAATTCAATTGGATATATATATATATATATATATATTTTCTAATTTATCAGCGAATGTTTATTAACTAAACTAAATCAACATAATATAAAATGTTATAGGAAAAAATTAATACCATAGGAAGTACAAGACTAAATTGATATAACCGGCAAAGTTAATTTTATTTTAAATTTTTTTTTTTTTACAGTGAATACCATCCATACAGCTGTTAGACTAGTTGCAAATCATTCCAATAAGTTATGTTGTCTATTTTTCACTGATTTACTTTAATCGACTCGGAATACTTTTTCTTCGTGATTGCCTAGAAATGTTTCACAATTGACAATTATATATGAATTTTGAATACAGAAAAGCATTTTTCCAAGAGGCAAGCTAGCCATGGCTTCCTCGCAAGGAATGCAATTGCAACTACAACCCATCATCTTGATGCTAGTACCAGTACAAGTAGTAGTGGTGGTGATATTGTCATTATCAGCAGCAACAATTGCAGCACCACCAACAGAAGCAGATTTGAAGAATCTTGACTGCATGAACCGTTGCGGGAATTTAAACATCCCATACCCATTCGGCGTGAAAGAGAATTGTTATGGCAGCGAAGATTTCTTCATTAATTGTAGTGATTCCCAGCCATATTTATGGCATAGCGATATCACTATTTCAAATATATCGCTTGAGGAGGGTGAGTTACGCATCATGAATTACATATCTCGTAATTGTTATGACCGGTTAGGTACACCATTACAGAGCAACTTTGATGGATGGCTCGTCGCCTCCAATTTCTCCATATCTAGTACCAAGAACAAGTTCACTTCTATTGGTTGTGACACATATGGGTTTCTCCATATTTTAGAAAACGAGAGTTTAGTTTTTACAACTGGGTGTGTGTCAAGTTGTATGAGCATCTCCTACGTTCCTGATGATGGATCTTGCTCTGGAATTGGTTGCTGCCAGACCTCAATCCCAAAACGACTCAGCCATATCGAAATTGATGCGCATAGCTTCAACAATCATACGGATGTATTGGACTTCAATCCGTGCAGCTATGCCTTTGTTGTTGAAGAAGCTGCGTTTAATTTCTCCACAACTTACCTTCAAGATTTTAAAGAAACCAAGGTGCCGTTGGTGCTTGATTGGGGAATAGGGGATAATAAGACATGCGATGAAGCTAAGAGAAATTTGACAAGTTATGCATGTGGAGATAATAGTGATTGTTATGAGGCAGAAATTGGTAATGGGTATATCTGCAAGTGTTCCAAGGGTTACGAAGGGAACGCGTACCTCTCAGATGGTTGCAAAGGTTAGTAGTACTAGTATCCATTTAGCTAGCTTCATATTCATCATGTTCGGATTCAATTGCTTTTGATTCTATATATATTGTTTTTGTGATGCTTTAATTTCATGATTGAGCCCTCCCTCCTCTGTTTTGATTGTTTTGCAGACATTGATGAGTGTGCAGATCCAAATCTCAACCAGTGTGTAGAGGAAAGCAAATGCTTAAACACGCCTGGGAATTATACGTGCTCTTGCCCCAAGAGATACCACGGTGATGGCAAAACAGATGGAACACGTTGCACTGCTGCTGGTCCAGATCTTGTGCTTCTAATTGTGATTGGTAATGCATTTGAAACAATATCAGAATTACATAATTAATGAATTTCGAAGAATTTACTTGTAAACTACCTCCCCAATTGGACCCACATCCTTTTAGACTTAAGTAACTTGAAACAATATCAGAATTACTAATTCAATAATAGTATACAAACTAATAAATCTTATAAATTTATTTAACACATGAACATTATTATAATACTCCTAAGGTAGCATGTAACATTGTCTAAGTGATACTCCAACCAACCAAAATTGGCAACACGTGCTGTTTGGTAATACTTACGTTTTCAATTTTTTGTTTATATTTATAAAAATTTTAAAAATTCAAATAAAAACTTGTTTGGTAAAATTTTTAATTTATAAATCAGTGGTCTCAGTTTATAAATTTGGCAAAAAAAATGAAAACACAAAAAATATGTTTCCATTTTGAGTTTTTAGTTTTTTTTTTTACCACCCAACACTAGCCACCACCCGCCACCATTTTCCACCACCGTCTTCCGCCACCACCACCCACCACCCACCCCCCACCACCACCTGCCACCACCACTCACCACCCACTTGCCACCACCAGCCACCTGCCACCCACTCGCCACCACCACCCATCCATCGCCACCACCACCACCACCCACCACCCACCGCCACCACCCACCACTACCATCTACCGCTCGCCACCACCACCTGCCACCTACTTGCCACCACCACTCACTAGCCACCAGCCACCACCAGCCACCTGCCACCCACCCGCCACTATCACCCACCACCACCACCATCACCCACCACCACCACTACCCACCACCCACCACCCACTCGCCACCCACCTGCCACCACCACCTACCACCTACCACCACCACCACTACCACCCATTTGCTACCACCTACCACCCGCCACCGTCACCCATCCACCCACCACCACCACCACGCCACCAACCACCACCACCCACCATTCGCCACCCACCTGCCACCACCACCCACCCCCACCACCTGCCACCGTCACCCACCACCCACCATCACCACCCACCACCCACCACCCATCCGCCACCACCCACTACCACCCGCCATCCGCCACCCACTTGCCACCACCACCCGCCATCCGCCACCACTTGCCACCACCACCCGCCATCCGCCGTCGCCACCACCACCACCACCACCACCACCCACTTGTTACCACCCACCAGCAGCCACCGTCTCCCATCCACTACTAGCACCCGCCACCGTCACCCACCCACCATTACCACCCGCCACCTACCCGCCACCACCCGCCATCCGCCACCCACCTGCCACCACCACCCACCACCCGCCATCACCACCACCACCCACTCGCTACCACCCACCACCCGCCACCGTTACCCACCCACCCACCATCACCACCCACCACCCATCCGCCACCACCCGCTATCCGCCACCACCACTACTACCACCACCACCCACTCGCTACCACCCACCACCCGCCACCTACCAGCCACCACCACCCACCACCACCTGCCATCCGCCACCCACCTGCCACCACCACCCGCCACCACCACCCACCACCCGCCACCGTCACCCATCCACCACCACCCACCACCACCAGCTACCCACCACCCACCGTCATCACTTTCCACCACCGTCTTCCCCTGCCACTTGCCACCACTTGCCATTTCTCACTCTTTTTTATATTTTTAAATTTTTTTAAACATTTTGTCAATTACCAAACGCGTTTGTAATTTATGTTTTTCTAAAAATAAACAAAAATCAGTTTATAAAATTTTTGTAAATATAAACTGAAAACGTAAATGTTACCAAACACACCCAAAGTAAATGAGTCATTTTCTGTCACTGAACTACTTAAAAATGTGAGCCAACATGTCTTATTGTAGAGTTTTCCGTTACATGATTGGTTTAGAATATCACATAGGTAAGTCACATTATACTCCATAATTACTTATTAATTACCACATGATTTTGATCGAGAGATAAATATTAAGGCAAATTATTGGGTTAAATCAGTTTGAAACACACAATTTTAGTGTGGTAAAAAAATTAATTATCAATATTTCAAAATAATTTCAACATTATATATATCACTGCAATAAAACCAGTAGAACTCACAAAAAAATATAAAATGAAAATGATAATAAAATACTACTAATAAAAAAAATATTTTCTTATATTTATATGGGGTCAATGTATGTCTATATTTTAGTTAATGATGAATCGAGTTAGTTGGAACGAGAATGACAAAACTGTAAAGGGCACATATCTTTTTAGAGGGAGAAAATCTTAAATATTTTCAATGTCGTAGACTAAGAATTAATTAATTAATTTTAAATTTTTTATTTTTTATTTATTGAGGAAGGGACACAAATTTGTACGATTTGTTAGTTTACATAATATTTTTTGGAAATTATATACAAGTCAATTTTTTAGATTCACTTTTTAAAATTAATGATATGTATAACATAGATCAGGTAATAATTAGAGAAGATAAAAGAAATGACTTAAATATTCTAATAAATTGTCATATCATTATTAAATTTAAAAAGTGAGTCTAAATTTTTAAGTTGAATAGTACTATTAATATCTATTTTTTATTAATAATTGTGAACTGTGTGTTTGTATTATTCTCTATTCCAATTACCTGACGTGTTTATTTATTTATTTATTTTAACTTAAAAATATGAGACTTTGACATAGTGAGCCCCATAATTTTTTTTTGAAAGTAGCTTCTCTCTGTTAATACTTCAATTAGACCTATCCGGTTCTATTTTTTGGGCATGTAACGAGACTCATTAAGAGGATCTAAATTATTTATATTTTATTTTCATTTGCTTAAATCATCTATGAAAAAGACAAATTCTGATTCATGCTATAGCTATATATTTTTTTACAATATTTCTTACGGCATCTTCATTATGGAGCTTATTTCCATTATTAATATGAGGTAATAAATGTTGTGAAAAAAATGCAGCTGTGATTTTGTAAATGTTATATTCATCAAAGAATCATAATTGTCAAATTATACATTTTACAAGGGATGACACGAACTAGTAAACCAGCCAAGTTAGCCTTTAAAATAAAAAGAGTAAAGACACAACAAAAGAAACAATATAACAAAACATTATTTTGAGTTTTGATCTTCCCAAACTTGTTTTCTTTATTGAAAGAGACGTGCAAAGCCCCTGATAGTAACAATGGCATCTTTTTTTTTTTTTTTTCTTTTAATTATTTATTCTTGATTCACCCATCAAACCAATCGTCTAATACTTATAAATATATTGTTATATCTTGAATTATGTAGATTTGATCTCTGGAATTGGAGTATTGCTTTTAATTATTGCTTCTTGGTGGCTATACAAAGTACAAGAAAAAAGAAACAACAAGAAGCGAAAAGAAAAATTCTTCAAACGGAATGGTGGGTTATTATTGAAAGAAAAGTTGTCTTTATCTTCATGTGATGGTAGTGTTGAGAAAACTAAATTGTTCAGTTCGAAGGAGTTAGAGAAGGCCACTGATCATTATAATAAGGACCGTATCCTTGGGCAAGGAGGCCAAGGAACTGTATACAAAGGGATGTTGTCAGATGGAAGTATCGTAGCTATTAAAAAGTCTAAGATAGTTGATGAAGGAAATGTTGGACAATTTATTAATGAGGTTGTCATTCTTTCACAAATCAACCATAGGAATGTAGTTAAGCTCTTGGGGTGTTGTCTGGAGACAGAAGTTCCCCTTGTAGTTTATGAGCTCATCTCAAATGGAACGCTTTTTGAACATATTCATGGTGCAAATGAGGATTTTCCATTACCTTGGAAAATGCGCTTGTGGATTGCCACAGAAATAGCAGGAGCTCTTTCCTACTTACATTTTGCTGCATCTGTGCCCATCTATCATCGAGATATTAAGTCAACAAACATACTCTTAGATGATAAATATAGGGCAAAAGTTTCATTTGGATCATCAGGATCAGTTGCAATTGATCAAACACACTTTACAACACAAGTACAAGGCCCTTTTGGTTACCTCGACCCAGAATACTTCCAATCAAGCCAATTTACTGAAAAAAGTGATGTTTATAGCTTTGGAGTTGTTATTGTTGAGCTTTTAATAGGGAAAAAAGCAATCTCTTTTGTCAGATCCCAAGAAAGCAGGAGCTTAGCTACATTTTTTATCCAATCAATGGAGGATAATCATTTGTTTGAGATTCTTGATCAAAAAATTATCAAGGAGGATTGGAGAGAAGAGATCATTGCTGTTGCTCATCTTGCGAAAAGATGCTTGAACTTGAATGGGAAAAGGAGGCCTACAATGAAAGATGTAGCAGTTGAATTGGAAGGAATTAGAATGTTGCGAGGAAATACTACGACTCAACAAAATTATGAAGTATTTGATTACAATAGAACTGATCTCAATAAGGCTTGGGATGCTACTTCAACCTCAACAAGGGCTTGTTTTGACATCACCTCAGGTTCATCATTTGATGTCAAACCACTATTGCTCAATGAACCATGAGATACACAATATTGCTCCATGGTAGATATTTCATTAGAGAATGAGACTACCTTAGCTTCCTTTCTATATATAGCTTTATCCTTCAAATGTTTCTTGAAATAATTCTAGGACTAGGATGTAACACTTGTACCCTTTAAAGCTTTTGGGAAGTGTATTTGAATCCTTTATTTTATTTTGAGAATCTTTGGTGTTGTTGTATCTTGGTTTTGGAGGAGTATAAATCGATTTAAACTTGTTGGGATTGTTCGTTCATGCTTGTTTACGTTGAAACGTTGTTTGGGAACTTAGAAATCTTGTTCTGGGGTCGACACCAGTCTTGGTGATGTCGACACCTGTCTTTTGTTGTTGGCCTCAAGGGTTGACACCAATCTAGGAAGGGTCGACCCTTGTATATAGCAGAATTTGGATTTTGGTTGCTGGAATTTAGTGTCAACCCTTCGTGTCCAAGGAACGACACCTTGTTTGCTACCAGCATTGTTTTTCTTCATTTATTCCTGAAGGGTCGACACCTCTGTCTGAAGGGTTGACCCCTGTGAGTAAAATTTCAGATTGTTGGCTACGGGTTAGGCCCTACTTTTGGAGGTTTTGACTCATTCTTTCCTTTGACTTTGGGGTTAATATTCTACTACTATAAATAGGCTTCAAACACACTTTCCTCATTATGTTCTTTCCTCTATCTTTCTCTTTTTCTCTCTTTACACCGTGAGTTCCCTTCTCTCTCTCTCTCTCTAAACTCAAACTTTTTCACCCAAGATCTTTAGGTCGACTCACCTAGAGTGATCTTTTCACCTTGGTTCTTTGAGAAAGATTGTAGATCTCGTCAAGGGCTTCCTTTTGGTCCGAATAGTTTGTGGTTTTGTCACCGGTGATTTTTGAGTTGTCATCTCCTTGTTTCAAGAGATAGGGGCTTCTAGTTCTCTTTCAATACTCTCATTCATGGATAGATTTGTGGTATTTTCTTTATATAAATACAAAAATTTATATTTTTAAGCATCTTATGAATAAATCATGAGATTGGCGGTTTAGGGTTTGAAATGTTGGGGTCCACTTGTTGGGTTTTAGTTATGGGCTTATGAATTTGGGAATATAATTAATAGAAGAGTTAGAATAAAATGAGTTTTTGTGAAAAGCTTTAATTTCTCTTAAAAACCCTAGTTTGGCTCATGAAAATGGTTGATGGTTTTGCTTAAATTGAAAGTAGTATCATGAAATTGAGGGGTTGAATTGCACATATTCATGGTTAATTGAACTTTGATGATGTTTGGAGAAATTCATGTAAGAAAATTATGATTGAACTCTTGTTGCTAATAATCTAAGTTGTGTTATGAAATGAGATTGAAATTGAGAACATTGAATTGTGAATAGTAGTGATGATATGAAAGTTGTGATGAAATGATGAAGTGGAAACTTAAGGAAATAAGTTGGGTTGTGTTATGTTGAGTTGTGTAGAATTTTATTTTGTTATGTTGAATTGTGTTGAGTTATGTTAAATTATGTTATGTTGAGTTGAGTTGGGTTATGCTGTGTTGGGTTGGATTATGCTGTGTTGAGTTGAGTTGTGTTGTGTTTGAGTTTGGTTGAGTTGCGTTGTGTGGAGTTGAGTTCAGTTGTGTTGTGTTGTGGTTGGTACCCGCGCGAGGAGTCGAGAATGTTGTTGGGTCCCCACATTCCACCGTATAATAGCCGACAAATGTGGGGGTGGTTTTGAATTCAAGGTGCCCAAATGCCTTGTCTAGGCTTATCATTGGACGAATGTGGGAAAAATGTTTTTGGGTGTCCACACAGTCCTGCCGTATAATAGCCGGCAAAAGTGGGAAAATGATTTTTGGATGTCCACAAAGTCCTGCCGTATCGTAGCCGGCAAAAGTGGAAAAATAGATGGTTTTGAAAATGTTTTTTGCTGCCCACTTCCTGCCGTATAATAGCCGGCAAATATGGGGATGGTTTTAAAGTTAAAAATGTTTTTGGGAGTCCACGTTCTGCCGTATGACAGTCAGTAAATATGGAAAAAAACATGGTTTTTGGAAAACATATGGCTTTTGAGAAAATAGTTTTTGGGAGTTCACTTCCCGCCGTATAATAGCCGGCAAAAGGTGGAAAGTGTTATGAATTGGGTGCCTGCTCTCCCACTGTATCAAGTCGGCAAAAGGTGAAAGGTATTATGAATTGGGTGCCCACTATCCTGCAGTGTCAAGTCGGCAAAAGGTGGAATGTGTTGAGAAATGTGTTGAGTCGATGATAATATGTGTGACTTGTGATGAACTTATGAAATTACAATGTGATGTGTAATTTGGTATGGAAGGGGCATGCATATAGAAATTATTTGGAACGAATGGATAAGGAAATAGTAACTGGATAAGGGGTTGGTGATAATGAATTCACCGGGTTGTTTGTAAGTATAAGGAAAGATTAAGAGTTTTGTTTTGTAATTAATGGAGAAATTGAATTAAAAGGTTTATTATCCTTGTGATATGTTGAATTATAATTGATAATACAAATGTGGATGTGATGTAGTTGTTAGACAAGTAGGAGTTGAGTATAGGAGTACTGTTATTGAATATAAATGAGGTTTGGATTTCTACGTTAAGGAGTTACAACACATATGAATAGACCGGTGGGAATGGAGTGTATGAGGGCGGTTTTTGAGTATTAAGGGAACTTGAACTTGAGGTTATGGTGTTATAATAAATGTAATCAGTAAAAAGGGACAATGGAAATAAAAAGAGAAATATTAAGATGGAAATTAAATGAGGAATATTTTGGAATTGGTTAATAAATTTAAAATGATGTTATTCCTTAAACATATTTGTTTTCAAAAAAGATTTATGATTTTTCTGATGATGATGGATAATTTTTATGACTGAAGGTTTTCCTTAAATGTTCAAATAAATTTTGAGAAAAAAAAAATACTCTACCTACGATATTTTAAAATTACAAAACATTACCTTACTATATGGAATCACCTTACATGCATGATCATTTCTATCTATGTGTTAATTATTATTGTGGAACTATGAGATTTCTACTGGGTAATCGTGCTCATCCCTTGTTGTTTCATTTTTTTTTTTTTTTTTACAGGAAGAGAATTTAGACTTATTGGTTGGAGGGTTAAGAAGCTCATGTGTCTTTTATGTGTGATTTCCTCATAGATGTGAAAGAAATGAATACTGTACATTGACGTTTGTAATCATTTATTTGTAGCTCCGCAGTGGAAGTTGACATGTATTATTATTATTGTTGTTGTATTCATTGCGAGAGAGAACATGTGTTATTATGCTTCTATTATGGAAGGGTAATAGATATTTGAAAAAAAAAAAAAGGACCTAAATTAAAGGCTTTTGGTAATGTTTCTGAGTAATAAAAATTTGGGGCGTGACATAGGATGATTCTTTTGATAGTTCAAAGATGGGAAAATGATGTAAAATTGAATTAATTATGTCTATAGAATTGAATTATTTATGCTGTAGAATTGAATAAGGGCAATGAAAAAATAGGTATTGGCACTACTAGAAAATTGGCTTTTTGCGTCTATTTCTTTGCGATTGTCTATTTAACCGTAGCAAAAAATATACTCATGACAGCATTTTCCAAGGTTTTTATTTCCCCTATTTTCTTTTATTTATATTTGCCCTAGTCTGGCTCACTCAAACTCTTGACATCGCTCTCTTTCTCTCGCTCGCCCATCGTCATCTGAAGAACAATGGTATGAATCACTCACTCTCTCTCTCTCTCTCTCTCTCTCTCTCTTTCTCTCTCGATCTATCAATATCTCTTGATCTCTCTCGCCCTCTCTCTTGATCTCTCTCACATACTCTCTATCTATATATATTTGCTAGGGTTTGGATTGATGCATTCATCTGCCCCTTCGCGATTTCTGTTCTTCAATTTATGTTCTTTGTGATTTCTTCTTATGATCGATGCCTTCAATATCATTTGGAATTCTGTTCTTTGCGATTTCTGTTTTTCATGATTTCATTTCATTTAGTTTCAATTTCTAGTAGAGAATTTCTCTATTCGCACTCTCTTCTTCTCTTTGATCAAAGTGTATGGCTACATTCACTTGAGTGTTTCTATTTGTCTTGATTATTGCCTTACATATAGTTATGTCATAGTAATTATCTAAGTTTTGGAGTAGCCATCGGAAAGAAAATTTCTACTTGTTAAGCTTGAGTTAGTTGTTTAGCTTAACATGTGCTGATACAGGACAAAAGTGAGAAAGCAAGCATCGATATAATGGACATTTCTTCTTTTCAGAAGTATTTTTGCTCGTTAGACTTTTCATTGCAATGTTTGCAATTATAATCAAGTATTTAATATTTGGAAAATAATTTGTGGTGGTGTAATTTCTCTAGTTTTAAATTTGACAAGGCACAAGGAAATGCAATTTTGTTCTCTTCTTAAATTCAAAACTAATTGCTACTCGGTTTAAACTTAGCCCTTGCTGTTTTTCTTAACTATGTAGGATTTTGTTGTAAAATATGAACTTAAACCAAAATTTGTTGATTGATTCACAATCTTTACTTAGTTTTAAGGTTTATTTGTTATTCTTATTTGAGCTAGAAGATGTAAGAAATCGGAAAGACTAGGGAAATTTATAAGTTTAGAGATTACAGTCGTACGTTTCTATGACTCGATCCTACGATCCTAATGGTCATGATATGATCCTACCTTTACTACGGTTTTTAATGCGATCCAGATCAATTTTAATTTTTTGGATCGCAAGATTGTACTATCCTTTAATGTAGATCACGATTTTAACAACTATGTTTGGGCTGCATGAGATTTTTTTTTGCCGTGGTTGGAACTTCTTGGTGCTAGTTTGGAATCCCTTGATTCTTTTATGGATGTTTGAGATTGAGAGTTGGAGATGGCAGATGTATTCATTGATTTGTCATATAGCATTGCTTTTATTTATTTATTTATTTATTTTTTTAATTGTTGGTAGGGTAGAGAGGAGTTGTGTAATGAGAAATGTACCAATTATTTATACCCATCCATGTACATACTTATGTGTGTTGACTATTTTCTATGTCTTTGCCCGGTTAAGAGTCTCTATCTTTTACATGATCCCACACTTTGGATTTCTCACTGGATCAAACAGTTGCTGAGGGACATGACATGATGATGGGGTTCAGTCTACTACTTCCGACAGAATCTAAAAGGTCTAATGGAGAGAGTTCAACAAGAACTCAAGATTGAGCTCAAGCATACCCATCTGTAAGTAACTAACACTTGCCAATTTTTTAAGTTTTATCAGTTTGTCTTTGTATTTGTTAAAATTTCTCTATTCAATTAAGAAAACTTGCTTGTAATAAAAAGAATGTTCTGAATTCTTCAGTAATCAAAAGAATATTCAATTTCTCTACCTAGTGGATAGCCATTCTAAATTTTCAAGTGTTGTCCATGTACTGGCTTGCGTGGTTGGCAATTTGAATTTTTTTGGCATATTTCTTGTGTAGCTATTGAATGTTTATGCACCCAAGTTTGAGACTGGTGGAACGTTTTGACCAGTAGTACATAGTCCAACAATATTTTCCCTAATATTGATGCAAATTATTGCCATTGGAATATTTGGGCTGAAGAAACTTCCCCTAGCATCTAGCTTTTGTGTTTCTCTTCCAGTTTTCACTCTTATATTCAATGACTATTGCCGAAAACGTTTTCTACCCATATTCCAGGCTTATTTTGCTGAGGTACGTTTACACAGAACACCAATTGTCTTTTCATCCTTTTGATTTTTATTGTTCAGTTTATGTCTAACTGATATCAAAGACATTTTGTATATATTACTTACATCTAAGAACAATGAATGAATTCGTTAATTGATATGCATACCACTACAGAAACTCTATTCTAATACCAAGGTCAAAACAATTAGTACAAAATATGCATTGAAAATGGCAACTATTCCTGATTTAAATATGGACTGTGAAGTCATCATGGACAAGTAAGAAAAAACTAATAACCTAGAAAAAGGATAATAAAGTTGATCCATGCAGTAAATTTCTAGCAGTAAGGCAATCTACTCCGGTTAGTTTTGGGAGCCTGAAATTTGGTCCATTAGGTAAGATTTATCTAACAATTCACGACTTTGACCTTTTATTTTTTATTATTTTTTTTCTTTTTCTTCTCCTTCTTAATCTTATTTTATTTATCATTTCTTTCTTTCTTTCAGTTTGAATAGTTTTGAATTTGGTTGTTGTTTAGGAATGATTTGCAAATCCCTTCTTCGCCATACTTCCCAGCCTATGACAATGCTTATGCCTATGCCTATGCGCAAGGACATGGACAAGGACTGCCCCCAATGGTGCAAGAGCGTTTTCATAGTGTTATCAGTCAGCTTTTTTAGCATGTAAGGGACTATTTTTTTGGTTTTTTGTTCAACTCTATTGTTTGTTTGTTTGTTTTCTCTTCTAGTATTTAACACTGCCTTGCCTTGGTGTTTTAATTAGACTCTGTAGGCACCTCATTTTTGACCGCCCTTAAGACTTGGGCACTTTATTCCAAACATCTGATGATGAAAGTTACACTGTGCAATCTATTGAATTCTCAGCGAATAAATTTGGATTCAATCTCTAATCCCAAACCTTACACCCCATGTTGACCAAAGATATTTTTTGACCTTAAAAACTCTTTGAAAAATCTTTAAAACATCTTATTTATAGGTTTGGATTTGAAGGAAATAGGAGAGGAGGGAAGAAAACTAGTTTTGGAAGAAGTTGAGCATCAAACTGTTGAGCTAGAAATGAGTAGCTTTCACTAAATTAGGCATATCTTTTTGCACACTTAGAATTTAGATGTGAGGCCAACACCATTATAAAGTAGAATTTTGGGGCTTCAATTTATACTCAAGAATGACCTAAAACCAAGTCCGGTTGAGGGAGATATGCCTGTTTGAAGTCAGGCCTGAATGTAGATTTTTGGAGCCGGCCGGGTCCATTTGGGTCCGACCGTGGCTCATTTACAACCGGCCGAATTTCAATGAAAATTTTTCTAGAATGTCTTTTTAAACCTAGCCTTTCATTTTTGGGTCCAACCATGTGTTTTGGGGGCCGACCGACTCTCAATAGTGTCGGCCGGCTTTTAATAGCGATAAATAGGACATCTGGCGGGAAATCACTAGCTGTTGTTTTTGAAGATATTTTTGGCCAAATCATCTCAAACTCTATAAATAGGACCTCCCACTTCAGAATTAAAGGTTAGAAGATTTTCCTAAGGGATTTGAGGGAGATTGAGAGCTAAAACCATCCTCCTTGCTTCCTGTGATCTTCAAACATTCTTGAACAATACATACACAATACATATACCATTAGAGCTTGTTCTTAAAGCTTTTTGTTGAAGTTTCAAACCATATTTCATAAATGTGAGGGTGTTTGGAATCAAGATTGATCAACAACCAAAGCTTGCTCTCTTCAAGAGGTATAAGCTTGTCACCTTTTTCCTTGCTTTCATTTCAATCTTTTTTTTCTATCTTTTTCTTGTGTTTTCCTACTGTTTTGGATCCATTCTAAGTGTTGGAAGTTGGGGTTGAAGAGCTACCAAAGGTAGAGAGGCTTAACACCCTTTCTTGCACCTTATCCTATAGCTCATAGCCTTTGTTTTTGCACTCTTTTATTTGGTTTTCATACTGATTTTCAGAGCTTAAAAAGGCTAGAAAACATGATTTAAAAGTCTCAAAAGTGGAGGGGTTAGCCACCTCTCCTTAATTTTTCTTACTAGCTTCATATCTCTTGCTTTTGTCTATCTTTTTGTGCTCTTTAAACACACTTTTAGCCATTGTTTTTGGGCTGTGTTGGGACTGTTCTTGAACTATTTTGGGGCTGGAATATGTGATTTAAAATTGCAAAAAGTTAAGGGGTTAGCCATCCCTCCTTAGGCTTTTCGTTCCATATATAGCTTTTTCTCTACTCTTTTTACTTACTTTTCTTGCTTGTAGCTACTATTTTTCTTTTTTTTTTTTAACATTTGAGGGGCTGTTATGGGCTGTTTAATTCATTTAAATAGTTTATGCTTTGAATATTATACTTGTTGTGTTGTAAGTCCTCATGGCTTCAGTTGTTTAGGCCTTAGACATCGAGTCATTTGAGTTGATGGCTTTTCTTTACTTAGTTTTCATATCATGAGTCTCATCCTAATAATCAAGTTCGCATGATCATTTCTACAACCTCCTTCTTTTCTTCTTTTGTTTGAGAGTTATTCAACCGGTTGATGGTTATCCAAAGCATGAAAAGGAGACCTATGCTCAATGGCTTAATCTCTATGGAGGTTCATCGTCAACGACACAGTCTCTCTTTCATGTTTAGGATCACTTCTCGTTTGACGTTTCTTCTTATTTAGTGGACTTAACTACCACTTCGGACAAATTGATTAAAGAATGGAAAGGACTAATAAAATTGGCTTAAAATGAACCAACCAACATAAAGAATATGAGTTATATTGCTTGGGTTCGGCCGGACGTTATGCCGAGTCCATTGTGTCAAGGGTCGTCAAACATCAATTCATGATGTTTTGATGAACCTTGAAGTGTCTCTACCTCTCTCTTTGTGCTCACTTCCTAATAGGAGGGAGGGGTGTTGTTGTTCATTGCATTAATTGATTTTTGTCTAAAATCATGTCCAAAATAATCAAGAAATCAACTTGATCATTGATGGTTTTGGAAATGACCTCGTTCTTCTCTTGAGGCTATCCATGACAGAGAAGAGCAGAAGGGACAAACAGGGCCTAGAAGGGCTCTGTCTGCACTGTTTTGACCTCAGAGCACAAAAACATTTTTTGGCCTCAAATTGGGGTACGACCAGCACTATTTGCACCCGGCTGGATCTCATTTAGGTCCGGCTAGCTCCCAATGTTTGGTAAACAAAGTGTTTTGCAGAAAACAGAGGGCAGTGACTGAAGGTGAAATAGAGCAAGTCTGGGTAGATAGAGCAGTTTTTGGACACTGTGCATGCGGTCGTTATGCCTCATTTGTGCCTGTATTAATATCGCCATTGTAGTTATTATTGTTGTAATAAGTAATTATTGTTACAATTCCATTATTGTCGTAATTAGTATTATTATAATGCCTTTGTTGTAATAAATTAGATAGTTTAGCTATTCATTTATTATTTGTTCCAACCTTGTAATTAGATAGTTAATTAAATTAGCTTAGTTAGTTGTTCAAATTATTCATTCGTTTGGATTTGTAATAGTTAGTTTATTTCGGACATTTGGACACTTATTCGCACACTCTTGCACGGGGGCAAATATGTAATAATGTGTATGTCTTCCAACCCCCATTTCTTTCTCCCTTTTATTTACCCGCTTACAATGGTAGTGTAAAGCATCATATTTAATTAGCATTCTCATGATTCGCATACACTTGTTTCATATGCATTTGGGTTCGGCTCATCATACAAACCAATGTCAGTTTTAATTTCATTACTTGAATACATGATCTATCACATGTCTTGAATGGAATCACATACTATGCTCATAGCCGAGCCTACTAAAATTGCATATTGCATGCGTTGCATTAGTCACATTGTATGGTTTAGGAACATGCATATTTTCTGATCATTTTTCTTTGTTTGGCTTGCCTTGGAGTACTAGGTGAGCGTTTTATTGCTTTAGCATCTTGCATGCGTGTGATTGTTGCCATACCGAGCATATTTTTCCATGAGACTAAATGCTTAAGTGATATATACTTGTTTGAATGCCTGTGGATGGAGGCTTTTTGCTTAAGTTGGGATGATTTGATTCATGTACATATGAGATCATTTGTTCAAGTGGTACAGATTCAAACACTTTTTCCAAACAAACATGAAATCAAAATGTTCCAACTTTTGCAAATTAGTCTATACATTGTGTGCAACAATAGTAAGTTAGGATTAATAATCAGAACAAGAGCATATAATATAAATAAAAATCACATCATGATTAGTAGAGGTTGATCTTTGATCGGGCAAGTGGGGTGCTCAATTCATGACCTTCCTTTCTCGTACCTAAGTTCCCGAGCCGAGACACTTTGGTGATGACAGACATGTGGCCTTTGGCACGAGTCTCAGGTTTCCTAAATTTCTCAAAAATATTTAGGTGGCGACTCTGTAATCTGGCAATGCAGTCCATTTTTGGCATTTTTGATTTAAAATCGATTTTCCAAAATATTTTCCAGATTTGGACTCTTTTGTGTTTATCTATTTTATATTACACTTGTGAATTAGATTCAGAACCACGGGAGTCCAAACTGTAGGGCTAATCGTATCCGAAAGGAGCACGAAAAGCAAGCTATAGTTTCTGGCGATTTTGCTGGGGACTTAGAGAACTTGACTCAGACTTCATGATGTGAAATTTTATCTACATTTATATGTTCTTTGCATTGCATTTTCATTGGTGCTCGTAAGTCACTGTGTGTGCCATCTGTTATTCCTGGATGGTTTGCCGGAGGCTTGCCCAAAAGGTTGCCAAAAGGCTGACCGGTCAGGGGCTCTACCATGTTGGGATCACATGGGCTACCGCTGTAATGTTTGATCCTCCTTTCACTTCTCAGTGTTAGGTGTGAGAGGTATATTAGGTAGTCTTGCTGTGGTACTCCTTTTGACCAATTGGCGTAACTGCATATAGTCAGCCTTCGTGACTTTTCAAACATAGGACATGATGCCTTCCTATTTACTAGGCTATTGTGATACCGTTTGTTTGAATAGTAAAGCTGTAGATCGCTCTAAAAGCTAGGACAGGGAAACCCTAACCTCTCATAAGGGTGTTTTGAATACTTTTGTGCGAAATCTTTGGCAATGTGTGCTACAATCCTGGGAGAGTCTTAATCTTAAAGCGATTTCTTTCAAAACTTGAGGGTTATATCAGAATTAGAATTTGGGTCGAAATCCAGGGGTTTGTGTTTGATATGATGGAGAAATATCAGAACAAGAACCAGGGCCAAAAATTGTATCTTGCTTTGCTTTGACTGGCATACCCGGTATCCTGATCTAATGGGGAATTTGTTTTTAATGCTAGGTTTGTCTGAACCAAAGAAGGAGTAATACCCAACTCAGCAAAAGCCAAACCTAATCCGACCAAGAAAGCCTTAACCCATCCAATCCCAGAGTCCAATCAATCCCAGAAAAATCCCACTTAGCAAAAGTCTAGTCCATCTGATCTCCAAAGGCCAACCCAGAAAAGATACATCCAATGCCAAAAGACCCATTCTAAAAAGCCTAATCCAGTCTAACCTGTCTAGACTAATCCAAACCAGATGTATTAAGTATAATCGGGTCAAAATCCTTGTTGGTCAGCTCTCAAGTTACACCAATCCATTTCCCCAATTGCCAACTCAGCAGACCCGTGATGGCTTAGAGTCTAGAAGAAGTTGTGGCCATGATAGCGGCCGAAACTAGGGAATTGCCATGCAAGATGAGACCATTGTTGAGATGCAACGCCCGTTGGGACATCTACCACACATCCAGTCCCGAGTCCCCAGCCGAACTTTGATCCACCTCCGCCAGTTGAAGATTTACAGGGTCCAAATCCTCGAGAAGGGTTGGCTCAAGCTCGAGTTTTCAGACCCTTGGTGCAGCCTAATGAGGGCCTTTTTCCCTTTGATATTAATAATCTTAACCCGACCTTGTTAAAAATTACTAACCTTGAGAAGCAATTCAAAAAGGCACAGGAAATTAGCTCCATACCTGACATTGAGCATGGGTACACCGAGGCTGTCGTAGGGCTCCCAAACAGATTCAAAATGCCACACATTAACCATTTCGACGGGTTTGGAGATCCTGTGGTACAGATCTGGCGTTTCTTGGACGTCCTGAAACTGATGGGTCTGACTAAGCCTTAGAAACTCTCTTTGTATGGAAGAACCCTGTCAGGGTATAGAAGCCACTTGGTACGCCAAGTTGGAGGATAAAGTGAAGTAGAACTGGGAAGATTTGGCTGAGGCGTTTGTCAATCAGTATTCTTCCAATACCCAAATTGAAATGACCACCCAAGAGCTTGAAGCAACCCACCAGAATCCTGAATAACCTTTTGTGGAATTTGTTGCAAGGTGGAGAGCAAAGGCAGCACAAATGACAGATCGACCTTCTGAGAGGGACCCAGTGCGGATAGTGGTGCAGAACCTTGAGCCCGATATGTTACAAAAGTTAATAGTTGCTCCACTGTTCACTTTCAAAAATTTGCATAAATTAGGGGTTCAGATTGAGAGCGCATTTAACAAAGGGATTATTCATAGAACAAGCGAACCAACAAGGAGGGTGTTTTCCAAGAGTACCGATGCTAGCAGTAGCACTGTTCTTGAACCCACTGAAATCAATATCGTCGCCACTCCCAAAATAGCCAACCCTTTTGCTAATACCAACCCACAAATAGCCAACCCAACTCGAGCTCAAGGAAGAACGTTCACCCCCCTCCATATGAGCCTAACCAATGCACTAAAAGTCCTGATGGAAAGAGGGTATCTCAAACCCCTTTATCCCTAACCTCTTTCTGACCCACCCCCTGTTAGACATAACCCCACCAAATACTGTTCGTACCATCAACAACGCGGTCATGGCACTGATCGTTGCTACCGCCTTCGTCACGAGGTTCAGAATCTCATCGACAACCAGACAATAACTCCACCTCAAGAACCCAATGTTACCAGTAACCCACCTCTCATCCATGACCAAGTACCTTATCCTTACCTTAATCTCATCCATACACTACCACCTACGTTTAACCCCAGCATATACATCACCCCAGTCCATCTACCCAAGCTAAAGGTGTTCATTGTTGAAAGTACCGATTTGTGCATGATGGATACACTTAATCTGGTTCGGGTACGCCAAGAGCGCCAAATGGCCAAATCCACTATTGCTAAGATATTGGGAATGATTGAAGACCTTTAAGGAACGGTGGCAGATTTAACATTTGGGGTTTCGATCCTGTCAAAAAGCTCCCCAATCTTAGGGAAAACTACAGTTGAAAAGGGCCAACCCGAAACTATCTCAAGCCTAGATGATGACATATCAACAACAAATGGGTCTCGCTTCGATATAGCCACCAAATCCCTTGGCCAAGCTAAAGCAAGTGACAAGAACAAGGCTGGGGCAAGTATTGATCCCTATGTACATCTTTGATGGGCTATTGAGACTTTGAAGGTCAAAGGGTTGAACAAGCAGCAAATGCTCGCAGTTGTTGCAAAGACTGTGGATAACACTTTTATCGCTCAGGTTGGGAGCACTTTGAATCAAGGGGCAAACAATGAAATGGGATGCTTTACCAAAAACACTCATCCTGATTCCAGTCCCAAGCCCATGAATACCCAGCCAACACCCGCCAACCCATTCGCCAATATTTCCAAAACTAGTGCTCCTTGCTCTAAAAAACAAACCTTCGCCTAGCTCCATATGAGCTTAACCTGTGCATTGAAGGTGCTGATAGAGAAAGGGTATCTCAAACAGCTCAATCCTTGACCTCTCCATAATCCTCTCCCACCTAGACATGACCCTACCCAATATTGCACATTCCATCAGCAGTACGGTCACCATACTGATCGCTGCTTTCGCCTTTGTCACAAAATTCAAGACCTAATTGATAATAAGGTCATCACCCCACTTGCAAATCCCAAGGCTGTCAATAAACCTCTCATTGACTGCAATAGATTGACATCCCCATAACATAAATCCCATCCAAGGCTTGCCAACAACCAACCTTGACCTTAGCTAGCATGGTCAAAGAGATGTGTGGGGACAATCAGGGCAATTGTGATGCTCAATCTGTGAGACTCAGTTTAAAAGTCTAAAATCAATCCTGTTGGGTGTGGATGTTAGTATTGCTGAATGGAAGGCCGGTTTGAACTTTCCCGTGGGCTACTTGAAGTTTTTTTTTTTTGAATTCTGCAAATGGATTTGGAGAATGAAAACCCCTTTTGTCTCCAGGGTGCTGATTTTGTTTTGAGTTGTGTCCTGTAAATAGTTGAGTTGTGAGTTTATTTTCTTTGTCTTTTCTCGTGTTGTTGCGTTAGTTGAGTCTTTGCCTTTGAGTCTCTCTGGTGTATCCTCAGGTCTTCATCTTTATAAGAAAGTAGGAGTCAAGTTTTTGATCATTTTGTCGTGCCTACAGTAATGCATGTGTGACTTTTTAAAAATAGAAAAGCTTTGAATTTTTATTTTTGAATGAGATTCTATTAATAAGCTCAAGTATTAAGAAGGATCCCCCAAATGGTTTGAGTGGATTTTGAATTATCAACGCAAAGTCCTTCATGATCTCAAAAGTTTAAGCTGCTTCTTCAGCTGTTTCTTCTGCAAAATTGACAAAGATAGATTCAGAATTGTGCGTGGTATTCTACACTGTCCAGGGGATTCTCTTCACCTTTGGGCGATCATTCTGGCAAGCACAAGATGGCTTTCAGACCTCACAATTATAGAATTTCTTCCCCTGGTGTTTTCATTACTTCAAAAGGAAATGTATAAAAGAAACCAGAAAGAATAAAAGAAAAGAGAAAGGAAAAAGAAAAGAAACCAAAAGAGGAGAAAAAAAGAAGAGAAAAGAAAAAGAAAAAAAAAAGAAAAAAGAAGAAAAGAAAAAAAAGAAAAAAAGAAGAAAGGAAAAAAGAAAGAAGTCAACTGCCAATCTAGGGGTATTCATTGGATTGAAATCCAATCAACTGTGAAGAAATGAATTGTTGTCTGAATTCGAGAACACCAATGTGAGGAAGTACCATGAGAAGAACCAACTTTGAAAATGAAGCAAAAGAAAGGAAGATGACATGTATAAGGGAATGGAGAACCAATCTCAAATCAAGGTGAAGCCAATTCCAGTGTTGAGGCAAGGATGACTATTGATCAAATTCACCAAAAATGTTGTAACACTATCCTTGAGAGGCTCACTAGGCTGAAAACCCGAAAGGGCGACCTAGGAAAAAGTTAGAGCATGAAAAATGGTTGATCAAATAAATAGAGCTCGCAAGGTTGAAAACCTTGAAGGGGCGACTTTGGCAAAAGTTAGAGCGCAAAAGGAGAGTGTCAACACCCGAGTGAACCTCAGCCAAGAACTACGTTGACCTGATTCCCATTCTTGGGATACGTAGGTAGCTTTATCCTGAAGTTCGGTCTCAACCATATCCATCTTTTTCGTCTCGACCCAATCATCTAGCCCGATTCACGTCGTCAGCTTCACATCAAGCCATGAGCTACACCGATTGTTGTGCATATCACATACTTGCATTGGGTAAGAAAGAACTAGCTTGAATCAACAAGTGGAGCAATTTTTAGTACTTGAACTTATCAATAGAATCTCTATCTTGAGCAAAAAATAAATCAAAACTTGGGTTTTAAGAAATTGAGTTTTAAAGGGAGCATGAGTAATACTAAGGGCACTATGAATGATCAGTCACCTTGAGTCTTTTTCTACTTTTAGGTCAGTTGTGAGTTCTGTTGTGTCGTGCTTGGTGTGTGTCGCTCAAAAGCTCTCTTCATTGAGTCACCATAGCGTGTGTGTCGCTCAAAAGCGCTCTTTATCGAGTCACCATAGCGTGTGTGTCTCTCAAAAGCGCTCTTCATCGAGTCACCATAGCGTGTGTGTTGCTCAAAAGTGCTCTTCATCGAGTCACCATAGCGTGTCTGTTGCTCAAGTCTAATAGAATGGCATGGTCAAAATTTCATACACAAATGTTCGCTCCGAACTCAAAAACAAGTCCATGTGTGTGGAATTCATAAACAAATTGAGAGTGCCCATACAAGGGGCATCACATTCATGATCATTGCAAAGTGTATATGAGGAATCTGTTATTGCTTTGAAGGGAGCTGGAGTAAGTTCTCAACATGCCGGGATAGAAGAGAAGCATGAGTCTTATTGGTTGGCAACCGTTCTAGGATCTGATGATCCCCATCATACGTGCCTACATAATGTTGAAAAAGGTGGCCAGTGACTGGACACTAGGGGCACTTTTCAGTACATCTGATCAGGCCATCCATCGAGCAAGGAGCATGAACCCAACCGGTGGCCAATGACTGGACACTACGGGCAATTTTTAGTTCATCTGATCAGGTCATCAATTGAACAAAGAGTATGAACCCAACCTTTCTCTCAATCCGCTCAAAGCCATTTGTTGGGAACTTTACCCTAGATTAGGGTGGGCTCACTCCCATGATGATTTTGATATGATTTAGCTTTCGAAAGTTGTCTCCGACCATTTTAAAACTCTCTTGGGATTGCTATTTTCCCTCTGATTAAATGTGATTTGGATTGTGCATGCATGCTCATACACTCTGGTTGATTTGAACTACGTGATTGGTTGCTCTTGTTCTTGACTTTGTTCTGTACTAAACAGAGTTTCGTTGAGTTACCTTCCGCAGTGTTTTTCAATTATATTTCAATAAGTTGTGGCAAGTTGCCACACACTCATTTTCAAGTACATGATGCACTACTCTGAGTACTGCCCATTTCCCTCTGTATACCATGCATCTTTACCTTGAGCCTGCACTGTTTTGTACATCCAACTTGAGTTCACACTATTTTGTGCACCTTGCATCACACTGTCTTGTGCACCTTGTATCACACTATTTTGTGCACCCACATCGCACTATTTTGTGCACCTTGCATCGCACTGTCTTTTGCACCCTTCATCGCACTATTTTGTGCACCTTGAGTTCACACTATTTTGTGTACCTTGAATCACACTGTCTTGTGCACCTTGCATCGCATTGCTTTGTGCATTCACCTTGTATCGCACTGTCTTGTGCACCTTGCATTGCACTGTTTTGTGCATTCTACTTGCATTGCACTATCTTGTGCAAACTTGTATTGCACTGTTTTGTGCACCCTAGCTCGCGCTGTCTTGTGCACCGTGTATCGCACTGTTCTATGCACCCTGTATCGCACTGTTTTGTGCATTCACCTTGTATTGCACTGTCTTATGCATTTACCCTGCATCGCACTGTCTTGTGCAAACTTACATCGCATTGTTTTGTGCACCTTGCATCGCACTGTTTTGTACACTTTGTATCGCACCATTTTGTACCTTTCATCTCACTGTTTTGTGCATTCACTTTGTATCCCACTATTTTGTGCACCTTGAGTTCGCACTATTTTGTGCATTCACTTTGTATCGCACTGTTTTGTACACCTTGAGTTCGCATTGTTTTGTGTATTCACTTTGTATTGCACTATTTTGTACACCTTGAGTTCGCATTGTTTTGTGCATTCACTTTGTATCGCACTGTTTTGCGCACTTTGAGTTTGCACTATTTTGTGCATTCACTTTGTATTGCACTGTTTTGTGCACATTGAGTTTGTATTGTTTTGTGCATTCACTTTGCATTGCATTGTTTTGTGCACCTTGAGTTCGCACTGTTTTGTGCACCCACAGCGCTGTTTTGTGCACCTTGCATCGCACTGTTTTATGCATTCACCTGATTCGCACTGTTTTGTATACCTTGCATCACACTATCTTGTGCAAATTTGAGTTCGCACTGTTTTGTGCATTCACCTACATAGCACTATTTTGTGCATTCATTCACTCTGCACTGTTTTGTGCACCTCACCTGCACTGTCTTGTGCACTCATTGGGTCTAGGAGACCTTAAATCCTCTAGAGGTGCAATTCCTTTGGTGTTTGTTGTACCCAAACGAATTTAAGCGGTCTGGTATAGCCATCTGACTGTGTTTGTAGTGAGTTCCTAGGAGATCAACTGAGGCGGTAGAAACTAGAATTCGAATGGCGATGCCTAGAATGCAAAGGTTTGGAATTTCTGAGACGAAAGTCTGGTTTAAATACCTAGGGGTGTATCCTCGGCTTGAAATCTGTATGGCAGCCCCATAAGTTGAGGTAGCTTGTATGTGCCTTAATTCTGGATACTGAACCAACCTAGTCTGTCACCCTGTTGAAGAATAGGGAAAGTTGCAAACATAGCCAGGGAGAAAAGTAGTACCTGTGGTTTCGAAGCGCAAGATGAAGGAAGAAGTCTTGAAAACAAGAAGAGAAAGATCCCTAACAGCATGAGGTGAGTCATTACCGAATGCCCATGTAAGGTGCTTTCACTTCCCAGCTACTGCATCATATCCATTACCATCTATTACCTCTATCACATTGCATATAACATCTATCACATGCATCTACTCCATTACCAATTACATCCATTACATCATACCATTTTATTGCCTACATCCTTTCCATGTTAAGCTTAGTTTGGCATGTGCTCATACATTTCCTTCGTTGAAACATGGTTCTGTCATGTGTGAGTACCCATGCTTCTTTGAGGCCAGTATTGAGGGTGTCGGCACCTTTTCTGTGTTAGATGTGGTTTGTTTTTGTGTCCATGCCTTTTCTAGGTAAAACGTAGTCCTGCGCCCCTTATTCACTGCATCCGTTGCATTCATTGCATCATACTTTGTCTTGTTGCATTCAACATTTAATCATTATCTTTCCATGGCAGATCATTCTTCACTTATACCATACCACCCAATTACTCGTACTCTTTCTCTTTCTACGAAAAACATAGTTTTGCATGTGCTTGCACCACTTTCTTATTAAAACATGGTTTTGTTATATGTAAGCACCCATGCTGCGCTGAGGCCAGTATTGAGGATGTAGGCACTTAGCCTGTGTTAGGTGTCGTTTGGTTGTGGCCACTTCCGTCATGTGTAAGTACCCATGCTGTGCTGAGGCCAATATTGAGGGTGTAGGCACTTGGCCTATGTTAGGCATTGTTTGGTTATCCCCATTCCTTTATGATATTTGTTTTTTTTCACTGCTTGTGGTTTGATTATTTTGTTACATTGTGTATCATTTGCATCTTGCCCCTGAACTACGTTGGTTTGATTCCTTTCAAAGGGATACGTAGGCAACCCTTGGGTTCAACCAACTGTATCTACATTTTGTTCGTTTGCCCAAGTCTTACGGCCTTATCAAAAATGGGTCATCTTCGGACTTTGACATTTACTCACGTCATTGCATAACTTCGAGCTCTGTCAAAGAGAGGCAACTGTAGACACCCCATTTTTGACCTCTCTTAAGACTTGGGCGCTTTATTCCAAACACCTGATGATGAAAGTTACACTGTGCAATCTTTTGAGTTCTCAGCGAAGAAATTTGGATTTAAGCTCTAATCCCAAACCTTACACCCCATTTTGACCAAAGATATTTTTAGACCTTAAAACCCTATTTTTCAAAATGTTTCTACGATGTTTAGAGGCTCGCATTTCGTTTAAAATATTGCACTTTTCGGTAAACCGAGTACGGACAAAGTGGAAATAAATGGAAGGAAGGTGAACTCTTTGAAAAATATTTAAAACCTCATATTTATAGGTTTGGAGTTGAAGGAAATAGGAGGGGAGAGAAGAAAACTAGTTTTGGAAGAAGTTGAGCATCAAACCGTTGTGTTAGAAATGAGCAGGTTTCACTAAATTAGGCATATCACTTTGCACACTTAGAATTTAGATGTGAGGCTACAACTATTGGAAAGTAGACTTCCGAGACTTCAATTTAGACTCAAGAAGGAGATATATTTGAAGTCGGGCCTGAATGCAGATTTTTGGAGCCGGCGGGGTACATTTAGGTCCAATTGTGGCTCATTTAAAGTTGGCCGATTTTCAATGAAAATTTGTCCAAAATGCCTTTTTAGACCTAGCCTTTCATTTTTGGGTCCAGCCGTGTGTTTTGGGGACCGGCCGGCTCTCAATAGTGTCGGCTGGCTTTTAATAACGATAAACAGGACATCTGGCAGGAAATCGCTAGCTGTTGTTTTCAAAGATACTTTTTGGCCAAATCGTCTCAAGGGCTTTGAGGGAGATTGAGAGCTAAAACCATCCTCCTTGCTTCCTTTGATCTTCAAACATTCTTGAACAATACATACACAATACATACACCATTAGAGCTTGTTCTTAAAGTTTTTTGTTGAAGTTTCAAACCATATTTCATAAACTTGAGGGTGTTTGGAATCAAGACTGATCAACAACCAAAGCTTGCTCTCTTCAAGAGGTATAAGCTTGTCACCTTTTTCCTTGCTTTCATTTCAATCTTTTTTTCTATCTTTTTCTTGTGTTTTCCTACTGTTTTGGATCCATTCCAAGTGTTGGAACTTGGGGTTGAAGAGCTACTAAAGGTAGAGAGGCTTAACACCCTTTCTTGCACCTTATCCCATAGCTCATAGCCTTTGTTTTTGCACTCTTTTCTTTGGTTTTCATACTGATTTTCAGAGCTTAAAAAGGCTGGAAAACATGGTTTAAAAGTCTCAAAAGTGGAGGGGTTAGCCACATCTCCTTAATTTTGCTTACTAGCTTCATATCTGTTGCTTTTGTCTATCTTTTTGTGCTCTTTAAACACACTTTTAGCCACTGTTTTTTGGCTGTTTTGGGGCTGAAATATGTGATTTAAAATTGTAAAAAGTTGAGGGGTTAGCCATCCCTCCTTAGGCTTTTCATTCCATAGGATTTTCTCTACTCTTTTTACTTACTTTTTCTTACTTTTAGCTACTATTTTTTTTTTTACATTTGAGGGGCTGTTATGGGCTGTTTAATTCATTTAAATAGTTTATGCTTTGAATATTATACTTGTTGTGTTGTAAGTCCTCATGGCTTCAGTTGTTCAGGCTTTAGACACCGAGCCATTTGAGTTGATGGCTTTTCTTTACTTAGTTTTCATATCATGAGTCTCATCCTAATAATCAAGTTCGCATGATCATTTCTACAACCTCCCTCTTTTCTTCTTTTGTTTGAGAGTTATTCAACCGATTGATGGTTATCCAAAGCATGAAAAGAAGACCTATGCTCAATGGCTTAATCTCTATGGAGGTTCATCATCAACGGCATAGTCTCTCTTTCATGTTTAGGATCACTTCTCGTTTGACATTTCTTCTTATTTAGTGGGCTTAACTTTCACTTCGGACAAATTGATTAAAGAATGGAAAGGACTAATAAAATTGGCTTAAAATGAACCAACCAACATAAAGAATATGAGTTATATTGCTTGGGTTTGGCCGGACGTTATGCCGAGTCCATTGTGTCAAGGGTCGTCAAACATCAATTCATGATGTTTTGATGAACCTTGAAGTGTCTCTACCTCTCTCTTTGAGCTCACTTCGTGATAGGAGGGAGGGGTGTTGTTGTTCATTGCATTCATTGATTTTTGTCCAAAATCATGTCCGAAATCATCAAGCAATCAACTTGCTCATTGATGGTTTTGGAAATAACTTCGTTCTTCTCTTGAGGCTATCCATGACAAAGAAGAGCAGAAGGGACAAACAGGGCCTAGAAGGGCTCTGTCTGCACTGTTCTCACCTCAGATATGTTAAGGGCACTATTTCTCAAGGACTTTCTTTCACCTCTTGTCCCTTTTCTCTGTCTACATTTCAGATTCTAATTGGGCAGGTGATAGTCTTGTTTGTAAATCTACCTTTAGTTATTGTGTGTATCTTGGTTCCAATTTGATTTCTTGGTCTGGTAAGAAGCAAGCTACAGTCTCTAGGTCTTCAATTGAAGCTGAATATCGAGCTTTGGCTCATGCTACAACTGAGCTTACTTGGTTACGACAGTTACTCAAGGATTTTTGTCTTTCTTCTCCTTCCATTCTTATAACAATTTTGGTTCAGACCCGACCCGTTTGATGTCTGGATCCAAGATTCTTTGTCTTGAATGGTTGTTCATGCCTTTATTCATCTTGTAATTCATTGAGTTTGGTTTTCAGAGTGTCATTATTGTGTTTAGAACATGTTGGTAGCTTGTTTTTCAAAAGAATTTATGCCCGAATTTTGGCATGTTTGCTTGAGTGGTCATTTGGTCACTCGAGCGATCTTTGAGAACTTTCAGTATTTTTTTCAGGTCAGCAGAGATACTAGAATGGTAGCATTCTTCGCTCCAGTAGTGTTTCTCGCGCTCGAGCAGTCTTAGCTCGAGCGGTCCTTCTTGTGCTCAAGTGGTTAACCTCTGTCTGCAAAACTTCTGAGAGTATGGCATTCTTCACTCGAGCGGTCTCACTGATTGTGTCTGGTCGCCCAAGCAGTGCTTTTTTCGCTCGAGCCGTCTACACGTATATCAGTTCATAAAAGTCACTTTTTGAGTCACTTTTTCATCTCTCTCTCTCTCTAAACATTCTAAAAACCTAGATCTACTTTCTCTCTCTCTAAAACTCATCTTCTACCTTTAAATACACCTTGATCCATTGATCTCTTCACCCTAGTCCCTTTGATAAAAAAGTAGAGGACACCGAGAGCTTCCTTTTGATCAGAACAAAGTTGGTTTTCGATTTCGTCGAGATTTCTTCATTCTTTCTCTTGCCTTCTAGCTTCGAGGTAGGGATTTCTTCATACTTTTATATGATTTTTAACTTAGTTATTTGTTTTTCTAAAAGAACATTGTGATTTTGGGATTTTTGAGCACATTTAGGATTTCGTTTAAAAATCAAAAGAGGGGTTTTCAAATGGATTCTTGAAAATGCTTATGGGATGGTAAATGTGGTTGAGTTGTAATAAAATGGTGTGTTTCTACTATTGGAATTGATTTATGAAGGAAGGGGGATTTTGCCCTAAAATATGAATATTTGATTTTGCAAAAAGGAAATGGAAATGATGTGGTTTTATGCAATTGGAATGAACATGATGAGGATGGCGGAGTTGGATATGCATTATCACTTCTATCTTGAGATTTTGAAAAGTGTATCTTTATTGGAAATTATCTATCTGTTTAGAGATATTTGTTTTGGACCATCAGTGGAAGATAGCTATGATTGTTGTAGAAATTGCATGATAATTAGGTGAATTGAAACTAATTTCTCATCCATTTGCATTGAGCATTGTTGCATACTTAGCACATTGAAAATGTATATTGTTTTACGAAAAATAGGTGAATACCTTGGTGAATCTGGATAGGGGGTTTGGTTGTGTTATTATGTTGGCATGTGTCTCCTTGGTGAAAGTTCAGAAACCCGCGCGATTCAATGTCAAGCCTTCCAATTAATACCAGTAAAAATAACAATTGGTAGTGCTTGTATAGCCTATTTGCAGATACGTACCTAGAGATTCCTAGAGTTGTAATCACTGCCCTGTTTTCTGTTGTAAAGGAAATGTTCTCATGGATTGTGATATAAAGATGACATTGCATGGTTTTGGAAAGAGACACAAAATGTTTTGGCATGAGCATTGCATATGCATTCACTTTATACCTTTGTTAAGATTCATATACTGTGTTGTAGTATCTCTACTGGGCTTTGGCTAACCCTATGTGGAAAACCATTTTCAGGTGCTGATGATATGCCTCCGCCAAGAATATAGCTTGGGAGGAACTTGGAGCTAAAGGCTTCTTTTTATTATTTGTTGTATCTATTTTGTACATGCCTAGGGCTTAAACTATATTAAGTTAAAACTCACTTTTGTTATAACCAAGCATCGTCTTGGAATGCATCGTCTTGGAAAGTTGTAAAACTCACTTAGGGCATTACTTTGTATGTTTAACTTTTATTCCATTTCTTTCAAATGTGACATATGCTATAGATTCAGGATTAGGGCTTATGAATGTATAGTCGCATATGTTACTTATGTATAATGAAACCACATGAAATGAAAGGATATTATATTCAGAATTATATTGTTATTTATTTAATATCATGAAGAGTTTGTTGTTAATTAGTTTGGGCCGTTACAACTTGGTATCAGAGCTATTGAGTTTGAATACTTTAGGATCGTGGGATGTGATTTTAACCACAATGGGTTATTTCGCTAGTTAATATTAGAAGTAAACCTCGTATGCTATGTGATAACAAGCTTATGTGACTAAGTGGGTATGGGATTAATTTCTAAGATATTGATTGAGCCTACGAGTTTTTAGAAGTCCTCTTAGAAGAGCACTTGATCACTGCTATTTCTAATTAGAATTCTGGCAATGTCGAGGGATGATCCTTATCTAGAAAGGAAATTCACATGTGTTTATAAGACTATGTGCTTATGTACAGTGAATTAATTGTTGTCCATCGTATTAGGACGCGAGTGAGTTAGCTTCGGCACATTTGTGAATGTGCTAATCTCTTGTGTTACCTTCATTAGGATGTCAGGACGTGGACGTGGTGGTGGTATGTGTGGCAGGCCTAAATGGCAGGAGGTGCCGTTATTGTATGATATTCTGGCACAAGAGGAAGGGATTGGTCAGGCCAATGTGGCCGAACTAGTTGGTCAGCAGGCCATGGGCACCTTGGTCCATGAGATGGCCGGAGCTTTGCGGGAATCTATGGACATTCTTGGAGCTGAGAATCAAGTCCAGGCCCATGTTATAGAGACAGGGCCGTCATTTTTGAAGAGAGAGTTCTTCCAGTCGAATCCAGATGAGTTTTTGGGTGATCTAAATGAGCCACTAAAGGTAGATGAGTGGTTAGAACAGATGGTGAAGACATTTGAGATGCATGGCATTGAGGACGATGGGCTGAGAGTGACCTTGGCATCTTTCCAGCTGAAGGGAGATACGGGTCAGTGGTGGAAGTATGTGTGTGGACACATTGAAGTGACTTGGGAGGCCTTTGTCAACGCCTTCTAAGATAAGTTCTTACCTCCCATTGCTAGGGAGAAGTTGATAGAGCAGTTTTTGAAGCTCAAGTAGCTTAACACACCAGTGGCTAAGTTTGAGGCTGCGTTCATTAGTTTGCCGAGGTTTGCACCGGAACTCTTGGAGACAGAGTAATGCTGTTGCATTGAGTTCGAGAAGAGATTGAGGACCGGGCTTCTTTTGAAAGTGGCTGGGTCTATGATTCGGGATTACAGATGCCTTGTGGAGGCGACGGCTCATCTTGAGACCGTAATTCAGTTAAAGGACAGATAAGGGGCTTCAGGTAGAGGAGTCAGGAGGTTTAGGGGGAGATTCGTGACGGTAAGAGGCAGAAGGGTTCCACCCCACAGCAGTCCCACGGAGCACAGTCTAGATCCACTTTCCCAGTACCGAGTTCGGGTTCTAGGAGAGGTGGTTAGGGAGGGATCACTTGCTTGAAGTGTGGTCAGCTAGGCCACAAGTCCTTAGTTTGCCCGCAGAAAGGAGGAGGGCAACAGTCTGCGCCGTCTGTAGCTCGTCTGCGGCTCGTCCTCAAAGCTAAAGTTAGGGGAGAGGGAAGCTGCCTACCTGTTATCAATGTGGGCAGTTAGGGCGCATGAGGAGGTTTTGCCCTCAGATAGGTGGCACATGTGGTGCGTCTGGCTCGAGGCAGACACAGATCCATCAGTCTACACCATCAGCACAAGCCTTGAGGGCCAATCAGGGAGCCTCTTCGGCTCAATCCGTGTATCCGATTTATGCTCCGAGGGGTGAGCAGGTAAAGCAAAGACCTACAGGGCATATGTATGTTGTTACCATGCCAGATTTATTGCTAGTGCCTTCTATAGTGAGAGGTAACTTCTTGTTGTGTAATTCTATTGCCAATATGTTGATTGATATGGGTGCATCCCATTATTTTATTTTTTCTGCATTCGTATCAACATTAGGGTTAGAAGTGGCTCAGTTAGCGTCTCCACTCAGGGTAGAGTCACCAGTTGCTAGTGAGGTTGTGTTGGACTAAGGGTGTCGGGGTTGTGAGATAAAGATTGCCGGTCGCCGAATTCCTTTTGCTTTTGTGTTGATTGATATGTTGATTTTCGATGTTATATTGGGTATGGATTGGATGTCATCCTATCAGGTTGTTATAGATTATTATCGTCAGAGGGTTACTGTATGTACCTCAAGTGGTTATTGTTTTTATTTCTTGGGAGACCAAGTTGATAGAGCCTTATTGCGTGTGTACGATCTGCATGGTCGGGGCAAACTTAGTCTCCTTCTTCCTACAATTTTGGGTGTTGAGAGTGACATGGTCCGAGTTGAGTTGCCGAGGGTAATTTGTGAATATCCAGATGTCTTTCTTGAGGATCTCACTGGTTTATCACCTCACCGTGAGATTGAGTTCTTTATTGATTTAGTGCTTGGTATGGCACCGATTTCCATGGCATTGTATAGATTTGCACCCGCCGAGTTGAGTGAATTGAAGATTCAACTCCAGAAATTGCTAAATAAGGGCTTTATTTGTCCTAGTACCTTGCCTTGGGGGATATAGCTTGCTTTTTGTGCTCCTTTCGGATATGATAGCCCTACAGTTCGGACTTCCGTGGTTCTGAATCTGATGTCACAAGTGCAATGTGAAATAGATAGACACAAATGAGTCCAAATCCGACAATTTTTTTGGAAAATCGATTTTGAATAAAAAATGCCAAAAATGGACTGCATTGATAGATTTCAGAGTCGCCACCTAAATATTTTAAAGAAATTTAGGAAACCCGTGACTTAGTCCAAAGGCTACGTGTTCGTCATCACCAAAGTGTCTCGGCTCGGGAACTTAGGTATGAGAGGGGAAGGTCATGAATTAAGCAACCCACTCACCCGATCAAAGATCGGCCTCTAATAATCATGATGTGATTTTTATTTACATTATATGCTCTTCTTCTGATTATTAGGCTATCTTTACTATGTGTTGCACACAAGTATAGACTAATTTGCAAAAGTTGGAACACTTTGATTTCATGTGTGTTTTGAAAGGAGTTTTGAATATGTACCACTTGAAAAAGTGATCTCATATGTAGATTAATCAAATATTCCAATTTAAGCAATTAGCTTTCATCCACAGGCATTCAAACAGGTATATCACTTAAACACTTAGCCTCATGGTAATCATGCTTGACATGGAAACAATCACAGGCATGCAATATGCTAAAGCAGTAAATGCTCACCTAGTACTCAACTGAGGCAAGCCAAAGAAATAAAATAGTTAGAAAAATGCATGCTCTAATATGCAAGATGACTAATGCAACACATACATAAATACAACTAATAGGCTTGGCTACTAGTATGACATGCAAATCAATTTGATAGTATGCAGTTAAGCACATTTTCTTGGATAATGAACAACAACAAGGTTAGAATGATGCACCAAGCCAAATGTATGCAAAAATGGATATGGTAAGCATGGTAATGATATGAAAAATGTAAAACATGATGCTATCATTATAAGGGGATAAATAAAAGGAAGAAAGAAGTGGGGTTGGAAGACATACATAAATATTACAACATTGCCCTTGCGCAGAAGGGTTCGAATGAATGTCTGAATTAACTAACTATTACAACACCAAAATTTAACCAGCTATTCTAACTAATTATTACAAGTTGAATGAATTTAAGTAATTAATTACAACACGAAATTAATTAACTAAGCTATTACAAGTTCAAAGGGGTTAATTAATCTAGGTACAATTAACGGGCCACGGGGAACGAAGAATCGTTCAAGCATGACTACGAATTTCCACCCGAAAATGCCCTCTGTTTGGCTGCCAAAATGGTTATGTTTTGTAATCAAAAAATTAAACTGTTTTCACCCCAGCATCTGCTCTGTTCTGCCATAAAAATGGCACTATTGATCTAAAATGAGATGGCCAGCTGGCCTTGAAAAGTGGGCGGCCGTACAGTGAGGTGGCCAGCCGGCCACTAGTTTTTGCCACTACACTGCTGCAACCGACATGAAACAGAGCCCAAACAGAGTATTTTCAGGGGATGTTTTGTCCACCCTGCCTCTCCTTATCATCAAACAGATCAAAGGAGGGGTAGGCTTGATTCGTAAACCATCAATTGATGCAAATTCATTACTTGATGATCTATGAATCAAGGGACAAAATCTCAACAAATGATAATGAAAGATCACAAAACCTCCTCCCTATCATGGAATCAATCAAGGGAAGTGATAGACCTTGAATCTTAACCCATTGTCATAACTAAAGAGTATGAAACGGTTCAAGACTCAATGGGTTCAACTAACATCCGATTGAACCCAATCCATTTTTATTATCTTGTTACCTCTTTTAATCCAATTTTTCTGCCTCTTTTAATTACCTTTCCATTCTTTAGTCATTTTAGTCCAAGAATGAGAATTAAGTTCATTAAATGGAGAGAAGTGTCAAACAAGAAGTTGTTTTTGGCATGAGAGAACTGTAATGCCTTGGTAATGAACCTCCGAAGAGATTAAACCATTAAGCATGGAAGGTTTCTTTCTCATGCTCAAGCAACACTCATTTGAAACGACTCTCAAACAAATAAAACCAAGAAATGAGAGAGGGTGGAGAGGTGATTATGCAAAGGTGAGCCAATGTGTGAAAAGCATAAAATAAAGGCTATCAACTCAAATAGGTTGGTGACTAAGGCCTAAACCACCAAACCTATGAGGACCACTACACTACAACCATACTATACAAAGCATAAATGAAATAAATACACCAAAACAGTCCTAAAAATAGCTAAAACAGTGCTGAAATTATCATGGAAAAGCTAAAAAGAGTGAACTACAATAATAGAGAAATAAAGCTAGTAAGCAAGCCTAAGGAGGGGTGGCTAACCCCTCCATTTTTGGAACCTCAAAACAATTTTTTTAGCCTCTGAAAAACAGTAGGAAAAATTTGAAAAACAGATGGGAAACACAAGGAAAAAAGCTTGGAAAATAAGGTTAAAAAAGGGTGGTTTATCCCTCTACCTTGGATAGCTTTAAGCCACAAGTTTCAGCTCCTAAAAAACAGTGTAAAAAAAATAGCAAGTAAAGCAAGGGAAGAAGTAGTGCAAAGAAGCTCGAAGTTATACCTCTTGAAGAGAAATAACACTTTGATTCACAAACCAACAAATTCTCACCCTCAAGTGCTGAAATTTAAACTCAAGAACCTCAGCAAGGAGCCCTAGAAAAATGGTTTTGGGAGATAAGGTAAGGTATACATAGGTTGCAAGATAGATAGATAGAGACATTTTCAAGAATTTGGCTCTTCACAAATTTTTCTAACCTAAAAACATAAGGTATGGCTCTCTATATATAGACAACTGGTTGATATCTCAGAAATATCTATATTGAGCCAGCTGGTGCAGTGCATGCACATGGGGGGATAGTTGGCAACAAATATCTGTTTTATCGGAACACCTAGCCAGCCGGCCAGGTGAGGGACAGCCGACCACTAAAATCTGGCCAGCCGGCCACCTTTTGGCTTGTAGGCCTCTGGGTGGTCAGGCTTGAAAATAATCTGTTTTGGTCCAAAAGTGGTGCATGGTTTGTAGAATTTTGAGACTCAAAACTGAGGTTTCCTACTGAGGGAATCGAGCATTTGTATAGAATAATTTCATCATTGGGTGATCAATCTCATATGCCCAAGTCTTAAGTGCGGTAAAAAATGGGATGTCTACAGTTGCCTCTCTTTGACAGAGCTCGAAGTCATGAAATGACGCGAGTGAATGTCAAAGTCCAAAGATGACCCATTTTGACAAGGCTGTAAGACTTGGGCAAGCAATGAAGACATAAAGTAAATTGATTAAACTCGAAAGTTGCCTACATATTCCTTTGCTAGGAATCAAACTAGCACAGTTCAGGGGCAAAATGCGACATGAGAAATTATTCGATGCAACAGTTAAGAATACAAATGGGCATACCGCTCGGAAAATTATGAAGATGAGATTCAATGCAATGCAACAATTGAAATCAATAAAAGAGAAACAATCTTAACTACGCTTGCGCGTATAAGAAACAATCCAAACCACACTTCCACACATAAAGGTTAACAAGAGACAAGCCAGACTACACTTCCACGTAGAAAGGTGAGAAATGATCCTAACTTCGCTTCCGCATAGACAGGAACAAAACAACCCAAACTACACTACTGCGTAGAGAGGTGATCCCAACTACACTTCCGCATAGAGAGGACACAAGAACAACCATACTACACTACCGCATAGAGAGGTGATCCTAACTACACTTCCGCGTAGAGAGGACATAAGAACAACCAAACTACAGTACCACGTAGAGAGGTGATCCTAACTACACTTCTGCGTAGAGAGGATAACAGGAAACAAACCTAACTACACTTCTGCGTAGAGAGGTTAACAAAAAACAATCTTAACTACACTTTCGCATAGTGAGGAACAAAACAACCCACACTACACTACCGCATAGAGGGGTACAAGAACGAATCAAGCTACACCTTCCGCATAGTGAGGAACAAAACAACCCAAACTACATTTTCGCGTAGTGAGGTAACAAAACAACCAAGCTACACTTCCACGTAGCGAGGTACAAAATAGACCAAACCACACTTCCGCTTAGCGAGGTTAAGGGGAGAAAACCTAAATCACACTCATGTGACAAGGGTGGATACAAGAACTGAAAGGCACAATGCATACGAATGCGACACAATGCGATATAATTGATGCGAGTACAGTGACGATGCATGCTCCATGCAACCAACATAGGTATGCGAGTTATGATGCAATACATGTTCTATGCAACATAATAGGTATGCGAGTTACAATGCAATACATGTTCTATGCAACATCATAGGTATGCGAAATGAAAAGATAAGTAGAAAGTAGTGTTTGAAGACACCCTGTAATGATCTCCGACTTACCACTTGGGGCTCCTCAAAATGCTCAAAAAGGATACAACTTGCTCTGACTTGAGATCAGAACACATTCATGCATAGGAGAAACAACAGGAATTGGAACGGTGTAACCGGAACACAATTTTGAGATCTTCAGAATCTGAACCAACTTCAAATACCTCAATTCTTCTTCCCAAGATGAAAACAGGATCTTTTATACACAAATTGGACAAAAGGGTATCAAAAATTAGCCCTGGACCACAAAAGGGGTTGGTCGGCCACAAAAAGAGGACGACCGGCAAAGAGGTGGATGACCGGCCACCCGTGAAAAATCAGGGGTAATTTGGATTTCTTGGCTCGTGTCTTCTTTAAAACCTCACTTAGGCCTCATTTGCACACTCACACATGACGAAAAATCCTCTCCCTCTCTCTCTAGGTGTTTTCGCTCTCTAGATTTGCACTTTGTACATGTTTTCCAATGCCCCACGCACATTTTATTCGCGAAACACCTTTGGCCTTCCACATTTTGAACTGATCAGATTTTGTTTTCGTTGATTTTTGGGTTTTTCATCACTTTGGGCTTATTTCCCTTGGGTTTTTCTTTGGTGTCACACATTTTCCCAGGTTTTGACTTTTTCTCTTATGTTCTCCCTCCTAGGGTTGACTTTCTTGGGTTTTCCCTCATTTTTCCCATTTTCACCACCTTTTAACATATTTTCACCCACTTTCCACATGGTAGATGATATCCCACATGACGGCGCCCCTCCCGAGGTACCGGTACTTCTACTTGCTGTTGAGGTCGAGGAGCCCATAGTCAATGAGGCTAACGGAGCGGCAGAGGACATTGCCACAGACTTTGAGGTAGAGGAGGTCTTTGCTCCAGGGCCTAAGCTCGAGCTACTAGCATTGAGGTTTAGGCCATTTGCCCCGGCCACTTACCACCCGCGCATGCATACGATGGCCCCTGGAGGCATGCTGTGATTCGAGGACTTCGCGATAGGCGTGCCTAAAGACGTCCTATTGAGGGAGCGGACCTCCCATCTTTCTCATGGTGCTATTGAAGTACAAACTTTGCTTTCATGCACTTTGTTTGTTTTGCCATTGTATCACTGCCTTTCGTTACTGTCTTGCCATTCTGTTATACAACTGATGCTTGCTACACAACTGATGTTTTCTTGCTTTGCCAATACAGGGTGATGCCCACTCCTGGAGAGGATATGAGGCGGTGACAGCGAGGGACTAGTATCATGAGCTCCTCGCTCGGGTTTGCGATCTTGTTGATAAGACAGGCTTCGGGCTCTTTTGCTCCGGACTTCCATGATTGTTGGCTAGCCGGACCTTGCTCAGAGCCTTGGTGGAGAGGTGATGGGACACCATAAACTCCTTCCACTTCTCCTCCACTGGGGAGATGACGATGACCCCCTACAATTTTTCTATGTTCACTGGCTTGTGAGTAGGGGGTGATTCGATCCCTTTTGATATAGACATGGGCCGATGGGAGGCGACATGGATACATCTACTCAGGGGGCGCCCTTCGCTAGACAGACAGGCTATGGTTCACTACAGTTGGTTTTACAACCACTTCCACGGGAGACAACTGGAGACATAGAAGGAGGTGTAGCAATATACATGAGAGTTCTTGATCAATCTCCTTGGTACCACCTTGTTTGCGAACAGGTGGAATACCGTAGGGTTGTACCTTCTGAATGCCTTCATGACATTGCCCCGGGTCTGGTTCTATAACTAGGGTGGCACTAGCCTTGCCACCCTATACGACTATATGAGCTCTATTTCTCGTAAGAAGGGGAACAATGTTGGAGGCTACTGGAGAACGTGAGAGGTACGCACTACACTTTCTTTTAATTTCTGCTCACTTATTAAGCTTTCTGCTTTACACTTTCTGCCTTTATTTTTGCCTATGCATTGTGGTTTTTGCTTTGCACATTCTATCTTTATCACTGTTCACACATTGTGTCGTCTGTTTTGCACTTTCTACTTGAATGTCTGTTCACACATGTTGATTCACAAATTATATTTGCAGCTTTGGGCCTATGCATACTTTCCTCGCCTTGCCTTAATGCCAAGGGATGAGATAGCGTTGGATGTGTCTTACTCTCGGCGTTATGACTGCAGTTGCCACCCTAGGCGCCATGACAACATGAACATCGCTTACTACCGCCGATACTTTGATATGGTGGTAGTCCATAAGGTAATTCAAGGCCCGTATTCTCTTTTTCTTTGTTTCCATTACTACCGCTCTGATCCATACCTTGACAACTAACAGTAACTAACAACACATTTTCCATCTGCAGATCGCTATGCCTACTGGGGTATGGAACTAGTATACCGGATCCTAGGCTACCTCCCGATATCAGATCTTGCTGGAGGGTCCATTCTGCCAGACTTGGTATCTAGATGAGAGGTTCGTGCACCACATGCTTGCTCTAGTCATTCCTACTCCTCCTTTGGCATCCATGAGGACAACGGACATCCTCCCAGTTGAGGTTATAGTTCAGTACATGGCGGGGCTGGACGTCGATTTCTTCAGAGAGGTCGGGAATTACGCGACCTTCATCCGGACTCATCTCATGTCACCCCTGATCAGAGTTCCCGCGGCTGATGCTGCAGGTGTCCCTTTGGCTGGAGAGGCTACTTATGCGGCTGAGGCTGATATTGGAGGGGCCCCTCCTACTGCGCATGCAGCCGGTTAGCCAGTCATTCTTACCGCGATTCCCTGTTGGCAATCGAGCAAGACAGCCTATCAGATCCCGATAAAGTCGCCGAAGGCGGAGCATAGGTATGTCAGGGCTCCAAGTGCACCACAAGTATAGACCGCGCTTTACAGCTTACATCCCATATTTTTTCCTTTTTGGATACTGATTGTTCAACTTCACTTGCAGGCGCCTACGGAGTACACAGACGGTCTCCTCCAGCTGATTGACTCTCTAGTTCACATGGTACATAGGAGAGAGATGCTACTTGCTCTCCACGATATCCAGGTATCCTCCCTTCTTCTCGTGCATTTCTTTGCTTACCCGTACTATTGTGCACTACACTGCACCGATATGCCATACTCACTGATATGCGATACTCATACTGACTCGTACTGATATGCATTCTGATACTACCTCACACTATATTGACACACTGCACTTATGCTGAATCTACATTCTATATCATACTTATAATGCGTACTACACTCTGCAACATACTTATACTGTACCTAATACTCTGATGCTTGTTTTTAAGATTTCACCTGTACCGATGGCACCAGCAGCACTGGTGGCACTTCTTTCAGCGGCGGGGAAGAGAGGTAGATAGGCCCCAGTACGCAGCCGGGATGAGCGTCGAGATCGGGGCAGAGGTAGGCGCACTCGGGGTCGGAGCAATGAGTCCTAGACAAAGGAGAAGTCCTCCTCCTCAGAGCTAATTTCAAGTGGAGATGACGCTGAGACCAGCGGCACGGAGGAGGCTGTAAGCAGGCACTCTGACTCTGAGAGCGAGGACCACGATGCTGACTTGGGATCAGAGAGCGAGGAGGATGCCGAGACCAGCTCTGAGTCAGGGAGTGGAGATGGCGACGTCGGCTCTGGCTCGGAGTCCCACTCTTCTGATGATAACGGCGCCGATGGAGATAGTGCCCTAGAGTCCCCTTCGAGGAAGAGGATGAAGAGGGCCTCTCAGGATTGATGCGATCGATGCAAATTTTTGTACTTTTTTGCTTATTTTCTTTTGTTTTGGTAGCTTAGTAGTTGTATAGTTTCAGATAGGTCTTTACTTTTTCTTTTAAAAAACGTGTATTCCCTCTTTTGTAAAAACTATGATCAGGGTAAAACTCTGTAGTTTTATAAAAGGAGTTTTGTTTTGCATCATGAGCATGGCACCACACTTGCATAAAAACAAAAATGGAACTGCATTTGAAACTAAAAACGCTTGTCTTGGAATGATGTTCTTAATCGGATATTGAGCCAACAAACGACCAAAATACAAAATACAACTCAATAAATGGAAAATAGTAAAAACAACCTAAACACAGCTATTTACGATTGCTAAAAACAAAAAGACTTAAAACAAAGAGACCGGGACAAAACCACACAAACCAGCTGCCAAGCCAACAAAAGTGGTCGGCCGGCCAGGTGTTGTGGTTGGACAGCTGGCATCCACTCACACAGCTTTATCCTCTATAAAAGCTCTTCCTCTGTTGTTTCTTCGACAAACTTCATTTTTACTGCTGTTTCCTCTGAAAATGGAGATATTCCTTGCCAAGAAGCTCAAGGATTAGATAACTACTTTGGACGGCATGAAAAAGGTAAATTTTTGAGGTTTCGGAATAAACGCTCTTTTTCTGTTGAGCCGTACTTCGCTTTGTTTTCCGTTCTTTCATGCCGCTGCTCGATGTTGGAACCCGGTTACACATGTATTTCGCTTTGGAGCGCAAAAGATGTGCCCTACGCTCGAAGAATTTCAAGCATTGATAGAGTCTAGGTGTAAAGAAGAGATTATGCCTCAACCTCGTTTTGGCCATGCACAGGCTTTGGAACGGATGTGTGGGCTTACTTTACACGAGGCTCGATCCTTGGCTCATAACGGGGAGCTAGATATACCCGGCTTGATTCATCAGTTTTCCGACATCAACGACAGAGGTGACCTTCTCTAGCAAGGTTATTGGCAAGATGCCCTTTGTTTATGTATGCTTGTGCACTTTCTTCTTGCCCTTAGTTGTGGTGGAGCCAGCATTAGGTTGATAGAAGTGGCCCAATGCCTCAAGGAGGGTAAGAGCTGCATAGGTTTGGCACTAGTTGAGACTTTGATAGGTTTAGATGCCTTCCATCAGCAAGAGACTACTCGGTTTGCAGGTAGTCCACTGCTTCTTTAGGTATTGTTTCCCACCCTCTTTTATTTATGATTCCTCATATCACTCGGCACTCACTCTCTATTTTTTTTCTTGAAACCCTTTTCTTACTTTTCTCTTCACGCACATCTCTCTATTCATTAATCTCTCTTATGTTTTATCCCTTCCCAGGTGTGGCTAATGGATAAGTTGAAGGTGGTGGACCCTTGCCCTGAGTATTCGGCCAAAGCCTATTTCTTTCGACAGTGGCTGGTGGACTTTCCCTTAGAGGAATAGTGTTGCGACTGGATTTGCAGCGGATCTACAGTTGACATTGCCTAGCATTGCCCCTGGCTTAACTTGACTAAGATGAGCTATAGCATGTCTTGATAGCCGAGTATATAGTTGATTAGCCTCACGTACTATGTGTTCTATTTTCCATTCCGGTTTAGAAGCCATTTCGGACACGATCAGACCCGTCCAAAAGAGGCGGTGGAATATCCAGCTCCATTCCCAGTTCGTGCTTCGCATTTAGCCTGGTATCTCATTGCTTGGAGGACAAGAGAGCTCATGGACCCTACGGTTGGCTTCAGTTATGCCCTTTCCAGTGAGTGCTTGGCTTGGCTTAAGGACGAAGCACAGCTTGGGCCAACTATGGCTGTAGAGACTTCCGCAAGCACGAGCAAAGGATGTAGGACCACCTGACTTATCTATGCCCCTAGTTTATTGCTTTGACTTTTCTTTTCAAGTTTTATGATGTAAAAGAAACTTTGATTTAAATTAGAGAGTTAGAGAATGTATTTCTGTTGAAATAAACGGAATTAAGGTTGTGAGCACTAAAAATTTTCCTTTTGGTCCCAAAAATGGTCTAAGTTGTAAAAAGGTAAAATTTTGAGAAAAATCAACTTCATTAATACTTTTCAAAACAATTTTCGGAAACGCTCAATACCTGACACATACGAAATCAGTCCTTAAGATGTACAATCCCAAATTAGAAAATCATAACTGTCCACAACTGTATTCACCGTCACTGCTCTCCATTGTAACTTGCCCTTCTACCAAAATGAAGATAACATAACCAAGCACAGACAATGGATAAACATGGCCCGATCAGACAAATGGATAGGACAGCCGAGTTGGAGATGGTTATGGTTGAACTTCGGGATGAAGTTGCCTACGTATCCCAAAGATGGGAATCAGGCCTTCGTAGTTCGGTTTGGGTTCACTCGAGTATTAACTCTCTTCTTTTGCGCTCTAACTTTTACCAAAGTCGCCCTTCTGGGTTTTCGACCTTGCGAGCTCTATTTTTCTTTATTTCTAATTTTTCATGCTCTAACTTTTGCCTAGGTCACCCTTCTGGGTTTTTGGCCTAGCGAGCCTCTCAGGGGTAGTATTTCTTCAATTTGTCCACATTGATTGGCTGTGAGAACTCCAAGCTATCTAGATCCATAAGGATAATCGCCCCTCCTGACCATATAGATTTGATAATGTAAGGGCCAGTCCAATTGGGTCGGAACTTGCCCCTAGGGTCATGGATGGGAGCTCGGTTGTCCTTGAGCACTATATCTCCTTCCTTGAGATTTCTGGACTTGACTTTCTTGTTAAAAGACCTAGCAATTTTGTAGTGGTAACCCTGGATGTGATATAATGCCTTTAACCTCATCTCCTCAAATAACATCAATTCTTCAAATCTGCTCTGCTGCCAATCCGCCTTCGCTATCTAACACTCAACCACAATTCGCAGTGATGGTACTTTGATCTCAATTGGCAGAATAGCTTCCATCCCATACACTAGAGAATAGGGGGCACCCCTGTGGATGTCCGAATTGATGTTCTGTAACCCTAGAGTGTAAAAGGTAGTTTATTCGGCCAGTCCTTGTAAGTCTCCACCATCTTTCGCAGGATGTTCTTAACATTCTTGTTTGCAGCCTCAATAGCTCCATTGTTCTATGGTCTATAAGTCGATGACTTATGAAAAGCCACGTTGTATTTCTTGAGCAAGTCCACCACCTCTTTCTTGAAGTGTGAGCCGTTATCCGATATGATTTCGTTCGGAACCTCGTATTGACAGATGATGTTGTTTCTGATAAACTTGGCCACATATAAAGCCTTCAACACAGAATAAGACTGAGCTTCCACCCACTTCATAAAATAGTCGATCGCCACCAAGATAAACTTATGTCCATTTGAACCCTTTGGTGAGACTGCATCGATAACATCGATTCCCCAGACTGAGAAAGGCCCTGGAGAAGTCATGTTGTAGAGCTTTGACAATGGGATATTCATGCGTTTGGCATAGATTTGGCATTTGTGGCATCACCGTACAAAACCAATACAATCCTCCTCCATAGTTGACCAATAATAGCCTTGCCTAAGGATCTTCCTGGCCAGCATCACACCATTCATGTGTGCTCCACGCTCTCCTCTGTAGATTGCCTCCATGAGGCGTTTCGATTCCTCTTCTTTAACACAGAGCTTGTGCATTCTCAGATGGCCTCTCTTGTACAGCTTATCCCCGCAGATGACATACTGGACGGCCAAACACCGTATTCCCCATTTGTCCTTAGCATTTGCTCCTAGTGGATAAGTATCCTTTTCCAGAAAGTTCCAAATGTCGTAAAACCAGGGGTTTTTGTCTTGAACCTCATCTGTCGTGGCAATGGTCTCATAAGCAGGCGTGTATTTCCGCTCGATGATGATCGGACGCATTTTGACTCCAAGCGGGATGTCTACCATGGAAGATAGAGTTGCTAGTGCATCAGCGAACCGGTTATTCTCTTTTGGTAAATGTATAAACGTCAGTTTCTTAAACCTTGGAATTAGAATATCCAGGGCCTGATGATAAACCTTCATTTTCTCTTCCTTGACTTTCCAGTCTCCGTTAGCTTGAGAAACAACCAAGTTCGAGTCTCCAATGACATCTAACCTTATTGCCCCTAGTTCTAGGGCAGTTTCCAAACCAGCAATACATGCCTCATATTTTGCTTCATTGTTGGACACTTTGAACAAGAGTTTAAAAGCTAGGGGTATATGGGAATCATCGGGTGCTATCAGCAACGCACCTATTCCATAACTGTATTGATTGGATGCTCCGTCAAAGTACATTGTACATGTTTCCTCTTCTACCTGCAGAATGTCTTCATCTGAGAATAAATACTCCACTGCCTCATTCACTTCCACCGGGTGGTCTGCCAAAAATTTCGCTACCACTCTCCCTTTAATTGATTTACGCGTGACATACTTGAGATCAAATTCAGAAAAGAGAAGCAACCAACAAGCTAGCCTACTCGTAAGCGCCGGTTTCCCAAAGAGATTTGATGGGATCTAATCTCGAAACCAGGATTACGGAGTGAACTAACAAGTAGTGCTTTAACTTCCTAGTAGCCCATACCAAGGCTAAACAAGCTTTCTCGAGGGGAGTGTAGCGGATCTCATAGTCCCATCTTCTTACTCAAATAGTAGATGGCCTTTTCCACCTTATCTTTAGATTCTTGAGCTAGCATGCACCCCATGGTCGAATTCATTACTGACAAATACAAAATTAAAGGCTTTCCCGGCTCTGATGGCGACAGCACAGGTGGATTCTAAAGGTATTGCTTGACTTGTTTAAAGGCAAACTGACATCGATCATCCCATCGGAACTTCTTGCCCTTTTTCAAGAGACCAAACAGTGGTTCACAAGTCAAGGTTAATTTTGAAATAAACCGTCTTATGAATTGCACTTTCCCCAGAAAGCCACGCACTTCCATTTCAGTCCTTGGTGGTGGCATTTCTAAGATGGCCTTGATTTTGGAAGGATCTACTTCAATTCCCCTCTGTGTGATCAGAAATCCCAGCATTTTCTTTGTAGTCACCCCAAAGGTGCATTTTCTATGGGTTCAACCTCAACCTGTACTCCCTGATCCGTTAAAAGAATTTTTCCAGTGAGATGTGGTGGCCTTCTAGCTCTTTGGACTTGACAATCATATCGTCCACATATACTCAACCTCTTTGTGAATCATGTCATGTAGAATGGTAGTTGCAGCTTTTTGATATGTAGCCCCAGCATTTTTTAACCCAAAAAGCATGACTTGGTAACAGTAAGTACCCCACGGCGTGGTGAATACAGTCTTTTCTCTGTCTTCTGGTGCCATCAGAATCTAATTGTATCTAGAAAATCCATCCATGAATGATGGCAATGCATGGCCTACGGTGAAGTCTACCAACTCATCAATGTACGACAATGGAAAGTCATCTTTCAGACTAGCTTTGTTCAGATCCCGAAAGTCGACACAAACTCAGATTCTATCGTCTTTCTTCGAAACTGGGATGATATTGGCCAACCAAGTTGGATACTCGGACACGATCAAGAATCCTACATCAATTTGCTTGGTGATCTCTTCCTTGATTTTTAGTGCCCAATCCAAACGAACTCTGTGTAGTTTCCGTTTGACTGGTCGGGCCTCAAGGTCAAGAGGGATCCAGTGCTGTATAATCTCAGGATCGATTCTAGGCATGTTTTCATAAGACCACGCAAAAACATCTTTGAAATCTTTTAATAAAGCGATTAAACGCTCGCGTTCCTCCGAAGATAACGTGGATCCCGATCTGGACTAAGCGCGGATCTTTCTCAGTACCCACATTAATAGCAATGATTTCATCAATACAGGGCTTAGCACAGCTCTCCTCCTCTTGATTAATTAATTTTTTCAAAGCCAGAGGAATTTCTTCCTCTTCATTTTCATTAAATTCTGAAACTCTTAGTCAATACAATAAATTAGCGGCACAGAGTAGTACGCAGAATCTGTAGCAGCGTTCTCGTTCATAAGTTACCACCCTTGGGAATGCCAAGTGAGGCATGGTGCCCTCGAGAATGCCAGACTCAGACTTCTCAGACTGACTTGAATCTGATTTCGACTCCACAGACTCGGTGGAATCAGACTCTGGCTCATCATCCGATTCAAAACTGGAAAGAAAACCCTTCTCCAACTGCCAAGTGAGACATGATGCCCTTGATACATCCAGAATACCACTGGTGGGATTTATATCTAGCTCCTCTCCGATCATAGAGACAGTAAAATTATCCCCCAAGTTCTCTGTGTTAGTTGCGGGATCTGTCAGGAGATCGGCTAGTATTGCCCCTACGTTAACGTCACTATTGTCTGAGTCATCTTCTTTGCTCTAAAGGGTTGATGCTTGATTCAACCCTTTCTTTGTCATTGTCTTGCAACTGATGGTCAAAGAAGATCTCAAATTCGAGGATAGCTTCTTCAAGGAATCCACCCAAGGCTTAGAAAAGCCATAAAAGGGGAAATTTTCTCCCTCTCTAACAAAATGCCCATTCAACATCCCCCGGATTGGCCTGTGGACCAATTCATAGTGCTTTCCAGCTCTTTTGGCCTTAGCCCTGTCCCTTATTTCTTCCCATTTTCTTGTCCAGTCCTCTTTGGTGGGCATATAGCCCAACCCAAAGGCATGCGGGTTGTGTGGCACCTCGGCTAGTGCTGCAACACCTTTCTGCCCACTCTTTCCGAGCCCCATTCTTGGAATATGCTGCAGCTTGTTCATCAAGTAGATGGACTGGGCACTAACATACATGCCTTCATTCGTGGCTAGGATTGTCTGCATTACTTAGGCTTCCGCCGGAGTGAATCCTGAGAGAAATACATCCTCATTGCCATGGTTGATCTCTAGCAATGGTGTAGTCACCTCTGGCGGTGGATGGATGGATGAGTTCCCAAAAATGGTCGCTACTCCTCCCTTATGAGGGTACTTTAGCATTTGATGGAGGGTGGAGGACAAAACCTTCATGTGATGTAACCAAGGCCTTCATAACAACAAGTTAAAGGTAGCTGACACATAAGTACATAGAACTTGATCTCATGCTCAGATGGGCCTACCTAGACTCGCACTTTCACTATCCCCATGACTTCTCTACTCGTGTTGTCATATGCCCGTATCACCTGGGCCATGGGAACGAAGTCTGCCGGTTTGAGGCCTATCGCATGGGCAGTGCGGAAAGGACAGACATTAATGGCAGAACCGGTGTCTACTAACACCACTGGTACCCACTTCTCTCTGCACTCCACGGATATGTATAGTGGCTTGTTGTGAGCTGATCCTTCCAGTGGCAACTCTTTATCAGAGAATGTGAGCATTAGTTTGGCACCACTTGGGAAGACCAGGCCCACAAGTTGCTCGGGGATAGTATCAATGGACAATTTAGCCTTATTTATTGCTGACAATACTGCTTTAGAACTAGCTCTTCTTCCAACTTCTTTTCTTTTTCATTCTCGACCTCCCGGTCTTTTCCTGATGGCTCTGCTTGATCCAGGTGTGGAGGTTTGAAATACCACCCACTTCTAGTGAGATGGTCTATTTCCTCAAAATACCGTGTATTATCCGGGATGCAGTTGCCCTAGTCTTCGTCAGTATAGGCAAGATGCAAATCACTATCGTCCCACCACTCGCCATCCACTGCTGACAAATAATTGTCCAGCTCAGCTTGAATCATCTTTAAAGTACAAGTGTCCCCCTCAAGGCGACACGTTGTTGCGATTTTCTGGTTGTCTTCAATTTTTTCTCTCTCAAACTGTCTCAACGTAGCTTCCTGTTCAGTATCTGTAGTCTTCACAACACCTATGTCTTGGGTTGGTTTTCCCATACATGTGCCCTCTGGCAGTTTTCCTTTCTCCTCAGCCTTCTCGGCTACCATAGCTACCTCTTCTTTCTTTCCCTCTGGTTTAATCCCAGTTTCTTCTTTCTTGTCCGACTCAACACTTAGCGACCTGGCATTATCAGTTGACCTATTCAAATCGAACCAACCGATTTGTACACTGCCTTGATTTTGTTCGTCAAAGAACTGTAGGTTGTCCAAATCTTCTTCGAGGTCAGTCAGATCATCCAACCCTGGCTCAGGCCATTCTCCCTAACCACATTAATGTCCGCCGAGGTTGGTAGCACCACCTCAGGCTTGAGTTGAGTAGTATGAACAATATAATGGCTCGGGTTGTACTCTTTTTTCGAGGAGTCTCCGGGATACTTTGGCAACAAACCAGCACCTCCCCCTAAGGTGAAAACCTCTTCTACTGCAGGTGTTGTCACCACTGATCTATGAGGCACCATTTGTAAATTAGATGTGTCCATCACGCACACGTCCGTGCCCTCAGGAAGGAACAACATCGGTTTCGGTAGGTGAGAGGGGGAAATATAAACACTAGGGTCATAGGAGGTGGACAGTGTATGGATAAGGTGGAGATTTATGGATGGAGGGACTTGGTTATGAGCAGGGAGTGGGTTGGTGGTTACATTTGGTTCTTGGGATGGAACGATGACCTTGTTGTTAATGAGATCTTGAATCTCATGACGCAAGCAGAAGCATCGGTCGGTTTCATGACCGTGTTGTTGGTGGAAAGCATAATATTTTGTGGGGGTCATGTTTGGATGGAAGAGGGTCGGGAAGTGGGTAAGGTTCTAAGGGTTTTAGGTGCCCGTTTTTGATCAGCACCTGCATGGCTTTGGATAGGGTCATGTATAGTTGGTTAAAAGTTCTACCCGAAGGTCGAGTAGGGTTGAATGATATTTGTGGGCCCATGTTGGCCATGGGGTCGGCAGTTTTAGTCACACTAACAACACTTACTTCTGATGGCCTTGCAGTTATGCTACTACTGGCAGTATTGGAACTGCGAACAAACGGCCTCTTAGCCAGCTCCTTATCATCAGTAATAATCCCCTACTTCATGGAATCTTCAATTTGAACCCCCATTTCGTGAAGTTCTTTGAATGTAAATAAGGGGAGAACAATCATTGTCTGCAGCAGCTTGGCATGTAGGTTCCGGACAACCTTTCTGATCTGGTCTTTCTCTGAAGGTCGAATGGTCATCATTGACACTTTGGCTCTCCATCTCATCACAAACTCGGAGAAACCTTCTTTTGGCTCTTGACGTGTCACCTCAAGATCACAAGTTGTGACCTTGATTTGCGTGTTATAAGAGTACTGAGCAATGAAAGACTCGGCTAATTCCTCCCAGTTCTGTTTCACAGAATCTTCCAACTTAGCATACCAAATGGCCGCTATACCCGACATAGTGCAATCGAAGAGGGATAACTTTTGCATTCTAGTCAAACCCATTGGCCACAAGATATCTGAAAACAGTCGTAAATGTACTATCAGGTCCCCAGAACCATCAAAGCGGTCAATGTGCGGCATCTTAAACCACTCTAGTAATGTAACCACAGATTCGGTGTACCCCTCCTCTATGTTTGGAATGAAGTTGAACCCTTGCATTTTTTTGAATAGTTTTTGCAGTTTGTTGACTTTAAGCGTGGTTGGATCAACCTCGAATTCGAATGGTGACTCGGTTTGATAAACTGGGGCTCTAGAAACTTGTGCTGGAATAGGATCTGCTTGGACTGGGAAAATTGGAATACCCTCAGTTTGTGGATCTTGAGTAGTGGCAATATTAGTAGTGGGGTCGGGCACAGGAATAGCTGCGGTGGGTACATGTGATGCAGAGGCTGCAACCAACTGCTGTTGTTGTTGCTGTAACCTAGTTATAACCTCGGCCTGACGGGCTGCATCATGCTGTAGTGTGTCAACTGTTTGTTGTCGATGGAGTATTAATTCCTCCATATTTGCTGGGGGATACTACGCCATTAGAATGGGTGATTGTTCTTGAACTGGACTGGAAGTAGATGACTATTCTTGAGCTGGACTAAATACAGGTGAGCTGAGAGGTGATTGTTGTAAGAACGGCACTGGTAAACCTTGTCTGATCCTCCTACGCCTTGTAACTGGTGGCAATGAGGCAAACACAGGCTGCCCCCGAACAAGATCTCTGACCTTGCAAAGTCCTCGGACGCGGGTCCAAAATACTTGGAGGATATCAGAACCTTCTGAAACTATGGTTTTAAACTACCTAGCAAAAGAAATAAAGAAAAGAGAATCGTAATCAGAAACCGGACGGCACCTTAGCTAAGATGTTATCAACATAGACATGATCAAAGTTGTAGGACTGTACTCTACACTGAATTCTTTCCCAAAAACAAATACCAACTCTACTACTGATATGAACATTCCTGTACAGTTTCACTGTAAAACACATACCAGTTAAAAGAGAGCCAAAACACCCCTATGTGGGGATATGGTTACCCTATCCTAGTTTTGTCACAAACTAGGGTTTCACTACTTCAAACAAGTAGTTTCACACAATACTACATATGGGTAAGCATCATGTCCTAGTTTGGAACAGTCACTATGGCTTTACTATATGCAAGGGTTGTGTTTCCAACATGGCAGAGCCCACGACCGGTAAGCCTTTTGGCAAGCTTTTTGGGCAAGCCTCCGGCAAACCGTCTAGGAATAGCAGATAGAAAACACAGTAACTTACAGTAACCATGCAAATGTAATGCAAAGAACATATATGTGTAGATAAAATTTCACATCATGAATTTCAAGTCAAGTTCTCTTCTTTCCCGAACGAAGTCGACAGAAACTGTAGCTTGCTTTCCGTGCTCTTTTCGGATACGATAGCCCTACAGTTCAGACTTTCGTGGTTCTGAATCTGATTTCACAAGTGCAATGTGAAATAGATAAACACAAATGAGTCCAAATCCAACAATTCTTTTGAAAAATCAATTTTGAATCAAAAATACCAGAAATGGACTGCATTGCCAGATTTGAGAGTCGCCACCTACATATTTTTGAGAAATTTAGGAAACCCGTGACTCGTGCCAAAGGCCACGTGTTCGTCATCACCAAAGTGTCTTGGCGCAGGAACTTAGGTATGAGAGGGAAAAGTCATGAATTGAGCACCCCACTCACCCGATTAAAGATCGGCCTCTACTAATCATGATGTGATTTTTATTTACATTATATGCTCTTGTTCCAATTATTAGGCTATCTTTACTATGTGTTGCACACAAGTATAGACTAATTTGCAAAAGTTGGAACACTTTGATTTCATGCGTGTTTTGAATATGTACCACTTGAAAAAGTGATCTCATATGTACATTAATCAAATATCCCAATTTAAGCAATTTGCCTTCATCCACAGGTATTCAAACAAGTATATTACTTAAGCACTTAGCCTCATGGTAATCATGCTTGACACGACAACAATCACATGCATGCAATATGCTAAAGCAATAAATGCTCACCTAGTACTCAACCGAGGCAAGCCAAAAGAAATAAAATAGTTAGAAAAATACATGCTCTAATATGCAAGATGACTAATGCAACAGATACAAAAATGAAATTAATAGGCTCGGCTACTAGTATGACATGTGAATCAATTTGATAGTATGTAGTTAAGCACGTTTTCTTGGATAATGAACAACCACAAGGTTAGAATGATGCACCAAGCCAAATGTATGCCAAAATGGATATGGTACGCATAGTAATGATATGAAAAATGTAAAACATGATGCTACCATTATAAGTGGATAAATAAAAGGGAGAAAGAAGTGGGGTTGGAAGACATACACAAATATTGCAACTTTGCCCTAGCTCAGGAGGGTCCGAATGAATGTCTGAATTAACTAACTATTGCAATACTAAAATTTAACCAGATATTCTTACTAATTATTACAAGTTGAATGAATCTAAGTAATTAATTACAACACAAAATTAATTAACTAAGCTATTACAAGTTTAAAGGGGTTAATTAATCTAGGTACAATTAACGGGCCACAGGGAACGAAGAATCGTTCATGCATTAATGTGAATTTTCACCTGAAAATGCCCTCTGTTTGGTTGACAAAATGGTTCTGTTTTGTAATAAACAAATTGAAGTGTTTCCACCCCAGCCTCTGCTCTGTTCTGCTATAAAAATGGCACTGCTGATTTAAAATGAGGTGGCCGGCCGGCCTTGAAAAGTAGCCGGCCGTACAGTGAGGTGGCCGGCTGGCCACTAGTTTTTGCCATTGCCCTACTGCAACAAACATGAAATAGAGCACAAACAGAGTCTTTTTAGGGGATGTTTGTCCACCTTATCTCTCCTTATCATCAAACAGATCAAATGAGGGGAAGGCTTGATTCGCAAACCATCAATCGACGAAAATTCATTACGTGATGATTTACGAATCAAGGGACCAAATCAAAATAAATGATAATGAAAGACCCACAAAACCTCCTCCCTATCATGGAATCAATCAAAGGGAAGTGGTAGACCTTGAATCTTAACCCATTATCGTCACTAAAGAGTATGAAACGGTTCAAGACTCAATGGGTTCAGCTAACATCCGATTGAACCCAATCCATTTTTATTATCTTGTTACCTCTTTTAATTACCTTTCCATTCTTTAGTCATTTTAGTCCAAGAATGAGAATTAAGTCCACCAAATGGAGACAAGTGTCAAACAAAAAGTTGTTTCTAGCAAGAAAGAGATGTAATGCCTTGGAAATGAACCTCCGAAAAGATTAAACCATTAAAGCATGGAAGGTTTCTTTCTCATGGTTAAACAACATTTGTTTGACATGACTCTCAAACAAATAAAACCAAGAAATGAGGGAGGGTGGAGAGGTGATTATGCAAAGGTGAACACATGTATGAAAAGCATAAAATAAAGGCTATCAACTCAAATAGGTTGGTGACTAAGGCCTAAACCACCAAACCTATGAGAACCACTACACTACAAGCATACTATACAAAGCATAAATGAAATAAATACACCAAAATAGTCCTAAAAATAGCTAAAACAGTGCTGAAATTATAATGGAAAAGCTAAGAAAAGTGAACTACAATAATATAGAAATAAAACTAGTAAGCAAGCCTTAGAAGGGGTGGCTAACTCCTCCACTTTTGAACTTCAAAATCACTTTTTTAGCCTCTGAAAAACTCTGAAAAAAGGTAGGAAAAAGTTGAAAAATAGATGGAAAACACAAGGGCAAAAGCTTGGAAAATAAGGTTTAAAGAAGGGTGGTTAATCCCTCTACCTTGGATGGCTTTAAGCCACAAGTTTCAGTCCATAAAAACAGTGTAAAAATAGGGTAAAAACAGTGTAAAAAAATAGCAAGTAAAGCTAGGGAAGTAGTAGTGCAAAGAAGCTAGAAGTTATACCTCTTGAAGAGGAATAACACTTTGATTCATAAACCAACAAATTCTCACCCTCAAGTGCTGAAATTTAAACTTAAGAACCTCAGCAAGGAGCCCTAGAAAAATGTTTTAGGGAGTATAGGTAGGGTGTATATAGGTTACAAGAGAGAGAGAGAGAGAGAGAGAGAGAGAGAGAGAGAGAGATTTTCAAGAATTTGGCTCTTTACAAATTTTTCTAACCTAAAAACATAAGGTATGGCTCTTTATATATAGACAATTGGTTGATATATTAAAAATATCTGTATTGAGCCAGCTGATGAAGTGCATACACATTGGGGAACAGTTGGCAACAAATATTTGTTTTACCGAAACACCTGGTTGGCCGGCCAGGTAGGGGACAGCCGGCCACTAATTTCTGGCCAGCCGGCCACCTTTTGGGCTGCAGGCCTCTGGATGGTCAAGTTTCAAAAAAAATCTGTTTTGGTCCAAAAGTGGTGCAAGGTTTGTAGGCTTTTGAGACTCAAAATCGAGGTTTTCTGCTGAGGAAATTGAGCGTTTGTACAACATAATTTCATCATTAGGTGATCAATATGAGGCGCCCAAGTCTTAAGAGCGGTCAAAGATGGGGTGTCTATAGGGAAACACTGGCTCTTTTTACCAAGAAGAAGGATGACACATTGCGACTTTGTATTGATTACCAGAAGTTGAACAGAGTAACTGTTAAGAATAAGTACGCATTGCCTCATATAGATGATTTGTTTGACCAGTTGAAGGGGTCTTGTTATTTTTCTAAGATAGACTTGAGATCAGGTTATCACTAGTTAACAGTGAAGGAAGCAGATATCTAGAAAATGGCATTCCGTATGCAGTATGGCCACTATGAGTTTCTAGTGATGCCTTTTTGGGCTAACCAATGCACCGACCTTGTTTATGGATTTGATTAATCGAATCTTTTATGAGTTCTTAGACCGTTTTGTGGTTGTCTTCGTTGACAACATTTTGATCTACTCACCCTTTGAGGAAGAATACGAGGAACACTTGCGGGTTGTGCTTGAGTTACTTAGAGCCCACCATTTGTATGCTAAGTTTGGGAAGTGTGAGTTCTGGTTGAAGGAGAAGTTCTTAGGCCATGTGGTATTCGGGAAAGGAGTGACTATAGACTCTTCTAAGATAGAGGCAGTGCAAGATTGGGAACAACCTAAGAATGCCTTTGAGATCCGAAGTTTCTTGGGCTTGGCCAGGTATTACTGTTCGTTGACTAGACTATGAGGAGGGAAATCAAATTTGTGTGGAGTAAGACTTGTGAGAAGTCATTTCAAGAGCTTAAGGTTAAACTTACCACTACTCTAGTATTGATTATTCCGGAGAGGGGTTTGAGTTATTCAGTGTATTGTGATGCATATCAGGAAGGTTTGGGTTGTGTCTTGATGCAAGCAGGAAAGGTAGTAGCATATGGCTCACGTCATTTTAAAACACACAAGAAAAACTATCCTACTCATGACCTAGAGCTAGCAACAGTGATCTTTGCCTTGAAGATTTGGAGGTATTACTTGTATGGTGAGAGATTTAAGGTACAAGATCTTGAAGTATGTATTTTCACAAAAGGATTTGAATCTGAGGTAGAGGAGGTAGATGGAGTTTATGGAGGATTACGACTTTGAGTTGCATTATCATCCAGAAAAACCCAATGTAGTGGCCGATGTTTTGAGCAGGAAGTCCATTAGTAGTGTAGCTAGTATTGCCATCTGAGAATGGAAAATGTTGGGTACTATTGGCGAGTTTGACTTGCATCTTGGTGATTTCGTTGAGTCGATAGCTTTGTTTACTATAGTTGCTCAACCTACACTTGTGAGCCGAGTTATAGAGGCACAGCGGGGTGATCAAAAGGTATAAACCCTCTAGGAGAAGATATCTAGTGGGAGGGTAGAAAAGGGCTTGAACGTGTATTCTGACTCGAGTGTTAGATATCTTAACCATCTTTTCGTGCCGGAGTCTTGTAGGGAGGAGGTACTCCGAGAGTTTAACCATTCACGCCTTGCGGCACACTTGAGAGGCACAAAGATGTACCACGACCTTGGTTGCCAGTTTTGGTGGAGGGGAATGAAGAGAGACGTAGCCTTGTTTGTTTTGACGTGCCTTACTTATCAACAAGTGAAGGCTGAGCATCAGAGGCTAGTGGGTTTGTTGCAACCCTTACCTATAGCCGAGTGGAAGTGGAAGCATGTCACAATGGATTTTGTTGTGGGCCTTCTGAGGACTCAATGAGGTAATGACGTCGTGTGGGTGATAGTTGACCGGTTAACTAAGTCAGCGCACTTTATACCTATGTGCACGAGTGACTCGGTAGACTATCTTGTCGACCTTTATGTTAGGGACATAGTTTTACTTCATGGGGTCTCTGTGACCATTATTTCGGATAGAGATCGGCGTTTCATAGCTCGGTTGTGGTGGAGCCTACAAAATGCCTTGGGCACGAGATTGACATTTAGTACCGAATATCATCCTCAAACTGACGGGCAGTCAGAGCGTACCATTCAGATCCTAGAGGATGCTTCAGGGTTATGTTCTTGACTTTAAGTGGTCATGGGAGGACACTTGCCTTTAGTGGAGTTTGCCTACAATAATAGCTTCAGGTCGAGTATTGACATGGCACCATTTGAGGCCTTATATGGCTGACCATGTAGATCTCTAGTGTGTTGGGCCGAGGTGGGTGATGCACCTATGATAGGTCCCAAGTTAGTCTGGGAAATGATGGAGAATGTTGCACTTATCCGTAAGAGGTTGGTTTCGGTACAGAGTTGCCAGAAGAGCTATGCCGATCGTAGAAGGTGACAATTATCATTCGAGGTAGAAGATCAAGTCTTCTTGAAGATATCACTGAGACGGGATTTGATGAGGTTTGGGAAGAGTGAGAAGTTGTCTCCTAGATTTATTAGGCCTTTTGAGATCCTTGAGCAGATTGGGGAGGTAGCTTATCGTTTGTTCTTGCCGCCATAGCTTTCCGAGTGTAGACACCCTATTTTTGACCGTCCTCAAGACTTAGACGTCATCACTTGTGCATATGATGATTGTGGTTGCATGTGTTCATTTTGAGTGCTCGAAGTCCTTCGCAGAACGCCCTGTCTTTGAGCCCTTAAACCTTGTCTTTTCTGCGCCTTGTTTTGGATCAAAACTTGGTGTCTGGACCTTTTGGTGACCTGTCGGCCACCACCATAGGCTGTCGGCCATGGCTCATGGTTGTCGGCCATTAGTGTGGCCGGTCGGCCACCAGTGTCTTTTTCCAGATATTTATTGACAACTGTGACAGCTATTAGCACACTGAGCTGCATCTCCCTACACGTGTATGGTAGGATGTTTCTAAGCTCAAGGCTTGTTTTTCTATATTTAGGGGGGTTCCTCCTCCATTTTTGAGGTTAGAAATTTTTGAACAAAAAATCTCTCTCTCTCTCTCTCTCTTGCAATTTTGTGCTTAGTTGCTTGTTCTCTCTACACTTTTACATACACTACCTTAATCAAAGTTGTTTCTCTTTGGGCTGAGGTTATTTGAGACCCTCTTTGAGCTCTAGCAAGTGGTTTTAGCTTGGTTTGGTGCCTAAGCTTGAGCTTTGCTTCAAAGGTATAACACTTGCCTTGTTTACTTTGTTTCAATGTACTTGTTTTACCATCTATTCTTACTATTTTGGGGCTGGTTTTAAACTGTAAAAAGTTTTGTTTTTGTAGCTTAAAAGTGGTGGTTTGAGCCCTCTTTTAGTTAGGGGGTAGTTCACCATTCTTGCTTCTTAGTTTGTCAAGTTTTTGTGCCTCTGTTCATCACTTCCAAACCAACTTTTTGGGGTCTTTTAACCACTGAATTTCAGAGGTTTTTCAGTGGTAAAAAACTCATTTTGAAGTCCAAAATTGGAGGGGTTAGCCTCCCCTCCTTGTGTCTTGTTTGTATGCCTAGTTAGCCCCATGTATTAGCTTAATGTTTTAGCTTTTTGTGGCTCAAGTCCAGCATGGTTTACACTCTGTTTTGAATTGTTTTGCCATTGTTTTGGCTGTTTGGTGCCATTTGAGCCTTGTATGGCATGGTTGCAGTGCAAGTTCCTTCACTAGCTTAGTGTTTTAAGGCTTTAACCATCATTGGTTTGAGTTGGTTGCATGTTTTAATGCTTTTATCACTAATTTCCAGCACTTAATCATCTATGAAACCTCCCTCCCTCCTTTCTTGATTTTATTTTTCCTTTGAAAGTGGTTCAAACCATTTGTTTGTTTAAAGCATGAAATTGAGGTGTTTGTGCTTAATGGTTTAATCCCTTTTGGGGTTCATTACCAACGGCATGAGGTCTCTTTCATACCTAAAACAACCTTTGGGTTAAGCCTTCTTTCCATTATAGGACTTGAACTCACCAATGGCCATGTCACGCCCCAAATTTTAATTATTCGGAAACATTACCAAAGGCCTGTAATTTAGGTCCTTTTTTTTTTTTTTTAAAACCAACATCTATTATCCTTGAGTAATAGAAACATAATAGTACATGTTCTGTATCATGATGAATACAACAATAATAATAATACATGCCAAGCTCCCGCTACGGAGTTACAAATAAATAATTACAAACATCAATGTACAAAAGTCATTCTTGCACATCTACTATGAAATTACATGTAACAGACACATGAACTTCTTAATCCTCCAACCAATCAATTCGACTTCTCTTCCTGTAGGAAAATGAAACAACAAGGGGTGAGCATAATTGTCCAGTAGGAATCTCATAGTTCTAAAATAATAACCATCCTATAGATAGAAATGATCATGCATGCTGCGTGATACCATATAGTATGTGACGTTTTGTAACTTCAAAATATCATACGTAGAGTATCTTTTTCCCAAAATTTATTTGAACATTTAAGGAAAACTTTCAACCATCAAAAACTATTCCTTTTTATCAGAAAACCATAAATCCTTTTTGGAAACAAATATATTTAAGGAACCTCATCATTTTATATTTATTAACCCATTCCAAAATATTCCTCATTTAATTTCCATCTTAACATTCCTCTTTTTATTTCCATTCTCCCTTTTTACTAGTTACATTTATTATAACATCATAACCTCAAGTTCAAGTTCCCTTAATACTCCAAAACATCCCACCTACATGCTATTCCCACCAATCTATTCATATTTGCTGTAACTCCTCAATGTAGAAATCCAAATCCCTTTTATATTCAATAATTGTTATCCTACACTCAACTCCTACACATCTAACAACTACATCACATCCACACTTGCATTAGCAGCTATAATTCAATATATCACAACTACATCATATCCATATGTGTGTTATCAATCATAATTCAACATATCATAAGGATAATAAACCCTTTTTAATTCAATTTCTTCAAATAATTTCTATATGCATTCCCTTTCCATGCCAAATCACACATCAATTGTAAATTCATAAGTTCATCTCAATTCACATATATTATCATTGACTTAACACATTTCTCAACACATTCCACCTTTTGCCGGCTATTATACGGCGGGAAGTGAACTCCCAAAAACCATTTTCTCAAAAACCATTTTCTTCCAAGAACCACATTTTCCCAAAAACCATTGTTCAACTTTCTAAAACCATCCCCCACATTTGCCGGCTATTATACGGTAGGACGTGGGCACCCAAAAATCATTTTTCCACTTTTGCCGGCTATTATATGGCAGGACTGTGTGGACACCCAAAAACATTTTTTGCATTTTCACTGGCTACAATACGGCAGGACTGTGTGGACACCCAAAAACACTTTTCCCATATTCGTCCAGCTATAAGCCTAGACAGGGCAATTGGGCACCTTGAATTCAAACTATCCACACATTTACATGCTAGTATACGGCGGGACGTGGGCCCCCCAAAACATTTTCAACTCCCCGCGCGGGTACCAACCACATCACAACCCAACACAACTCAACTCAACTCAACCAAACTCAACACAACATAACCCAATACAATTCATATAACACATAATCAAATTCAACACAACCATTTCAACACAAAGCTCATGTTATCCATACCATTAGTAATTTCTTTTCCCCCAAGTTTGATTTCATATTATAACATAATTTAAAACATCAACATTGGGGGTTCAATTGCAACTTTTACATAAATTTGCAAACTCTTTAAAATTTTAATTAAACTTGTACATGTGTAATTTAACACCTCAATTCATGATTCTACTATCAATTGAAGCAAAACCATTAACCATCATCATGAGCCAAACTAGGGTTTTTAAGAGAAGTTAAAGCTTTCCACAAAAACACATTTTATTCCAACCATTCTATTACTTTTACACCCAAACTCATGACCCAAGATCATAACCCAACAAATTAACCCAACTCACTTCAAACCCTAACCCCCAATCTCATTATTCATCACAATATGCATAAAAATGTAAACTTTTGTATTTATATAAAGAAAATACCACAAATCTATCTATAAATGAGGGTATTGAAAGAGAACTAGAAACCCCTACCTCTTGAAGCCAAGAGATGACGACCCAGAAATTAATGGCGACGAAACCACGAACTAATCGGACCAAAATGAAGCCCTAGGCGAGATCTACACTCTTTCTCAAAGGACCAAGGTGAAAAGATCACTCTAGGTGAGTAGATCTAGAGATCTAAGTGAAAAAGTTTGAGTTTTAGATAGAGAGTAGAGAACTCACGGTTTGAGAGAGAGGAAAGAGAAGAAAAAGTGAAATGAAAATATGTTTTGAGCCTATTTATAGTAGTAGAAAATAGCCTAAAGGTCAATGAAAAAGGATAAGTCCAAAACCCCCAAAAGTAGGGCCCATTCAAACCCCAAAATTCTGAAAAAAAACCACGCAGGGGTCAACCCTTTGGGCAGAGGTGTCGACCCTCCAGGTAGAAAAGACAATCTGGCAGTAAGCAAGGTGTCAACCCTTAGACAGGAAGGGTTGACCCTAATTTCCAGCAACTAACACACAGATTCTGCAATATACAAGGGTCAACCCTTCCCAGACTGGTGTCGACCCTTGAGACCAATAACAAAAGAATGGTGTCGACACCACCAAGGCTGGTGTTGACCCTAAATTCTAGTAACACCTCCAGAAACATTACAACATGCAAGGGTCGACCCTTAGGAAGGCTAGTGTCGACCCCAAAACAGAATTTCTAAGTTTCCAAGGAACTTTTTGACAAGAACAAACGTGAACAAACAAACTCAACGAGTTTAAATCGGATCATCCTTCTCCAAAACCAACATTCAACAACTCCAAAGACTCCCAAAAATGAAAATAAGGGAATTAAATACACTCTCCAATGGATTAAAGGATGCAGGTGTTACAGGCCAATTGATTAAAGGATGACTTAGTAATTAAAATGAGTAAACAAAATTGGCAAGTAAAAGAGGCAAGATAAGCATTCTTTGTGTTACATTGCATGTGTTCGAATCGGACGTTAATTTGAACACAAAGAAAATGGGACATTTCATACTCAAAAGTGATGAAATGTGCCATTTTCCTAGGTCTCCATTGCCCTTGGTAATGCATGATAGGGTGATGGTCATTTTGGTCTCATTTTGCATTTATTGAACTTGCACAATTGGTTTCACAAGCCATCATGCAATGAATTTGCTTGATTGATGGTTTGTGAACCAAAGTTTGTCCCTCCTTTGATTTCCCTATGAAAAAGAGAGGCAAAATATGTAAACAACCCTTGAGAAATACACTATTTTGCTCTATTTTGCTCTCTGTTATAGCAAGGAAGTTCAGGACAACAGTGGCCGACCGGCCACCACCAGTAGTCGACCGACCGGCCACCACCAGTAGTCAACCGACCACCAATGGTAGCCGACCGGCCCCTTGCCGGCCATCAGTGAAATTTCCACAGTGTGTTGGTAAGGTGGAGTAGAGGTGTTCGGGAAGTGGGCAGAATTGTCAGTGTTCAAATGTGCAAACAGAGGCTTGTAGTAGCAAAACAGTGGCTTTTCGGGTGAAAACCGAGCATGCATGGGCCTTCCTCGTTTCCCGGGATTAGCTAATTAGTTTAATTAGCAATAGATCAAATACATGTTGTAATTAATTAGTTGTAGCTAATTAAGAATTGTAAATAATTAGTTAGTTTAACTAGTTATTCAATTTCGGTTTGTAATAATTAGTTAACTAGAATAGCTAATTAGTTTCGAGTTTTGTAATAATTAGTTAGCTTAATTAGCGTAGTTGGTTAGCTTATTCATTCGGACCCTCCTTCACGAGGGCGTAATGTTGTAATAAGTGTTCGTGCATACGTGTATCTTTTCCAACCCCACGTCTTTCTCCCTTTTATTTAATCACTTTTGATGGTTAGATTAGGGTCACGTTTCAATTAGCATACTTTATGCTTGCATCCATTCATTTTGTATTTCATGCACCGAGGCTCAGCGCATCATTCAAACTGCATTGTTATTTCAATACTTCTTTGAACACGTGTTTAATCGCATGTTGTTTAAAATTGCTTCATATGCCATATTAGTAGCCGAGCCTATTAAATTGCATATTGCATGTGTTGCATTAGGCATCTTGTATGGTTAGGAATCATGCATATTTTTCTAACTCATATCTTCTTAACTTGGAGTACTAGGTAAGTTTTTACGCTTTGGCATACTTGCATAAGTGTGAATGTTGCCATGATTAGCATGCTTACCATAAGGTTATGTGCTTAAGTGCTAAACTGCTTGAATACTTGTGGATGAAGGCTGCTTGTTTGAATTGGAACGATTCAACAAATGTGCATTTTAAGCCCACTTTGTTGAGTGGCAAATCATGTTTTAAGCCCACTATGTTTGGTGGCAAATTCAAACTATTTTCGCAAACAAACATGAGTTGAATTGTTCCAAATTGAGCAAACTAGTCTATACTTGTATGTGCGCATCACATAGTAAAGCTAGTTTAATAACCGAAATAAGAACACATAATGTTTATAAAATATCATATCATGATTAGTAGAGGCCGATCTTTGATCGGGCGAGCGGGGGTGCTCAATTCATGACCTTCCCCTCTTGTACCTAAGTTCCCTAGCCGAGGCAACTTTGATGATGACAGACACGTGGCCTTTGACACGAGTCATGGGTTTCCTAAATTTTCCCAAAATACAATATTTAGGTGGTGACTCTGAATTTGGCAAAGCAGTCCAATTTTGGTATTATTTGATTTAAAATCGATTTTCCAAAAAGATTTGCCGGATTTGGGCTCTTTGGTGATTATCAGTTTCACATTGCACTTGTGAGATTAGATTCAGAACCATGAGAGTCCTAACTATGGGTTATGCAAAAATTGCCACAGGGACACGTGCTGTCTGTCCTACCGAACCGGGTTCGGGTCCGTGGTCCGTGGTTCATGGATCTTGGATCTTGAGACTTGGGACTTGGGCTTGGTCTTGAGGGTTGAGTCTTGTTGGAATGGATTGAGTGTGGGGGTTGGGCTTGGCCCACCCATCTTAATCTTTTTGGGCCAAGCCAGATCTGTGGGCTGCAGATATATATATATATATATATATATGTGTGTGTGTGTATATTTGGTAACTCCTCTATTGATGATAGACTTAAGCCCATCATTTTTGCAGAATTAAATCCTACATTTATTGTAGGGGAGCCTCTTCCTCTCTCCCTCCATGTGTATAAAAGGAGGCCCTACCTTCAGCTTTCTACACCAGAAATTGTTGCTTTTCTTGTCTTCAAAGTTTTCCAGTTTTATATTATATTCTTCCTATAAGAGAGTGTTGCAAAGTTCTGTTCACCAAAGCTACTCAGTCGGTACATTGTTGTAGCTGGTCTAACTGTTGTATCTTGCGAGACAGACGTCGAACAATCTCCAGCACCCAACCGGTGAAGCGACGAATCTATTTTAAGGACACTGTCTAGTGCAGGTTTCGATTTGCTTCCTTTTACGAGTTTTATTTTATTATGAATTTCTATAAATTCCACCATGTTCTTGTTTTGAAATTCCAATTGTTTGTTCAATATGAATCTATTTGTTTTATGTTATTTCACAATTTATACAACACAGTGGAGTTAGATATGTATTATCACTCACCTCTTGAAAATTTGGAAAGTTTATCTTTATTGATAATTATTTATTTGTTTAGAAATATCTGTTTTGGGCTATCGGTAGAGGATAGCTCTGAGTATTGTAGAAATTGCATGTGAATTAGGAAAATTGAAACTATTTTCTCATTCATTTGCATTGAGCACTATCTCATGCTTATACACTGAAAATATTACTATTTTGAGAAAATTGGTGAATCTAGGAAAAGAATTATTGTTACATCAAATAAGTTGGCCTGTGTGTCCAGGGTGAAAGTCCCGAAAATCACGCGTATACATGGGTTTTTGTGAAATGGCAATAGTAGTGTTTGTATAGCTTACGTTTACATGGATGCCGGTTTATGGTTTCCTCTGGACGAAATTTCCGGGAAAGGTCGTATTGTTTTGAAATTCCCAGAGTGTGATTCACTACCCTATTTTCTGTTGAAATGGAAATGATTTATGAATCAAGACAACAACTTGGCATTGCATAGTTTTGGAAAGAAGTATAAAGATGTTCTGGCATAAGCATTGCATATGCATTCACCTTATAACTTTGTTAAGATTCATATACTGTGTTGGATTATTTCTACTGGACTTTGGCTCACCCTACTTGGGGAAAACATTTCAGGTGCTGATGATATGTCTCCGCCAAGCCAATAGCTTGGGAGGACTTGGAGCGATAGCTTCTTTTTGTGTATTCATTGTATTTATTTGGTACAAGCGAAGGGCTTAAACTGTATTGGAGTTAAGTCCATTTTTGTTATAACCAAGGACTATCTTGGAAAGCTATAAGCCTTTAGGGCATTTATTTATCTGTTTTACTTTCACATCTTATCTCTTGTTGTACATCTGCTATAAATTCAGAGTTAGACTTATGAATTTATATTTGTATATGTCATCTCTTGTACAAGCTATTGAGATAAATGAATGATAATTATTTCATCACATGTTGTTATGTATCGATATTGTAGATGATTTATACCATTAATTTCGGGGCATTACAATTGTCAATTAAACAAACTAAAATAAAAAATGAAAAAATTTAGGCTCAAATTGCTAAAAAGTGACTTTTGCTAAAATAAATAGAAATAAATGTTATTTTTCTAATAAAAGTGATGGTTTGTGAAATATCTTTTGTAACGCCCCCAAAATAAATACACAAACGCATCTCATAAGCGGAAATATAATTGAGTTACTAGCTTTCATTCATCAAAGTTTGATATACAAAAGGTGACACATGCGATATACATTCATAAATAGTCTATCCTGAATCTACAGCATGTGTTACAAGTAAACAAAAGGTAAAAATTGAACAAATACTCGAATGCCCTAAAGGCTTACATCTTTCCAAGATAGTTCTTGGTTACAACAAAAATGAGCTTAGCTCAACACAATTTAAAGCCCTTGGCTATACAAAAATAGATACAACAAAATAGAAGCTCTTGCTCTCAATCCCTCCAAGTTGCTGCCTTGGCAGAGGCACATCACCGATACCTAAAAATGGTTTTTCCCAAATAGGGCGAGCCAAAGCCCAGTAGAAACAATCTAACACAATATATAAACTTTAATAAAGTTATAAACATGATGCACATGACCAATGCCCAAGATAAAATCATTTACAACTCTTTTTTCAAAACCATATTATGCTAAGTATTATATCCCAATCTATTTTATATTAATTCGCTTCATGTCATTTCATATCTCCACAATTCATGAGTCATATCCATTGTTTTCCAGACAACCCAACTGAGACTACAACTTAGTGGTTTTCTTACCACACAACTATTACATACAAACACTTTAATTTTCCATTTTATGGAAATTTCGTCCGCGGGATCGGCACCCATGTATACACATGGTTTTCAGGACTTGAACCCAGGACACACAAGCCAACTTAATTTAATGGAGTCCATCCCCTTTCTCCTTCCAAACATGGAGTACATCTCAATTCTCTTCCCAAACATCATACATATGCAATCTATTAAAACCCAGTCATATTCAATGACAACCAATAAGGAATTAGTTTCAATTCATCTAATCCTCATACAATTTCTACAACAATCATAGCTATCCTCCACCGATAGCCCATACAATCTTCTCAACATATAAATTATTCAAATCTCCATAGGTGAGAGGTAACACATATCTAACTACACCATTTATATAAATGTCCATCCAATTTCACATTTCTTGTACAATTTCCATTATTTATACAAAATAATTATTCAAACCATTTTAGGGCAAAACTCTTTTTTTTTCTCAATCTCATTCCAAACACCAAAAATCAACCATTTTAACATATCCCAAGGTCATATCCATTCTCATAACCATTTCCAAGATATCCATTGAAAACCCCTCTTTGGAATTTAAATCCCAAACCCTAGGTTTATTAAAATCACCTCAAAACCCAACGTTTCTCACACATCAAGAAATAACCAAGTTAAAACTCATAGAGAGTGTAGAAGTCCCTATCTCAAGCTTAGAAGACCAATGGAACAATGGAGGAACTTCAAAGATGCTGAAACCAACTTCTACTCGGATCAAAATGGAGCTCCTGAGATGCTCTACGTTTTGAACAAAGGCACACGAATAGAGAGATCACTAGATCTAGGTGAAAAAGTAGAGAGAAGGTAGGTTTTAGAGATAGAGACTCTAGATCTAGGGTTTTTGAAAAGTAGAGAGAGAGAAGTGAAAAAGTGATTTAAAATGACCTCATTATGAACTGATATATACGCAGTCTGCTTGAGCGTGAGAAGTGACGCTCAAGCGCCAAACACATTGTTCTGCTCGAGCGCAGATTACATACTCCATAAGTTTTGCAGACGAAGGACATCGCTCGAGCTCAAGATTGGCCGCTCGAGTATAAGAAACGTCGCTCGAGCGTAGAATACACGTTTCCAGTATTTTGCAGGTTTGCAAAAAATACTGAGAGTTTGCAAAGCCCGCTCAAGCGCAAGAAGTGCCGTTCGAGCGGATGAGCAAAAATCTGGGCAACAAAGGTTTGAAAAAATCAAGCAACCAACGTATTCCAAACACACAACTACAATCAAATAACCAAATTTAAGGAAGAATAAGGGGAAAATGACAATGAACAACATTCAAAGACCATAAGCCCGAGTCCGAAATACAACAAGACTTGGGTCAAAACCGAAATCGCTATAACCTCCCCTCGTAAGGAATTTCATCCTCGAAATTTCAAATCAAGTTTTAAAAACTAAGCTTAAACCAACTACAATAGTGATAACCATTCAATTCCCTCACCATGATTCATTTTCCCAAAACGTATGCAATGTTTATAATAAACTTGTATTTCCAAAACATAAACAACATATTGTAGCTTGACTTTTCGTGCTCCTTTCGGATATGATTAGCCCTACAGTTTGGACTCCTGTGGTTCTGAATCTAATTTCACAAGTGCAATGTGAAATAGATAAACACAAATGAGTCCAAATCTGACAAATCTTTTGGAAAATCAACTTTGAATCAAAATTGCCAAAAAACAGACTGCTTTGCCAGATTTCAGAGTCGCCACCTAAATTTTTTTAGAAAATTTAGGAAACCCGAGACTTGTATCATAGGCCACATGTTCGTCATCATCAAAGTGTCTTAGCTCGAGAACTTAGGTACAAGAGGGGAAGGTCATGAATTGAACACCCCACTCGCTCGATCAAAGATCAGCCTCTACTAATCATGATGTGATTCTTATTTACATTATATGTTCTTATTCTGATTGTTAGACTAGTATTACTTTGTGACGCATGCAAGTATAGACTATTTTGCCAAAAATGGAACGCTTAGATTTCATGTTTGTTTGAAAAAAGTGTTTTGAATACATGTCACTTGAAAAAGTGAGTTTGTATGTACATTAATCAATTTATTTCAATTCAAGCAATTAGCCTTCATCCACTGGCATTCAAACAGATATATCACTTAAGAAATTAGTCTCATGGAAAGCATGCTCGACATGGCAACAATCATACACAATGCAAGATGCTAAAGCAATAAATGCTCACCTAGTACTTCAAGGCAAACCAAACAAAGCAAAATAATTAGAAAATATGCATGTTCCTAAGTAATGCAATGTGACTAATGCAATGCACACATTTATGCAATTTTTACAGGCTCAGCTATGAGCATGGTATATGATCCGATTCAAAACATGTGATAAATCACGTATTCAAGCAATGAAATTGAATTTTGATACTGGTTAGTATGATGAGCCGAACCCAAATGCATGTGATATGAGTGTATGCAAACATGAGAATGCTAAGTAAACATGATGCTCTATACTACCATCATAAGCGAAGAAATAAAAGGGAGAAAGAAATGGGGGTTGGAAGACATACACAGTTATTACATATTTTGCCCTCGTGCGAGAGGGTCCGAATGAATGTCCAAGAAATAAACTAATTATTACAACACCAAATGAATGAATTAGCCAAACTAACTACTTATTACAAATTTGAATGAATGAATTACATTAACTAAACTAACTAACTAGATATCTAAGTTATCAACTACCTATCTAAGTTATTACAATGAGGGCATTTCTAATAAACATCCATAATTGCAATGAGGCTATTATAATAATTACAACAATAGGAATTATTACAACAATGCTAATAAGAATATTGCAACCATAAGAATGCACAACGATCACATGCGCAGTATCCAAGAATTGCTCTGTCTGCCCAGACTGCTTTGTTTCACCTTCTGCCACTGCCTTCTGTTTTCTGCAAAACACTCTATTTTCCAAACATTGGAGGTCGGCCGGCCCCTAATGAGGCCCGATCGGGTCTAAAAGTAGCCAGTCGTGCCTTATTTTCGTGCCAAAATCTGTTTTTGTGCTCTGAAGTGAAAACAGTGCAGACAGAGTAGTGTCAAGCCCTGTTTGTCTCTTCTGCCCTTCTCTATCCTGGAGAGGCTCAAGAGAAGGATGAAGTCGGTTCTAAAACCATCAATGAGCAAGTTGATTGCTTGATGATTTCGGACACAATTTGGACAAAAAATCAATGAATGCAATGAACAACACCTACCCCTCCCATTTATCATGGTGTGAGCTCAAAGAGTAAAGTAGAGACGCTTCAAGGTTCATCAAAAAATCATGAATTGATGTACGATGACCCTTGACACAATAGACTCGGCATAACGTCTAGCCGAATCCAAGTAATATGACTCATTTCTTTATGTGGGTTGGTTCATTTTAAACCAATTTTCTTAGTCCTTTCCATTCTTTAATCAATTTGTCCAAAGTGATGGTTAAGTCCTCTAAATGAGAAGAAACATCAAACTAGAGGTGCTTCTAAGTATGAAAGAGAGACTATGCCGTTGACGATGAATCTCCGTAGAGATTAAGCCATTAAGCATAGGTCTCTTTTGCATGTTTGAATAACCTCAATCGGTTGAAATAACTCTCAAAAGAAAGAAGAAAAGAAGAAAAGAGAAAGATTGCAGAAATGAATGCTAGATTGATTATTAGAATGGGACTCTTGACATGAAAACTAAGTAAAGAACATCAGCTCGAATGACTCGGTGTCTAAGGCCTAAACAACCGAAGCCATGAGGATTACAACACAACAAGTATAATATTCAAAGCATAAGCTATTTAAATAAATTAAAACAACCCCTAAAGTGCAAAAAACAGTAGCTAAAACCAAGAGAAAGTAAATAAAAAGAGTAGAGAGAAAGCTATGGAACAAAGCCTAAAGAGTGGTGGCTAACCCCTCCACTTTTTGCAATTTTAAATCACATATTTCAGCCTTTTGAAACTCTGAAAATCAATATATAAAGACAAGAAAAATAGAGAAAAAGAGTAGAAGAAGATTAAAGAAGAAGGTGCAAAATTATACCTTTTGAAAAGAGAGGTAAGCTCTTAGTTAACAAACTTGATTCCAATACCCTCAAATTTATGAAATATGGTTTGAAACTCTAGCAAAAAGCTTCAAGAACAAGCTCTAATGGTGTATGTATTGTGTATGTATTGTTCAAGAATGTTTGAAGATCAAAGGAAACAATGAGGATGGTTTTAGTTCTCAATCTCCCTTAAAGCCCTTAGGAAAATCTTACCCCTAATTCTAAATGCAGGGGGTCTATTTATAGAATTTGAGCCAAAATGGTTGAAAATATCTTGAAAAAACAACAGCTAGCGAATTCCCACCAGCTGTTTTGTTTCTCGCCATTAAGACCCGGCCGAGTCCCAAAATACACGGTCGGGCCCAAAAACACACGGCTGGGCCTAAAAAGCAAGTCTGGAAAAGTTTTTATTGAGACCCGGCCGGATCTAAATGAGGCACGGCCGGGTCCAAAAATCTGCATTTAGGTCTGACTTCAAACGGGCATATCTCCCTCATCCAAACTCGGTTTTAGGTGATTCTTGAGTCTAATTGAAGCCCCAGAAGTCTACTTTCCAATGGTGTGGCCTCACATCTAAATTATAAGTGTGCAAAGAGATATGCTTATTTTAGTGAAGGTTGCTCATTCTTTCTCAACGGATTGATGCCCGACTTCTTCCAAAACTAGTTTTCTTCCCTCCCCTTCTATTTCCTTCAACTCGAAACCTATAAATAAAATGTTTTAAATATTTTTCAAAGAGTTCACCTCCCTTCCATGTATCTCCACTTTGTCCTTGCTTGGTTTACCGAAAAGTGCAATATTTTAAATGAAATGTGAGCCTTAGAACATCGCAGAAATATTTGGAAAAATATTTTGAAATGAGGGTTTTAAGGTCTAAAATAATTTGGCCAAAATAGGGTACAAGGTTTGGGATTAGAAGTTGAATCCAAATTTCTTTGCTGAGAATTCAAAAGATTGCGCAGTGTAACTTTCATCATCGGGTGTTTGGAATAAAGCACCCAAGTCTTAAGGGCGGTAAAAAATCGGGTGTCTACACATATACAATGTTTTCATATTTTAATAATCATAATAACAATACAGTACATGCTCAAACATTAACAAATAAATCCGGATATTTTTCACAGACTTCCAACCTACATTCCTAAGTTACTTCCTCAACTTTGTGATCTTTCCACAATACCTTAACCAAAGGAATCATCTTGCCTCGCAAAACTTGATCCCGGGTATCCAAGACTCTTGCCGGTCTCTTCTCATACAAGGCATCCTCATCTACCTCTAAGTTGGTCCAATCCAACACGTGTGATGGATCTGACTCATACTTTCGAAGCATGCTAATATGAAACACATCATGAACCCCGGAAAGCTATGGTGGCAACGCCAAACGGTAAGCAACTTCTCCGACCCACTCAAGGATCTGAAAAGGCCCAATAAATCAAGGGGACAACTTCCCACTCTTCCCAAATCTCATCAAACCCCGCTTAAGTGATATCTTCAAAAAGACATGATCTCCCATATCAAAAGACAAAGGTCTTCTCCTACAGTCGTCATAACTTTTCTAATGACTCTGAGCCGTAACCAACCTCGTACGAATAACTACAACTTTTTCCGTCATTTCCCAGACTAACTTTGGACCCAACATAGGTGCATCACCCACTTCGGCCTAACACACAAGAGATCTACACGGTCGACCATACAAGGCCTCAAGCGGTGCCATGCTAATACTTGACTGGAAGTTATTGTTATAGGCAAACTTTACTAAGGGCAAGTGCCTCTCCCACGACCCCTTAAAGTTAATGACACAACCTTGAAGCATATCCTCAAGGATCTGGATAGTTTGCTTGGATTGCCTTTCAGTATAAGGATGATACGCGTTGCTAAAAGTCAATCTAGTGCCCAAGGCACTTTGTAAGCTCTGTTGCAACCGAGTTGTGAAACGCAGATCTCTATCCGATACAATCATCACTGGGACCCCATGCAACCTCACTATGTCCCTAATGTACAGGTCGGCAAGAAAATCCACCGAGTCGCTTATACGCATAGGTATAAAGTGCGTTAACTTGGTCAACCGGTCGACTACCACCTAAATAGCATCACTATCCCGTTGAGTCCTCGGAAGGCCCACAACAAAATCCATCGTGACATGCTCCCTCTTCCACTTGGCTATAGGCAAGGGTTGCAACAAACCCACTGGCCTCTGATGCTCGACCTTCACTTGTTGACAAGTAGGGCACCTTGACACAAACGCGGCCACATCCTTCTTCATTCCCCTCCACCAAAACTGGCGGCTAAGATCGTGATACATCTTCGTGCCTCCTGGATGCACTGCAAGGCGTGAGTGGTGAAACTCTTGGAGTACTTCCTCTCGGCAAGATTTTGACAGAAAAAGGCAGTCAAGATATCTAACACTCGAGTCAGAGTATACATTCAAACCTCTTTCTACCTTCCCATTGGAGATCTTCTCCTAGAGGGATTCTACCTTAAGGTCACCTTTCTGTGCTTCTAACACTTGGTTCACAAGTGTAGGTTGTACAACTACCGAAAACAAGGCTGCAGATTCAACGGACTCGCCAAGATGTAAGTCAAACTCCCCAATGGCACCCAACATTTCCCATTCCCGGATGGCAACATTAACCACACTACCAATGGATTTCCTACTCAAGGAATCAGCTACTACATTGGCTTTTCCCGGATGATAATGTAGCTCAAAATCATAATCCTCTATAAACTCCATCCACCTCCTCTGTCTCAGATTCAAGTCTTTCTGTGTAAACAGATATTTCAGACTTTTGTGATCAGAAAACACCTCAAACCTCTCACCATACAGGTAATGCATCCAAATCTTCAAGGCAAAAGATCACCACCGCTAATTCTAGGTCACAGGTAGGGTAGTTCCTCTCATGTGTTTTTAACTGCTATGAGCCATAAGCTACTACCTTCTCCTCTTGCATGAATACATAGCCTAAACCTTCCCGTGAGGCATCACAATACACTGAATAGCCCAAACCTCTCTCTGGAATAATCAAAACTGGAGCAATGGTAAGTCTAACCTTAAGCTCTTGAAATGACTTCACACAAGACTCATTCTACACAAACTTGATTCCCTTCCTCGTTAATCTAGTCAATGGTGAGGCTAGCTTAGAAAAATCCTTCACAAATCTAAGATAGTACCCAGCCACCCCAAGAAACTACGAATCTCGAAAGCATTCTTAGGTGGTTCCCAATCTTGCACTGCCTCTACCTTGGATGAATCTACAGTCACCTCTTCCCCAGATACCACATGGCTTAGGAACTTAACCTTTCTTAGCCATAGCTCACATTTCCCAAGCTTAGCATACAGCTTGTGGGCTCTAAGCAGTTCAAGTACTACTCGCAAGTGTTTCTCATGTTCCTCCTCAGAGGGTGAGTAAATCAAGATGTCGTCCACAAAGACGACCACAAAACGGTTTAGGAACTCACAGAAGATTCGGTTCATTAAATCCATAAACACAGTCAGCGCATTGGTTAGCCCAAAGGGCATTACTAGAAACTCATAGTAGCCATACCACGTACGGAATGCCATCTTTGGGATATCCTCCTTCCTCACTCTCAACTGGTGATAACGCGATCTCAGGTCTATCTTAGAAAAGCAACAAGACCCTTTCAACTGATCAAATAAATCATCTATACGAGGCATTGAGTACTTGTTCTTAACAGTTACCCGGTTCAACTTCTGGTAATCTATACAAAGTCACAATACACTATTTTTCTATTTGGCAAAAAGAGCTGGTGCTCCCCAAGGCAAAGTATTAGGGCAGATAAAACCCTTATCTAACAAATCTTGGAGCTGAATCTTCAACTCATTTAACTCGGCAAGCGCAAATCTATACGGTGCCATGGAAATCGGTGCCATGCCAGGCACTAAGTCAATTGAGAACTCGATCTCTCGGTGAGGTGGTAAACTAGTAAGGTCCTCCAGAAAAACATCCGAGTATTCACAAACTACCCTTGGCAACTCAACTCAGACTTCATCACATTCAGTACTCAAGAAGTTGACAAGAAGGCAACTAAGCTCACTCTGCCCACGCGGATTATACACCGGTGATAAGACTCTATCAACTCGGTTCCCCAAGAAATAAAAACAATCACAGCTCAGGGTACATACAGTAACCCTCTGACGGTAACAATCTATAACAGCCCGATATGAAGACAACCAGTCCATACCCAATATAATGTCAAAGCTAGACATATCAATCAATACAAATGCAAAAAGAAGTTAGCGACCGGCAACCTCAATGTCACAACCCCAACACCCCTGTTTCAAAACAATCTCACTACTAATAGGTGACTCTACACAGATAGGAGATGCTAACTGAGCCAACTCTAACCCCAAAACTGATGCAAATGCAAATGAGATAAATGAATGGAATACACCTGTATCAATCAACACATTAGCAACTGAATTGCAAAACAGAAAGTACCTCTCACTACTAAAGAAGCCGGTATAAGATCCGGCGCAGTAACAGCATACACACGTCCTGTAGGCCTTTATTCAACCTGCTCAACCCTTGGAGCATAAGCCTAATACACTGATTGAGTCGAAGAGGCTCCTTGATTGGTCCTCAAGGTCAATGCCGACTGTGCAGGTTGATGGCTCTATATCTGCCTTGAACCAAACGCACTAGGTGTGACACCCAACTGTGGACAAAACCTCCTCATATGCCCCACCTGCCCACACTGATAACAACTGAGCAGCTGGCCTCTCCCTTGACTCTGGCTTTAAGAACGAGCCGAAGATGACGCAGACCATTGCCCCCCTCCTCTCTGCGGGCAAGCTGGACACTTGTGGCCCAACTGACCACATTTGAAATAAGTAAAATCTCCGTGACCACCTTTTCCAGAACCTGAACTCAGCACTGGAAAGGTAGACCTCGACTGTGCTCCTTAGGACTGTTGTGGAGTATGACCCCTTTGCCTCTTATTGTCCCCCTGAACATCCTGACTCCTCCTGCAGCCCCTTATCCTTTCTTCCTCTGCCCGCATCACGGTCTCTAGATGAGCCGCCGCCTCCACAAGGCGCCCATAATCCCTAATCATAGACTTGTCCACCTTAAATATAAGCCCGATCCTCAACCTCTTCTCGAACTCCAAACAACGACACTTCTCAGTCGCCACAAACTCTGGTGCAAACCTAGAGAGCCTAGTGAATATGGCCTCAAACTTGGCAACTGGTGTATTGAACTACACCAGCTTGGAAAACTGGTCTCTCAACTTCTCCCTAACCGTGGGAGGTAGAAACTTGTCCTGGAAGGCGCTGACAAAAGCCTCCCAAGTCATCCCAATGCGCCCACGCGCATACTTCCACCACTGACCCACATCTCCCTTTAACTGGAAGGATGCCAAGGTCATTCTCAACAGATCGTCCTTGATGCTAAGCGTCTCAAACGTTTTAACTATCTACTCCAACCACTCATCTGCCTTTAGTGGCTCATTGGGATCACCCAAAAACTCATTTAGATTTGATCGGAAGAACTCCCACTTCAAGAAAGACGGCCCTGCCTCAGCTACTTGGGCCTGGATTTGGTTCTCGACTCTGAGAATGTCCATAGACTCCCGCAATGCTCCGGCCATCTTGCGGGCTAAGGCGCCCATGGCCTACTAACCCATTGGTTCAGCCACATTGGCCTGACCAACTCGCTCCTCATGTGCCAAAATATCATCCAACATCGGCATCTCTTGCCTTATAGGCCTACCACACCTACCACTACGACCATGTCCTGACATCCTAATAAAAGTAACAAAAGAGATTAGTACATTTACAAATGTGCCAAAACTAACTCACTTGTGTCCTAAAACGGTGGACAACAGTAATTCATTCCACATAAACACATAGTCACATAAACACATACGAATTTCATTTCTGGATAATGATCGTCCCGCGGCGTTGTCAGAGTTCCAATTAGAGATAGCAGTGATCAAGTGCCTTTCTAATAGGACTCTTAGAAACCCGTAGACTCGATCAACATCCTAGAAATTTGATTCCATACCCATATAATCACATAAACATGTTATCACATCGCATTGCAAATATATAAACATCTCTGTCAAACGAGATAAACCCATTATAGTACTAACCACTTCCCATGTACCTAGAGTATTCAAACCCAGTATACTCTGATACCAAGTTGTAACGCCCCCAAAATGAATACAAAAACTCATCTCATATGTGGAAATATTATTGAGTTACTTGCTTTCATTCATCAGAGCTTGATATACAAAGGTGACACATGCGATATACATTCAGAAATAGTTTATCCTGAATCTACAGCATGTGTTACAAGTAAACAACAGGTAAAAATTTAACAGATACTCAAATGACCTAAAGGCTTACATCTTTCCAAGATAGTTCTTGGTTACAACAAAAGTGAGCTTAGCTCAACACAATTTAAAACCCTTGGCTATACAAAAATAGATACAACAAAATAGAGCTCTTGCTCCCAATCCCTCCAAGCTACTGCCTTGGCGGAGGCTTATCACCGGCTCTTGAAAATGGTTTTTCCCAAATAGGATGAGCCAAAATCTAGTAAAAACAATCTAACACAATATATGAACTTTAACAAAGTTATAAACATGATGCACATAACCCATGCTCCAAGATAAAATCATTTACAACTCTTTTTCCGAAACCATATTATGCCAAGTACTATATCCCAATCCATTTTATATCAATTCGCTTCATGTCATTTCATATCTTCTCAATTCATGAGTCATATCTATTGTTATCCAGACAACCCAACTGAGACTACAACTTAGTGGTTTTCTTACCACACAACCATTACACACTAACACTTCAATTTATCATTTTACGAAAATTTCGTCCGCGGGATCGGCACCCATGTATACGCGTGCTTTTCGGGACTTGCACCCAGGACACACATGCCAACTTAATTTAATGGAGTCCATCTCCTTGTTTCTTTCAAACATGGAGTACATCCACTTTCTCCTCCCAAACATCATACATATACAATGTATTAAAACACAGTCATATTCAATGCCAACTAATAAAGAATTAGTCTCAATTCACCTAATCCTCATGCAATTTCTACAACAATCATAGCTATCCTCCACCGATAGCCCAAAATAAATATTTATAAACAGATATGCAATCTTCTCAATAGATAAATTATTCAAATCTCCATAAGTGAGAGGTAACACATATCTAACTACACCATTTATATAAATGTCTATCCAATTTCACATTTCTTGTACAATTTCCATTATTTATACAAAATAATAATTCAAACCATTTTAGGGCAAAACTCTTCTTTTTCCCAATCTCATTCCAAACACCAAAAATCAACCATTTTAACATACCTCAAGGTCATATCCATTCTCATAACCACTTCCAAGACACCCATTGAAAACCCCTCTTTGGAATTTAAACCCCAAACCCTAGGTTTATTAAAATCATCTCAAAACTCAACGTTTCTCACACATCAAGAAATAACCAAGTTAAAACTCATAGAGAGTGTAAAAAGTCCCTACCTGAAGATTAGAAGACCAATGCAACAATGGAAGAACTTTAAAGGCACCGAAACGAACTTCTACTTGGATCAAAATGGAGCTCTTGAGACGCTCCACCTTTTTAGCAAAGGCACACAGGTAAAGAGATCATTAGATATAGGTGAAAAGGTAGAGAGAAGGTAGGTTTTAGAGAGAGAGACTCTAGATCTAGGGTTTTTGAAAAGTAGAGAGAGAGAGAGAGAAGTGAAAAAAGTGATGTAAAATGACCTCATTACGAACTGATATATGTGTAGTCCGCTTGAGCGTGCGAAGTGACGCTCGAGCGCCAGATACATTGTTCTGCTCGAGCGCAAGAAGTGACGCTCGAGCGTAGAATACATACTTCCAGAAGTTTTGCAGAAGTGTTACATAACCTCATCAAAATGGAGCGCAGAATACATAGTCCGCTCGAGCGTAAAATACATGCTTTTAGTATTTTGCAGGTTTGCAAATAATACTGAGAGTTTGCAATGCCCGCTTGAACACAAGAAGTGCCGCTCGAGCGGAGGTGTAAAAATCTGGGCAACAAAGGTTTGAAAAAATCAGGCAACCAATCTGTTCTAAACACAAAACTACAATCCAATAACCAATTTTAAGGAAGAATACGGGGGAAACGACAATGAACAACATTCATAAACCATAAGCTCGAGTCCAGAATACAACAAGATTTGGGTCAAAACCAGAATCGCTATATCTTTTTTTTTTTAATTTAAAAAAATAAAAGTTATAGGTGATAATTTATTGGTCATATAGAATTATTTATTGGTCATTTAGAATTATTTTCAAAGCAAATGAGAATACCATTCTAAATTTTCTTCTTACCTTTTATTTTTATTTTTATCCATATACTTTTATTTTTTAAGAAATTTAATTTTATTATATATAAATATTTTATTGTAAATTTTAAATTAAAAATAATTTTTGAAAAATCATATTTAAATTATTTTAGGTCATTATAAAATGTAATTTTTTTTATATCAACTTATTCGATGATCCCTTTCTAAAAGTTATATTTCTGTTTGTTCGTTAATATTAAATTTTTAATTAATTTTACTTATTGTTAAAAAAATAAATTAGCAAATAATTTTATATATTTATACATACAATTTTGTTTGAATTGTTCAGATTATTTGGTGTCTCTACCTAAACCTATTCAAATTTATTCGAATTTTTGAATTTTACATAGATTCTCACCGAATTAAAAATTATGTTACCCAATCTTTAAAAATTTACAGATTTGACTCGAGTTACTTGGATTCAACTCGCTCAAATTTATAACTTTAGTAAGGGGTTGAAAGTTACATGATTAAAATTGTGACAAATTTAAAATTAATACGTAAATTGTGATAAAATTATAAAACTTAAATTATAAATTTTAATATTTTTTTTTATTTTCATAGTTACATATAAAAATCTAACCATTTATATAATTTTATATAAATATATTTTATTAATTTTTTCACATCCCGGTAGATTTTCACTAATAATTATAATTTAAATGTAATAGTATTTTATTTTGTGAACTAAATTTATCTATTTTTATCTTTATTAATTAATTTAGGCAAAATAACTCAAAGCTCAACGAAGCCTCAATCCATTCCAATCAAACACCAGTCCTCACATTCTAAACTTCACCTAAACACAAACCCTTTGTCTCCAATCCTAAAATATTGTTTCATTCTCTTCAGTACACTCGACAAATCGATCGATTAGAGCCACCAAGGTTCGGTGACGCAAGCGCGAGCGATGGAGGGATCAATGTGCTCTTCGTCCCTCCTCGACGTGGCTGATTCCGACGGAGATTAGGCGCTAGGCTTTGAGAGAGACGACGCAGTGGTAGCCGTCGCCGCCGTAGAAGCGGAGCTGGAGGGTGGCAAGGTTGGAGGAGACCTCGGCGTTTGCACCTTCGGATTTGTTTGGTTATTTTTAGCCGAGCTCTACTAGAATTTTTTTTATATTTTAGTTATTTTTTATTTTTTATAGATAAATACATCTAAAAAAAATTAATAAAAAAATAAAAAATATATATATACATTCACAGATTTTGTTTGAATTTTCGTTCATTTTTAATGATTTTGTAAAAATATTGAATCCAATTTTTGAACTTTTTAAAAAGCATTAAAAAAAAAAATGAGCAAAAAATGAAAAAAAAAATATATAAATTCATTAAAAATAAATAAAAACTCATCTAAAAATAGTTTTTAAGAAATGGTTGTTTTCTTGCATTAGGGTTTTGATGTGGAAGGGAGAGAAGGTCAAACGACGTAGTGTAAAACATTTTCTACCACTCTAGAAATACTTCAGAGATCCGAAAGCCTTACTATTTTAATTGAATAACTATGGTCACTATTAAATTATATTTAAGGTAATGTCAATGACTTTGTAGTATTGTAGGATCATATTAAATTATATGCTTGACCTTTTAATTTAAAATAAATGTTCAACAAGTAGAATTTTTCAATATAAGCACTATATTATTTTCATTTTGCAAATTTACCAAATTCAGCAATTTCACATATAAACCAACCTGTATGGAATTTATTAGGAGGCATGATTGAATTATTTGTGAAAATGATTTTTCGTTTAGTGTACGCGTAACTGAAGTTTGTGACAAATGATAACCCACAAGCATAAGTTTAACTAATCATTTGACAAATGAAACTAATAGAATGGTGAGTGATAGCAATACACCTTTCCCAAAATTGTGACTTTTGATCAATAAAATATAGAATACAGAAGACTTGTCGCCAGGACGAAACCATAATTTCATCAGTTCAAGAGTCGAAAGGTAAGTACACATGTATGTACAATACGATATATAAATTATATATATTCACAAAATAAATTCAGATATTTAAAAGAATGATATATAATTTAATTTGACTAACCAAATAACCTTTGATAAAGTTGAGTGGAGAAGGATTCATGTAATCGATTCTAGTTGATATTTCTTAAGGTCTGGTTTGGTTACAAAAGAAATTTAAATATTATAGAAACAATCTTTGCTAGAATGAAGAATATTTTTGGTAGAAAATAAAAAAAACAATACAAGATGAAAGAAGAATGAGAAATATATCATTTATGCTAAGAGAGACTATTTTATTTATGAAATAAGATATATATATATATATATATATTTAAAAGATATATATTTTTTATTTATGGAATTTTTTTATTTTATTTCATTATTGTTTTTATTTTTTATTTTTGTATCTATTCTATATAATGTATGTATGTTTGTTTTTGGGGCAGCAGAGTGTTTCTTATTTTCAGGTGGTCTAGAATGTTGGCACCTTGCCAACAGCATACTCTGTTTTGTGCTCTGTATTTTTGCAGTGGATGTGTTGGATACTTGTGCCATGTTAGTTGGGATGTATGTTATGGTTTTGTGACAGTTTGTTCATTAGTTTTTTTATTGATGTGTTGTGTCATTCTAAAAATCTGCTGTCTGCACTTTTTTTGGCAGCATGAGGAACCAAGCAACATTACCACTAAATGACGGGAAATGAGAATTGTGATCCGCTTGATTTTACTGTATTATATTAACAGTAAATGTGATATCTTTCGTTAATTTAAAATAATTATAAATTTACATTCTCATTTCATAACTATTAGATATGGGATGATACTTTTATTTTTTTTATTTTTGATAACAATCGTATTTATGTCTTTGACCCGACTAATACTTGGGTAAATGCAGATGTGGTCCGTCGTTCTAGACATAACGAGTAATTATCAGGCACAACCCAGGGTGATCCCAAGGGGGTCAACCAGTTTAGCAGTTCATGGGCCAGATTCAAATTTAATAAATTTTCAATTTAATAAGATCAAGTTGCTGCCATCAGTCATCCCTATGGTGAAGGAATGATTTTAACCATGGGTGTCAAAAAATTCTTTAGAAGGCATACAATGGCATAACTGTCCTTGAAAAGTGGAAGAGCTAATAATAATAAAATTTTGAGAAATTCATATCAGCAATTGAGAAAATTCATGCTGCCTTTAGAATTGCTCTTACTGAATATTGGCAATCAGTAATTGCTTTCAAAGTCAGCTAGATTTTAAATCCACACATCAATACTTTTCCATCAAATGACTCAGTCAGCTATTGCAGCATCAATAACCAACGGTAATTGGAAGTTTTCTCTATCAAAACAAAGGGAAAGTAAGAAAAGAAAATAAATAAAGGAAAGAAAAAAGAAAGTTCTAGGGAAGTGTCTAGTAGTAGGTGACATCCTGAGAAGGAAAATAGTGAGCAGCTCAAAAAAAGGGGCTATCTTGTGAAGGAAATAAGTAACTATAGAAGAACTAAAGCAGATTGCGAAGTTGTATGCTTTGGTTAAGAGTAATTTAGGATGCAGGCTTAACATATAGTTTTATTTAGGTATGTTTTAGACATTTTTTTGATTTACTGGATTTTCTGCTATGGATATATGTTTTGGCTTATTAGAGTCGTTTTGTGTACATTTTTGTTTCATATTTTCAATTTTTGTTTTCATTTACTTTGAAAATTTGGTATATTTTGGTTTTTATGAAAGTAGAATTGAATAGAGAGAAGCGTTTGCCAAGAAGCTAGAAAGAAGCAAGCCAGCCATGGCTTCCTCACCGGGAATGCAATTGCAGCTACAACCCATCATCACCATGCTAGTACTAGTACAAGTAGTAGTGGTGGTGGTATTGTCGTTATCAGCAGCAACAATTGTAGCACCACCAACAGAGCAAGATTTGAAAAATCTTGGCTGCTTGAACCGTTGCGGGAATGTAAATATTTCATACCCATTCTGTGTGAAAGAGAAATGTTATATTAATGAACATTTTTTGATTAATTGCACCGACTCCAAACCTGATTTACGGAAAAGTGACATCCCTGTTACAAATATTTTGCTTGAGGAGGGAGAGTTAGGCATTATGCATCCTGTAACTTGTGCTTGTTATGGCGGGTCTGTGTCAAAATGTTATTAGCCACCAGAGATCGGGTTACTTGCATTCTCCATATCTAATACCCAAAACAAGTTCACTGCTATTGGTTGCGACTAGTGGCGGAGCCAGAAAATTAAATTAAAGGGGACACTTATTAATTACAATATCGAAAATTTTTACAAAAATGTATCACGCAAGTTTTTACGATTAATTTCGAGAAACATCAGAAAAATAATGTTATTTGTAACTAGTGTATTATGGATAATACAAAAAAAATATGGATACTAGTCTTAAAATAAATTATATAATGATAAAAAAAAATTTATACCAAATTTGATTAAAAATTCAATATAATGGTAATATCACGTCATCATTGATATGTGATATCACCAACTAATAATAAATAAACACATAGAGAATGAACCTCACATGTCAAATGTAACTAACAATCTAATAAATTTAATATCTTTGTAATGAGATTACTTATACTTGCATGTTAATAATAATGACATCACCGTTATATTCAAAAAAATTCATAAATAATATGGTTTAAGTAGTCTCTTCATTTTCAATCAAAACAACTATTACTGTTCTCATAATTTTTAAAATGTCATTGACATTTCACTCTAATAATATTTTTATAATTTTTTTTATTTAACATATTTTCTTTATGTTTACAAAATTTTAAAAAATAAAAAATTTCCAAAATCTAGGGGGGGCACGTGACGCCCCTAGGCCTTACTTCCCTCCGCCACTGGTTGCGACACCCGTGCTACTATCCAAGTATCTGGAGAGAATTATTTTGTTGCCACCTGGTGTGAGTCCCAATGTAGCACAATCAATTACATTCCCCGATGGACCTTGCTCTGGAATTGGCTGCTGCCAGACCTCCATCCCTAAAGGAGTCAGCCATATGAACATTCTTCTGCAAAGCTACATTAATCATGAAAACGTATCAAAATTCAATCCTTGCAGCTATGCTTTTGTTGTTGAAGAAGGTGCTTTTAATTTCTCCAAAAGCTACCTGAGAAATTTTACAAAAAAAAATATGCCGATAGTGCTTCATTGGGTGGCAGGGAATAACAAGACATGCAGAGACTCTAAAAAAATCTGAAAAGTTGTGAATGTGGAGAAAATAGTGATTGTTATGAATCAAAAAATGGGTCTGGGTATGTCTGCAAGTGCAGGATTGGTTACAAAGGGAACCCGTACCTCTTAGATGGTTGCCAAGATTCGTATCCAATTAGTTTCATCATATTGGATTCATTTGCTTTTGTTATTATATATTACTTGAAAGAGAAAATAGAACTCTTGTGTATTTTGATATATGAAGAAAGAGGTACACTCTCCGTTATATAGGAGAGAACATTACAAACATCATCATGCCAAAGTGGCACCGAAAAGGAAAGAGATCAGCCGAAAGGTTCCACTATCTATCTGATACATTATTAACAATTATATTATTATATACATTAACAGCCTCACGCAAACTCAAGGAGGATAAATATCAACTAACTGGAGTTTGGAAACAAGGTCAACGAAGTGGCCAGGAGAATGAGCTTTGGTGAAGATATCAGCAGGTTGATCAGCAGAAGAGATCAGATGGAGATGAACAGCACCACGAGTGACGTGTTGACGAATAAAGTGGCAGTCAAGCTCAATGTGTTTGGTGCGATCATGAAAAATATCATTGTGAGCAATTTGAATAGCACTTTGATTGTCACAAAAGAGGTCAGTGGCACCAGAGGGGGGAACATCCATGTCGGCAAGAAGCCAACGAAGCCAAAGAAGCTGTTGAGTAGTATCAGTAAGAGCACAATATTCGGCCTCGGTACTGGAACGAGCTGTAAGAGATTGTTTCTTGCTGCGCCAAGAAATAAGAGAATCGCCCAAGAAAAAGCAAAAACCAGTAGTAAAGCAGCGGTCTGTAGGATCCCCAACCCAATCAACATCGGAGAAAGCACGAAGCTGAAGAGAGGAGTGGGCGGAATAGTGGAGACCATGAAATAATGTGCCTTTGAGATAGCGAATGATACGAACTAAAGCAGCAAAATGAGGGGTACGCGGAGCCGACATATATTGGCTGACAATATGAACGGCATAGGCAATATCAGGACGAGTAACAGTGAGATAGACAAGGCTGTCAACCAGCTGACGATACAGGGTAGCATCAGAGAGAAGAGTGCCATTAAGAGGAGTAAGCCGACTCTGAGGCTCCAAGGGAGTGGAGGCAGTCTTGCAATCTGTAAGACCAGCGCGTGTGAGAAGATCAGAGGTATACTTAGCCTGAGAGAGAAACAAACCTGTAGAATGATGGGAGATTTCAAGACCCAAGAAATAGTGTAGAGGACCAAGGTCTTTCATCTCAAAATGATAGCTAAGAAACTGTTTGAGGTGAAGAATACCAGCTACATCATCACCGGTGATAATCATGTCATCCACATAAAGCAGAAGCAGGGTGGTCCCGTGAGCAGTTTTCCTTATAAAAAGAGAAGTATCATAAGAAATGGAGGTGAAACCACAATCATGAATAGTAGAGTTGAACTTGGCAAACCAAGCGCGCAGGGCTTGTTTAAGACAATATAAGGCACGCTGTAGTTTGCAGACCTTATGAGGTGGATAAGTAGACCTAGGAGGAGGGTGCATGTAGATCTCCTCGAGAAGAACACCATTAAGGAAAGCATTTTTCATGTCCAGTTGGTAAAGGTCCCATTGACAGGTGGAAGCAACAGGAAGCAAGCTGCGAATAGAGGTGAGACGGGCAACAGGAGCAAAGGTCTCCTCATAATCAATACCATATTCTTGGTTGAAGCCTTTGGCAACAAGGCGAGCTTTGTAGCGCTCAATATAGCCATCAGAACAGGTCTTGATTTTGTACACCCATTTGCATCCAATGGCAGTTTTGTCGAGGGGGAAGATCAACAACGTCCCAAGTATGAGTTTTGGTTAAAGCCTGTAATTCATCAGTCATAGCATGCTGCCAAAGAAGATTAGAGCAAGCCTCACAATAGGAGGTAGGTTCATGAGTAGAAAAGCAGTGGAACCAACAATATAATCACAAAGACGAGTAGAAGGCTGGGTTACCCGGTGTGGACGAGCCGAAGGTGGAGGAGCCAGAGTGCATGGGAGAGAATCAACAGGAGGAGAGGAGCCCGAGGAAGCAGGACTGTTAGGACAAGCAGGAGCATGAGAAAGACCAGTAGGCAAGGAGGTCTCAAGAGGTGCAGGTAGCGGCGGTGGATCAACTTCATCAGAAAAGAGATCGGTGGAAGGGTCAATAAAAAAAAGAGAGGGTGAGGGATCGGACAAGCGGAAGTGAGAGACAGAGAGAAAAACATCTTGTGTTCCCAAAAAATCACATGACGAGAGACACGGAGGCGTTGAGAGATAGGATCCCAACAACGATACCCTTTATGTTCAATACCATGCCCCAAGAAGCAACAAAGACGTGAACGAGGTTCAAGTTTGGTGTGTTCAGGAGGTTGGAGAAGAACAAAACAGGCAGACCCAAAGACCCTAAGATTGGTGTAAGGAGGACGAGTGCCATGCAAACGCTCATACGGAGTGTGATTATGAATGATAGGGGTAGGGATACAATTGATAGTGTAAGCAGCAGTGAGAGCGACTTCGTCCCAAAAATTTTCCGAACAAGAGGAAGAAAGAAGGAAAGCTCGAGTAGTGTTGAGAATATGTCGATGTTTCCGTTCAGCACGTCCATTTTGTTGAGACGTGCTGGGACAAGAACGATGGGGTTGAGTACCATGACTCTGAAGAAAAGAAAAAAAGTCAAAATCTTTATATTCCATGGCATTGTCGGAGCGAAAGATTTTAATAGTTTTAGAAAATTGGATTTGGACCATTTTAGCAAAATTGTAATAAAGTTGTTTGAGTTCGGAACGATTCTTCATAAGAAACAACCACGTAAAACGGGAAAAATCATCTATAAAAACAACAAAATAGCGTGCACCTCCCATAGTAGGAGTAGGGGAGGGGCCCCAAATATCATAATGGATGAGATCAAAAGGTGCAAGAGAAACAGAGTCACTTTTATTAAATGATAAAGCAGGTTGCTTGGCAAGTTGACAGGACAAACAATCTAAAGTATCAGAATTAACAGGACCTAATTGACCACTAGAAATTAAAGACTTTAGCTGACCAACAGAAAGATGGCCTAAACGATAGTGCCAAAGCTGAAAAGGAGAGAAAAGAGGAGCAGTGGTAGGAGCGGCAATCTGAGAAGAACCCGTAACATGAAGATGGATGAGTTCATAGAGACGTCCATGCTTACGGTCGATCCCAAGAATCTGTCCCGTCCGAGGGTCTTGAACCAAACAACCAGTAGGGGAAAAGGTAACAGTTAGACCGTGCTCACACAATTGACTAATGGAGATAAGATTTAAAGTAAGAGCAGGCATAAGATATACATGAGATAAGGATAAGTGAGAGGTGGAAACAGAACCAACATTACTTACAGACAAGAGAGACCCATCAGTAGTATGAATTGAAGGAACATAAGGCTTAGAAGAAAGAGAAGTAAAAATAAGGAACATAAGGCTTAGAAGAAAGAGAAGTAAAAATAGTAGAGTCAAAGGTCATGTGATTACAACAAGTTGAGTCAAAGTACCAGGAAGTGTTACCTGAGGTGACAGACAAAGCAGTGGAGGGAGGAGTACTGGAAGTGGAGAGAAATTGTTGGAACATGGCTTCAACATCGGTTTGAAAGAAGACCGGAGTTGAAGGGTCTATAGGGACAGAAGAAGGTAAATCCTTTGAGGCAGCAACAGCAGTAGTGCGATGAAAAGGCAGAGATTTATACGGAGTCCTAGAATGTTGAGAGTTGTTGCGTGAAGAGCGTGAAAAATTCCCTGTGAAGGGACCAATGTGAGAGGATGAACCAGGATAGACGCGGTCTGGATTGCGGAAGCAATCTTGCTGGAGATGACTAGGACCAGTCTTGCTGCAAAATTGACAAAGATGAACTGGATAATGAACCAGAAGATAAGTTGACGGAAGACTGCGATTTTGATAGTAGATGCAAGCAGTAGACTGCTGTAGTGAAGGAGAACTCCGAGTCTGGGGAGTAGCAAGAACAGAGTCCACAGGGTGCGGATAGAGAGTACCAAGTCTAGTTTCCTCTGATAGGAGTTCGGAAATAGCCTGCTTAAGAGTGGGTAAAGGAGTGCGATGAAGGAGAGATGCACGTACCGGCTCAAAATGGAGAGTTAGAGCCATAAGAAACTGAACCAATCGTTGTTTGTCACGATAAGCAGTAAACAAGGTAGCATCTTCAGTATGGGGCCATGGAGGTTCAGAGAGAGCAAGCTAATCCCAAACAGAATACATTTGGGAGAGGAAATCATTAATAGGTTGAGTTGGCTCTTGGCGCATACGGTGAAGATGACTCTGAAGTTGATATTGGTGAGCAAGACCAGTAATTTGATATCGGTCTTTCAGAAAATCCCAGATGTCTTTTGCTGGAGTGGAAACAGAGTCAAGTTGGAACCGACCAAACTGAAGGCTGATGGAGGTAGTAGATGTATTCCAAAGCCAAGTGATGATCTGGTAGTTTTTACTATCCCAATCCTCCAAGTGGTCGAAAAATTTGTCAGCGGATTCAATGGTCGCTTGGATGGGTTTGCGCACATCTCCAGTGATAATACGCCAAAGTTTCTTACCTTTGAGGAAGCCAGAATTGGCTTGTGCCCATAAGACATAATTGGTCCCGTCAAGAACAACGAAAATAAGATGATGAGAAGAGTCTAGGCGATCCATGAAGGAAAAACAACACTATAGATGTAGAATCTGAAAAAACTGAGGTTACCAGTGAATTCGGAGGGTCGAAATCAGTAGGAAGAGGACTGAACAGACCAAAAATACGACCAAAAAGGCATAAAATTGGCTAGTCAAAGTGAGTTGACTATTCTGGTCAACGAATCTGGTCAAACAAGGATGATATCACAGCTGCAGGGATGATGTCACAGGCGCGACACACGTTAGCATAGAGGCGTGCAGCGCACGATATCAGGGGAGCACAAGTGGCCCATGAAAGCAGCCAGGGCTGACGTCAACTGACGTCAGAAACACGCGGCTCACGTTAGCAGATGAGGCCGCGGCGCACAATAGCACGGGACAAGTGTAAGAGGCGCGTAAAGCGTGTCTGATAACGAGGTAGCGCGTGGCCTAATGTTGCCCGTGAAACGTCGGATGATGATGAATCTGGTGGCGTTGGCTTCGTCGTGAAGAGACGAAGGGGCTGGTGTTGTCCAATCTATAAATTAGAAAAGAACGGGATACGCAGCAATCTGCCAAACAGAAAATGTGATGCAGCGGAAGAGGAGACTAGGAAAAACACCTATGCTCTAATACCATGAAAGAGAAAATAGAACTCTTGTATATTTTGATATATGAAGAAAAAGGTACACTCTTCGTTATATAGGAGAGAACATTACAAACATCATCATGCCAAAGTGGCACCGAAAGGGAAAGAGATCAGCCGAAAGGTTCCACTATCTATCTAATACATTATTAACAATTATATTATTATATACATTAATAATATTATTATATACATATATTATTATATACATTAACATTACTTATGATATGATGCTTAATTTTCAAATAGCCTTCTTCTCTGTTTTTTTTATTTTTTTATAATTGTTTTGCAGACATAAAGGAGTGTGAAGATCCAAAGCTCAACATGTGTGAACAGAAAAATAAATCTGTTGACTTGCCACCTGGGAATTATACTTGTTCTTGCCCTGAGGGATACCATGGTGATGGCAGAACAGATGGAACATGTTGCATTGCTAATCAATTTCTAGCGATTCAGATTGCAGTTGGTAAGTGTATAAACATCCGTGCCAAAATATCCTCTTCACAAATTTTCCAACATAACTTGAGGAAAAAGTTTAGGTGAAGAGAAGGTTTTAAACACAGAATGCATAGAATGTGACACATTTGTGCATTCTGTATTTGAAACCTTTTGTGCACATAGCACATCTGTAACTTGAGTGGTGATGGCATTTATGTTTTCCTTATGGCAAATTTAAGTAAATATATAAGTACAACAAATTTTATTCTTGAGTCACGTTATACATAATGTCATTTCTTATATCATTTTTTTATTCCAAGACATGGTAATGGGGTCCACATTAATAAATGCATATAAGGCCCATTCACTTGTATCTGAAGTGAGAAAATGATGTAAAAAATATGATTATATGTAGTAATTTTCTATATTCTTTGAAGAAGAATATTTAGAATTACTAATTGAGTAATGTTATACAAACTAATAACCCGTACAAACTTTTTCATATTATTTAGATGAGTCATTGTATTTATAAGTTTCATTATTACATGTCACATCATTAATAAAATAAAATTATAAAATTTGTTTGTTTGTATAACATTTTCTGTACTAATAATTGTGAATTGATACCGCATAATTTTATTTTTATTTTCATAATGAATTGTACCTGTGTATTGAATAAAGAGTAGTGTTACTCTACTCTAAAAATTAGATCTATTTTTCAAACACAATAGTGTGACAGTATATTAGAATATCTAAAGCAACTCTCTCTCTCTCTCTTCTCTTCTCTAATTATCAATTAATTATCTCATTTACATATTATTGGGTTTAGATATATCATTTTCTTTAAATAGAAAGCTATGAAAAAGTCGCATCTTTTTGCAAAATCTCTTAACTTTGTTAATACAATATTCTTGATCAGTTAATTTAGACTTTGTCTGAATCTTATATTTTTGAAAGAATTAGTGGAGAAAAAATAAAAAAATTTAATGTACTTTATTACTCTTCCAGTACTTTTTTTTCCCCCTTCACAAATTCAAATTCAAAATCTAAATATAGGGTTGATACAAAGTAACGATTTCTAGTGTACACTTAATTATAGTTGGAAATTTATGAAACATTTGGATTGTGTGTACCTTTAATGTTTAAACAAATAATGTCATTGTCAGTTTGGATTATATATGCATATTTTGTGAACAGTGTAGCATCCCATACTTTAATAATAATAAAATTAATAAATAAAGGGGCTTGGAAGTTTCTTATTGAGCTAAAACTGTGATCTTTAACATATAGATGCATTCCAATTCATCATACAATTGATATGTTTCTATAACTAATTGTTGCTTTCCTCGAGTATAAAATTCTTTATATGCTTAATTTTGAATCAATATGTTGGCCGTTTTGGTGAGTAGCTCCTGATTGTACTAGATTTTCAAGAAAAGAAAGCTCATCATGCTTAAAGAAAAGTTCTTCAGGCAGAATGGTGGATGAATGTTGAAACAACAACTCTCTAGATTAGAGAGATCAACTCAGGAATTGATCAAAATATTTAATTCAGAAGAGCTCCAGCAAGCTACCAAAAACTATGATGAGAGTAGAATTGTTGGCCGAGGAGGTTTTGGAACAGTTTATGAGGGAATTCTACCAGAGAATAAGATAGTGGCTATTAAGAAATCCCAAATGGTGGATGAAAGTCAAATAGAGCAATTCATCAACGAGGTGGTCATGCTTTCACAGATCAATCACAGGAATGTGGTCAAACTCTTAGGCTGTTGTTTGGAAACTCAAGTCCCTTGTCTATGAATTCATCACCAATGGCACTCTGTTTGAGCATATACATAACCAAAGCAAGGCATCTAATATATCATGGGATAACGTTTGTGAATAGCTGCAGAAACTACTAGAGTACTGTCATATTTGCACTCTGCAGCGTCGATGTCTATCATCCATAGAGATGTTAAGTCTACAAATATACTCTTAGACGATAATTACACTGCAAAAGTTTCGGACTTTGGAGCATCAAGGTTGGTTCCACTAGACCAAAATCAATTAGCCACAGTGGTGCAAGGAACTCTTGGATACTTAGACCCTGAATATATGCTCACAAGCCAGTTGACTGAGAAAAGTGATGTTTATAGCTTTGGAGTAGTCCTTGTAGAGTTAATCACTAGAAAGAAGGCATTGTCATTGAACAGGCCAGAGGAGGAGAGAAATCTGGCTATGTATTTTATTACTTGTATGAACAATGATTGCTTGAACCAAATTATTCATTAACACATGGTAATTGAAGGAAACACTGAGGAGCTCAAAGAAGTTGCTAATCTTGCAAGGAGATGCTTGAGAGTAAAAAGGAAGGAAAGGCCTTACATGAAGGAAGTAGTAATGGAACTGGAGGGGTTGATCAGGAAAAAGACATCTAGAAATGATTTGAATTCTGCAGAGATTGAGACATCAACTAGCTATGTAGTTGGAGGTTATAGAAGCAACACAACAACCGCGGGGGTTGATAGCATGGCAGAAGATATGCTATTGCATGGTGGGAGGTGATTTGATTGTTTTGTGCTTGTCCATGATGGTAAAAACTTCATTGATGGATTGTTACACCTGCATACAGGTGATTACTTCTTTTAAACTTCTTGTACTTTATTATGTAAAAATTTGTTAGTGACTCGCTCACTTTTCATTAATCTTATCCGTTCATATCATTTTGTACCATGTTTTTATTTTTGTATTTCTAGACTTATCAAAATACATATAAACAAATAAAATTTACAGAATTTGTTAGTGGGACTCAATTACGAAATTCTTGTCCATCCATATGAATTCAATGTCATGTTGTGACATCAGTTTTTGTATATCTAAAAATCAATTATTTAGATAATTCATGATTTATAAGGAGAATTTCAAAGAAAAATGGCAAATAGGAAAAGTAATTATAAATTAATATAACACAAGTGAAAATTATGCCTCCCAAAGAAATTTAGGATTCAAAATAACATAAAACTATAAACCGTTGATATTAAATTTTAATGACATGTAATCATATGCATTGTAATGACAATCTCCATTGTAATCATATACAGAGAGGGTCCTTCATGAAAGTGTAAGTTTATAAGATTTTATGTGTAGTATTTTTAGGCAATTTATAGATGGTGGAAGGAAATGATTGGTTGGTGCCCATATATGCTCCAACTTGGTTTAGTATATATATATATATATTTATGGTAAGGTAGTCTATATAAGGCAAGAATAAGGAATTTACAATAAAATTAAGATGCAGCCACTTCTACCAGGAAAATATATATCCATATAATAAGGTAGGAAGGTTTTTAAATTTTGTCTAATGTGGCAAATTTTTCCTACGTGTCATTTGCTATCAATGGCTGAGAAATATGGTCGAAGATTCAACAGTTCAGATTTGCTTCACCTAGACAAATTCCCTCCCGTTGCTCCTCTCACTATCGCACTCCTAATCTCTCTTACCTTTGGCACCAAACCTCCTCTCTTTAGTTTCTTCCTTCCTCTCAGATCTACTTTTCCTCCCTCTTAATGTCTCTCCCACCACAGCTCACCTACGTCCTTCCCGACTCCAATAGCTGCAAGCCCTCTCTCGCATTTCACCACCTCACCACCCATCCCAGATCATTGTAATTTTCTCCTCTGGCTAATTCTAGGCACACCACCCATCTCCGATCGCCATAAGGGCTTCGTTCTCATTCTTGAAGTTAGATTTTAAAGAATGTTAGCTTAGTTCTACTTTATGTCTATCTCTCTCCTCTTTAATTTCATAACCTTAACATCTCTACCAAACAACCTCTCTCTCTTCTCCACTTTTGGAATTTTTAAAATTTAATTTTAAAAGTTTTTGAATCTTTTTCATGCACAAAATTTCAATTTTTGATTTGGATATATTGTCAAAACTCTGTACATGTGTCATACAATCTGAAAATTCCAAAAGTGAAATATAATTGTTCTTTTTTTAATAGTCAATTATATTATAACAATCATTTTTTTATTATAATGGAAGGTTTTACAAACAGTGTGTTGTCAGAGAGATGGCTGAGATTGGCGACAAAGCCCGTGAGATCATTGATAAACCAAAGAGGTAGTCGACGACACACAGTGGCTTCGTTTTGGTGGTGGCAATAGCAGCACATGCTAGAGATGGGTAGATTGGTAAAGAAACTACCTAATCGGTCGTGTTTCAATCAAAAATAAAGAACTAAACAAAATACTAATTCAGTAGAATAGTAGATTGTCTAGGATCATACCATGAGGATTTTAGGCTGAGTTGTATCAATTCGATTGGTAATTTCTAATTTAATTTAAAGAAGATAGGATGATTGATTTTTACTAAGGAGAATTTAAATTAAAACTAAAGTAATTGTGCAAATAAAGAGAGTTGTCCGAACATGGAGAGGGATTAGGATCTCAAATCCACTACTAATCACATATCATGTAATTAAAATATCAAATTTTAGCAAATTAATGGCCCGGATAATAATGATATATTGTGGCTACAAGCCCTGACATCATCATCAAGAGGATGGGTATATTCAAAACGTAAGCATGAATTATCTTCAGTCGACACGAATCGTCTAGACTAAACTAAGTTTGCAACATGATTCGTTTCCCTTAAGCATGACTCGTCTCACAATTTGTATAGATAAGAAAATAAAACAGTTGCATGATCGTGCATTCTCAATAATGTTACATGATGTTCTAAGATTACTTAATAAATATAATGGATTAAAAAAAATTCGAGACATTTGACAACAGAAATTCAGATAATATTTAACGCGGTTGTACGGGGAGCAAATATTCAAGCAAGCCCGTACTCCTTTCTTCCAAGCTCCATTTCTGTCCGATCACCTGCGTGCACAACAGCGGTGAGCTACCCGGCGGTGTGTGGCCGGAAAACCCCTCCGACGATCAAGTTAGCACACACCTGAGGGTAGAGAGAGAGAGAGAGAGGAGAGAGAGTTGAGTGTAAGTGTTTCTTACCAAAAAAAATGTTTGTCCCCGTATGGGGGGGCGCAGACATGCTTATATACCCTCTGCGCCCCAAATCTACTCCCAGTGATCTCTCGACACGTGGTATTACTATCCCATCTGTCAGCACAAATCTTGCTGAACATCACCTAACCCAATTGCCAGCCCACTCTACTGGGAGCTCGGCAGCCGGCTGCATCATCTCGGCTATCAACGGCCATGCTGCACTTTATGCCCAAATGTTCCCATAGCCAAGCTCAAGGAGGACCGAGCTCGGTTGCATTCCGGCATAGCCGAGCTCGGGACAACTCATGCTGGTTTACTGTCGGCCTTCCTGCCGAGCAAACTCATGAACCGCGGAGCACCCACGCCTTGCCTGGCGCCAGACATCTCACTTGACCGGCTTCTATACCATGAAGCCAAGTAGCTCGGTCCAACCACACCTTGCCTTAACCGAGCAGATCCTTTCAGGACAGGGCCAAACCACCTCGGCCCAACCTTGTTCGGCCCAAATCTGTCCGGCCCAATCCAGATCATAAATCTCCCTCTCAATTGCCCCCTAATTCCATCCACGCAAGCGTGACTGGGATTACCTATTTTGACCGGGGTAACACTTCATCGGTCCTCGGTTTGCAAAACGGTGACCAGGCCAGTCGACATGCCTGTCTTCAAAACTTGCCCGGTCGACTCCTCGATTCACCATCCTGTCTCTTGACTTGCTCGATCGACGCCTCATCTGACCTTCCTGTCTCTTCAATTCTGACGTTGCATTAATGGGGGACACGTGTCATCTTCTTCTTGGCCCTCGAGCAACCAACCAGCGCGTCTGTTGGCATTCAAATTTTTTGGCGGCCCTTGGGTCTATATACATGCCCCTTCTTCCTTATTTCGTCTTTACTGATTCTCTTCAAGCCTTTGACGTTCCAGAGCTCTTGCCCTTCTTTCCTTGCCATTGCTGAGTTCGTGCTTTAGGAAGAAGCCACTGCCCTTCCCTGGTAAGTCCTTCAACTCCTCTTTTGCTGTTATTTCAATTGGTATTTCGCATATTAGGGCACTAAATACGTAGTTTTTAGGACATAGGCACCCAAAATCGTCTCAAACCCTCAACTCTCCTTGCTGTTCTTCATTTTCCCTGTTGAACATTGAAGATCTGGGGCGGACCGGGCTCCAGGTCCTCCTTTGATCCAAAAAATCACTCAGACTGAGCAAATAACCTTTTTGTCCCAACCTTATTAGAAACCGGGATAGCCAAAGGACTTGGCCGCTCGACCGAGCTAACATCTGGTCAGCTTGGGCGACCGAGCTCCTTGGTTAGCCTTTACGACCGAGGTGGTTTGGCACTCTTCATGAACGAGCTAAGGTCAAGCTCGCTTTGCGCGACTGCGCTCCCTCTTACATTTGCCATCCTTTTCCTGCAGAGTCCAAGGGGACCACAGACCGTTACCGAGGCTCTCAAAGACCGAGCAGCCATCAATTCCCAATCTGTGCCAAACCTCCTCAGCCGAGCTAAATTAGTCGGCCACACATGGGGAAATTCTGTTTCCTTGTCGACACTCCGGCTGCCCTGGCCGCGTTCTGGGAGGAGTACGGTATCCCGGCCGATGTTCACTTAGAGCTCGCCGAGATTGAGACAACTCCTTGGGGTAGATTAGACCAGTGCCCCTTCACCGTGCTGTCTATAATTGAAGGAGGCCTCCGCTTCCCGGTCAACCCACTGATGACCGAGTTCCTCCGCCGCACCGGGCTAGCACCTACCCAAGTCTCAACCAACACCTACAAAATAATCAATGGCGTGCACGAGCTCAACAACCGGCTAGGCACAAACTTAGGTTTAGCCGAGATACTGCGACAATATACCCTTGGGCACACTGGCGATGGCCTCGCCTATTACCTAAAGATTAGGCCGGGCAAAGAGAAAATAGTGACCGATACCCCAGAAAAAGACTTGCATGATGACGACTTCTTCTGGGTGTCCGGCAACTATGAACCGGCCGACGTACTAGGCTGGTTCATTAGTAAGAATTTCGGCGAGACATGTAAGCCGTGCTAACTTGCCCGGTGGCTTTGTTTCTCTTCACTAATCTGTACTTAACATTTTTCTGTTTTCTTTTGCAGCAATCCAAGCCTTGCAAGCCAACTACCAATATCCCAACGTAGAAGCCATCCGGACCATGCTCCACTACCGCCACCGGGATTGTAACGAGCTGCTCGGCTACACTCCAACTTACAGATATTCAGCTCCACGCCGGAGCAAAGTTACAGACTTTCTCCGTGCTTCATCACCTCCTCCAGACCCAACTCTACCGGACGTGCCGCTAATCTGGTTGACCGAAGAACAAGAGATGGCAAAACGAAGCCGTATCAAGAACCTCCTCACAGCAACTTCAACTGAGATACCGAGCATCATCACCCGCTCTCCAGCTGCCGGTCAATCCAGCGACGCCGTGGTTGCCTTGGCATCTCCAGCCGCCAGGCAATCCAGACAAGAAACCCGCCGGGCTGGCAAAAGACCTCGGGCAGATCCCTCTGCCGAACTAGTTGCCGAGCTTACCACCGAGCAGCCTGTCGTCACCGTCGACCCGACGCCGACATGGAGGCCGCAACTCAAACACTGGGGTAAAGAGATCCCGGCCATAGCTTCCGTGAAGGGCGACAAAGAACACCTTCTCGCCTTTGACCTCTCCAAGGCCCTTCTCCTACCGAGCGATGTGGTCGGCAGCGACCATGTTCCAGACACCCGGTTGGTGAAGTCAGCCGTGAAGTCCATGACCAGGGTAAGAACCAAACTTCTACTCATGTTTTCACAAGTGTTTGCACGGTTTCCTCTTCTGATCAATCTTTTTTCTTGCAGGCCATCAAGAAGCAACACTTGGTCATGGAGAGAATTCACTGACTGCGGCAAAAGGCGAACGACACTGCCAGCCAAGTCAAAAGTCTTCAAACCGAGCTCGGCCGAGCAAAGGCTTCACTGCAAATTGCTAATGCTAACAACACCAAGTTGTTCGGCCAGCTTGGCGACGCCGAGAAGAGGAGGGATAAGCTCCAGGCCGAGCTGGATGCACTCAAAAAGTCAAGGGAGAAGGAGTGCGAAGACGCCAATAACGCCGGCTTTAAGGAGGCTGAAGACAACTACAAAAAGCAAGCCTTTGCCACCCAAGACATCTACTTTAAAGCTGGTTGGAAGTCTGCCTGCGATCAGCTCAGCCAAGGTCCCGAGACCGACGTATTTGCCTCTCCGCCAGCTGCCTTCTTGCCGGTGTACCTCATGCCATATGCCAACGACGTCTTCAGCGTGTTGCAGGCTGAAGCCGAGGAAGAACTCGCCAAAGATACCGAGGCGAATGCCGAGGAAGAAAGTAGCCAGGAGCAGCCCGGTGTCTAGGAGCAAACACCATCGGTCAACCTGGAGGCAGCTGATGACGAATTTACCAACCTTTCCCCCTTAGCTTAGCTTTCTTTTCCTTTGCTTTTTGCTTTGCACATGTAATCGGGCTGTCTGCCCCACCTCTTGTACTTATTTTCAATCAATGAAAAAGCTAAATTTCATCAAGTGTTTGCACGGTCTTTAAGTCTCATAACTTCGGCCGAACAAAATACCTCGGCAAGACAAACCACATTAATTAACTCATATAACCGGAAAAGACATCTCGGTTTGAATCACATTAATTAACCACAAATCTTCAACTTTTTCAACCGAAATAATGACCTCGATTGAGAACACCTAAGTTGAGCAAGCCATCAACTCTTTCAACCGGAATAAACATCTCGGTTGAGAATACCTAAGTTGAACAAAACATCAACTCTTTCAACCGGAATAAACATCTCGGTTGAGAATACCTAAGTTGAACAGAACATCAACTCCTTCAACCGGAATAAATCATTTCGGTTGGAATCTGAGAGTTGAACAAAACATCAACTCTTTCAACCGAAGTAAACATCTCGGTTGAGAATACCTAAGTTAAACAGAACATCAACTCCTTCAACCGGAATAAATCATCTCGGTTGGAATCTGAGAGTTGAACAAAACATCAACTCTTTCAACCAGAGTAAACATCTCGGTTGAGAATACCTAAGTTGAATAAAACATCAACTCCTTCAACCGGAATAAATCATCTCGGTTGGAATCTGAGAGTTGAACAAAACATCAACTCTTTCAACCGGAGTAAACATCTCGGTTGAGAATACCTAAGTTGAACAAAACATCAACTCGTTCAACCGGAATAAATCATCTCGGTTTTATCTTTGAAGCTGAGCAAATTATCGACTCAAATGACCGGAGTACATCATCTCGATTTTTACTTCAAAACAACAATCTAAATGCTAAAGCAAAGAAGAGACACTTCTATATATTGACAAAAAGAATGTTACATTCTGAAGTGTAAGGCAAAAAATTCCTTTGCAGAAAAAGAAAGCAAAAGCTAGAAATAATACAGTTTGAGGTTGCCCGCATTCCATGGCCGGGGTATTCCTCTACCATCCAAGTCCTCCAAGTGGTATGCCCCCTTGCCCGCTAGACCGGTTAGCTTGTAGGGTCCTTCCCAATTTGCCCCTAGCTTGCCTTCACCTGGCACCAGGGTATTGCCCTTGACTTTCCTCAAGACCCAATCACCTACTTTGAACGGTCTAGGATGCACCGTTTTGTTGTATTTCTTTGAAAGCTCTTGTTGATAGGCGGCCACGTGGATGAGAGCCTTTTCCCGACGCTAGTCCACTAGATCCAGTTCCAGGGCAATGGCCTCGGCGTTCAGCTTGGGCTCAAAACTTTCGCTTCTGAGGGTGGGCATGCCAACTTCGAAAGGTATGACCGCCTCCATGCCATAAGCCAAAGCAAATGGAGTTTCCTCGGTAGACCGCCGAGGGGTTGTTCGGTATGCCCAAAGGACGCTGGGAGTTCCTCAGCCCACTTTCCCTTTGCCTTCTCCATCCGTTTCTTCAACCCATCAAGTATAGTCTTGTTTGACGCCTCGGCCTGACCATTAGACTGTGGGTAAGCCGGAGTAGAGTTGTAGAATTCAATCTGTAAATCTGCACAAAACCCTCTGAATAGGCGACCGTCAAACTGGGTGCCGTTATCAGAGATCAGAATTTTGGGGACGCCAAACCGCGTGACCACATTCTGCCAGACAAACCGCTTCACATCTTTCTCCTTGATTGTTGCCAAAGGCTCCACTTCGACCCATTTGGTGAAGTAGTCTGTGGCCACGATGAAGAACTTCCGGTTGCCTGGTGCTGTTGGGAGCGGCCCCACTATATCTAGCCCCCACATTGCAAAGGGCCAAGGGCTGGTGAGGGAAAGGAGTTCCCTGGCCGGCTAGTGGATCTGATGAACAAACTTCTGGCACTTCTTACACTTACGAACATACTTCTATGCGTCGGCCTGCATGCACGGCCACCAGTAGCCTTGCGAAATAGCTCGATAGGCCAAGGACCTGCCCCCTATATGACTGCCACAGATGCCTTCATGAATTTCGTACAGGAAGGCCTCCACGTTGCTCGGGTGCACACACTTCAGGTAGGGACTGGTGAAAGACTTCTTGTATAAAGCGCCGGATGGAGAGAGCCAAAACCGCTCTGACTTCACCCGCACTTTATGTGCTTCCTTCTTGTCGGCTGGAAGGGTCCGTTCTCTAAGAAAAAGGATGATAGGGTCCATCCAAGAAGGACCTAGCTCGGCGCAGAGTACTTCTGTTTGCCCGGTTTCCTCAATGTTGGGTCTCTGAAGGAATTCAATCAAAAGAGGGTTGGGAGATGTGCTATCGACCATGGAAGCAAGGCCTGCCAACTCATCTGCCCGGCCATTTTCTTCTCGGCCAATCTGTTGGACCCTGATCGCCTGAAATTGCTTGATGTGGTTCCTGACCAGAGCTTGGTACTTAATCATTCGGTCATCATTTGCTTCGTAAACCCCAGAAACTTGGTTAACCACAAGCTGGGAATCACTGTAAACTATTAGCTCGGATGCTTGCATCCGAAGCGCGCTCTTGAGCCCGGCCAAAAGCGCCTCGTACTCGGCCTCATTGTTGGATGCTGGGAAGCCAAGGGTGATAGAATGTTCGATAGTCAGTCCGTCCGGTGAAATCAGAACAATACCCAGCCCGGCACCGTGACGGTTTGACGCTCCATCAACAAAAAGTTTCCACATCTCCCCCACAAACAGTTTCCAACATTTTGATGGGTCCTGGGAGGCCTGAGAGTTGATGGGATCATGGTAGCTCGACTGTTCGATTCCAAGCTCTGTGCTGAGCGGTTCCACTTCAGCCCCCATTGGTGATTCGGCACCGGACTCAACAAGTTGATCCATAATGCCTAAGTTCGTAGGCGAATCGCCAGGTTGCGGTATTATGCCGGCCGCAGGCTCTGTTGTGATCGGTTCCACTTCTTCTCCCCTCGGTGATGCGGTACCGGACAAATCAGGTTGGTCGGTGATACCCAACTCCGTCGTCGCATCACTGGGCTGTGGTATCGTACTAGCTGAAGGTGCTTCGGCGGGGCGCGCAAGTTCCGCGTCGCCAACACCGCCAAGCTGTTGTATTTTGGTTGGGCTTGCATTCACCTCTCCATCTGCCGCGGCAATATCGACCGAGCATACCGGATGAGTTCCGGGTGAAAATTCAGCAACGAAGTCGGCCAGGGTTTGGGCTTTTATGGCAGTGCGTGGCTGGAACTTTACATCAAACTGTCCCAATTCGACCGCCCACTTAAGAATTCGACCAGAGAAGTCTGTCCGCTCGAACAAAGCTTTGAGGGGGAACTCGGTCAAGACAATGATGGTATGAGCATGGAAATAGTGCGCCAACTTCCTTGAGGCCATCATCAATGCCAACGCAAGTTTCTCCAACGGCAAGTATCTCGACTCTGCCAGTAGCAAGATTTTGCTGACGTAGAAGATAGGGAGGTGCTTGATTCCTTCAGCTCGGACAAGCACCGCACTGACTGCATGCTGTGAAACAGCCAGGTAAAGGTAGAGTTCCTCGCCGGGCTTCGGTGTTACCAACAGTGGCGCCGAAGACAGATACTCCTTGAGCTCGGCCAAAGCCTAGTCACACTCTTCATCCCATGAGAACTTTGATTTTAGTGCTTGAAAGAAGGGGCGGCAGCGATCTGATGACCTGCTTATAAATCGATTAACCGCGGTGGCCATTCCGGCCAGATGCTGCACGTCCTTAGCCGAGCTGGGCTGCTTCAATTCCTGTATGGCTCTGATCTGTATGGGGTCTGCTTCGATACCTCGGTTCGTGACTAGGAAGCCTAAAAATTTTCCGGATCCCACGCCGAAGGCACACTTAGACGCATTCAGGCATAGCTTGTGCCTTTTGAGAATGGCGAACATCTCAGCTAAGTCGGACAAATGGTCTGCTTGATGCCGGCTTTTAACCACCATATCATCAATGTAAGCCTCCATTGTCCGGCCTAGCAGAGGAGCGAACATCTTGGTCACCATCATTTGAAAAGTTGCCCCGGCGTTCTTCAAACCAAAAGGCATGACTCAGTAGCAGAAGAGTCCCCTTGGTGTAGTGAATGAGGTGATCTCTCGGTCGGGCCCATGCATGGCAATCTGATGGTAGCCGCGGTAGGCGTCCAAGAAACTGAGCCTGTTATGTCCAGCCGTTAAGTCCACAAGCTGGTCTATTCTAGGCAGAGGGAAGCTGTCTTTCGGACAAGCTCGGTTGACGGTCTTGTAGTCGACGCAAACTCTCCACTTCCCATTCTTCTTGGGCACCACGACTGTGTTTGAAATCCACCGAGGGTAGTGCACTTCCTGAATTGCTCGCGCCTCAAGTAGGTTCTTTACTTCCTCCGCAACTACCTCGGCGTGATGCAGCACCGATCTCCTTGTTCGCTGAATGACCGGCTTGGCTCCGGGGAAGACATTGAGATGATGGCATATGAAACTCGGATCGAGGCCGGGCATGTCGTAAAGCGACCATGCAAAAACTTCGATGTTGGCCATCAAAAACTCAACCATCTCGGTCCTTTCTTAGGCTGTAAGGCTTGAGCCGAGCAAGAAGAACTTGTCCGGATGCTCTGTATCAACCCGCACCTCCACCAATTCCTCGATAGCTTTGTCCTCGGCCTTGGTGCCCACATCGTCAAGGACTCCCCGGTCCTCCGGACCCTCAATCATTTGAACGAAGCCTTTAGCAGCTCGGCTCCCGTTGACTACCACGAAGCATTGCTTCGACATGACTTGATCGCCCCAAATCTCCTCGATTGCCCCATAGCCGAGGGGAATCTCATCACCTGATGAAAGGTCGACGCTACGGCCTGCATAGCGTGAAGCCATCCCCTTCCGAGGATCAAATTACAAGTAGATGGCACCTGTAACACCCAGAACTCCACTTGTTTGACCACGGATCCCGCTTTGACCGGCAGGATAATCTTTCCCAAAGGCCACTCCGATTGCGAGTTGAAACCAACCAGTGGCGAAGTTGCCGGGGCCAAATCTGTATCTCGGAGCTTGAGTTGCTTGAACGCGTCGTAATACATGATCTCGACCGAGCTTCCCTGATCGATCAAGATCCGTTTGACATCAAATTCCTTGACGCGGAGTGTTACTACTAAGGCATCATTGTGCGGCGTCTGAATGCGCTCTAGATCCCTTGAGGTGAAACTGATCACATCTTTCTTTTCGGTCTTCCCCCTCTTGATCGCAGGTTGAACCGACAAAACTTCCCTCATGTGTTCTGCCTTCTTGATCATTCCTCGGAGCTCGCATACACGCGCCGGTTCCACTATGCCGTGGATGACATTAACAACCCCTTGTGGAGGCGCATCTCGGTCATCCATTCCCCGCGGGTCAACCGGAGCTTGATTTGCCTTCACGCCCCCATCAATGTAAAGGTCCAGGTGTCCGGTTGCAACTAGCTCTTCCAAGTGTTGCCTCAAAGGCAAACAATCCTCTGTCCGGTGGCCGCGCTCCCGGTGAAACGTGCAACGGTACCTCGGATTGAAGCCCTTCTGTCCGTCGCCTAACTTAGCAAGAAATCGAACATACTCCTCATCACGGATTTCACTTAGTATGCGATAGATTGGAATCTTAAAGGCCGTGGTGATGCCTGTCCTTGCTTTCAACCTTCTGTTTGCATCAGTTACGTCATCTCGGGGGTAGTCATCCCGGTCATTCCGACGTCCCCTACCCCGATTTTTGCGATTTGAGCCACGGTCTGATTCCTTAGCGTGGTCACTCGTTCGGCTGGACTCTTGTCCGACCGCGTGCACTTTTCCAGCCGACTTCTTGTCTGTTGCTACCGGAGTCGCCTTCGTGGTAGATGCTGACGCATCATCCTCTACTCGGATGTGCTCATTGATGCGCTGCATGAGCTGGCCCATGGATGTCGGCTGGTGCATGGTAAGCGAGTCCCGCAGTCTATGTCCGACCGGGAGACCACGCTTGTATTGAGTGATCGCAAGGTTGACCGGGCAATCTAAGATCTCGTTGAAGGTCTCCCAATATCTTGAGTTGTATGCCTTCAATGTGTCGCTCGGTTCCATCTTGACACTCAGTAGGTGATCAACTTCCTTTGGTGTTTTGGTGTTGGTTTTGAAGCGCGTCACAAAGGCTTCAGCCAACTGATGCCATATTTCTATGCTCCCCTCCGACAACCTCTCAAACCATTTCAAGCCCAGTTCGCCTAAACTTGACGGGAAGATAGGGCACATAAGTGCGTCATTCTGCCTATGTCCGGCCATGACCTGTCGGAAGTGGCTTACATGCATGTAGGGATCGGTTTTTCCGTCGTAGAGCGTGAATTTAGGCTGGTGGAAGCCTGCCGGAAGCGGTGTTGTTTCTATCTCCAGGGAGAAAGGGGTGGCGCTCAGCCTTGCCAAGTCTGTATCTGGAAGGAGTGGCGTTGCTAGATGAGGTGGAGGCATTCCGGCCTCCTCGCTGGCGTGAACCCCATAAGATAACCGCTGGAACGCCGGCACCCTCTGAGCCTCTCGCCAGCGAGCCCTTTTCTTCAAGACTGCCCGCAAATCTTCCGAACGAGCGGAATAGGAGTACCTCGACGTCGTCGCCGGACGTGAGGGCTGGTAAGTGCTATCCTGCACGCTGGACTTCTCTGCACGCACATCGGAATCACCAACATTGTAACTTCTGGTAATAGAAATGGACGGAGTGTGCTACTGACTCTGACTGCCTGAACGGCGGGGTTGGGTGCGCTCACTGTGGTCTCCCACTCCAGCTACACCCTTCCCTTTGACATGCCGCTCCAGCTCCTCCATCTCCGCCGCCATATGTCGGATGGCGGTGTCCTGGTCCCTTAACTTGTGCTCCAGACGCCTGGCATGTGATTCTCTCCGCCGCCGATGATCGTCCGGACTCCGAGAATGACCATAGCTTCTTCCGCGCTTATCCCGCGCGTCTCCCGACTGTCCTTCGGGGAAGGTCTCCAGGCCCGCCATTGGAGGGATGGCGGGGTGTCCTTCTCTCCGTCTGCCTGACTCCAGGGTAACTCCATCTATGGCGGACAACGGAATCTCGTCGTTGTTTGCCATGGACGGCGATTAGACGAGTGTGGAAGACAAGGTTTTGTCTGCAAAGTTCCCACAGACAGCGCCAATTGTACGGGGAGCAAATATTCAGGCAAGCCCGTACTCCTTTCTTCCAAGCTCCGTTTCTGTCCGATCACCTGCGTGCACAACAGCGGTGTGTGGCCGGAAAACCCCTCCGACGATCAAGTTAGCACACACCTGAGGGTAGAGAGAGAGGGAGGAGAGAGAGTTGAGTGTAAGTGTTTCTTACCAAAAAAAATGTTCGTCCTCGTATGGGGGGGCGCAGACATGCTTATATACCCTCTGCGCCCCAAATCTACACTCAGTGATCTCTCGACACGTGGTATTACTATCCCATCTATCAGCACAAATCTTGCTAAACATCACCTAACCCAACTGCCAGCCCACTCTACTGGGAGCTCGGCAGCCGGGCTGCATCATCTCAGCTATCAGCGGCCATGCTGCACTTTATGCCCAAATGTTCCCATAGCCAAGCTCAAGAAGGACCGAGCTCGGTTGCATTCCGGCATAGCCGAGCTCGGGACAACTCATGCTGGTTTACTGTCGGCCTTCCTGCTGAGCAAACTCATGAACCGCGGAGCACCCACGCCTTGCCTGGCGCCGGACATCTCACTTGACCGGCTTCTATACCATGAAGCCAAGTAGCTCGGTCCAACCACACCTTGCCTTAACCGAGCAGATCCTTTCAGGACAGGGCCAAACCACCTCGGCCCAACCTTGTTCGGCCCAAATCTGTCGGGCCCAATCCCAGATCATAAATCTCCCTCTCAGCGATTATTAGAATTGCTCTTACAGAGAATTGGCAATCCACAATTGCTCTGAATCTCCGTTCAATTTGGGATAGAGATACATCCATCCAAACAACACTACACTAAATTCCAAAGTCAGCGAGATATTTTTAACTTTCCACATCAATAATAATTTCCCATCAATTCAAATAAACTCAGTCATCTAGACCAGCTCAAAAATAAAATATAACAATAAATGAATAGCTATTATTGGAACATGATTTTGTCAACATACTCATAAAGTGCGTGATTCGTCTCAATAAAATCAAATAAAATTCTAAAGTGTATTGTCTCTATTTAAAATTATGAACCAATTATTTTGGATAATAAAATTTTAAATTTTGTAATGTCTGTGAACGAAATTTCACTCGCTATCTTTGCAAAAGAACTAGGAAGTATTCGAAGAATCCAAAGAACAGCCACACCAATTCACCAACAATTGACGACAATATGTGATCCAAGCAAAACAAAAGCATGACAAAGTTTAAATTAAACAAAAATTAACAAAATTATTGCCAAAAAAAATTAGATAAAAAATTCGGACACTAAAATTAGATTTAAACCACAAGTCAATTAAACAAAGTCTTCAAATGAAAAAAGAGCAATGAATTCAAAAATGTATAAAGAAATAATAATAAATAAGTAAACAATGAATTTTATAAAGTAACTAGAGCACAAAAAATAGATTTAGGGCAGAGAGAGAGGACTCACCGTCGGTGATACGATACTGCACCATTACAATTGAACTTTCCGCCCGTTCCTTTTGCTTCTCAGTTAAGAGTTTTATTTGTAATTAGGAATAGCCAAGGGGAAAATACAAGTCAGTGGGTTTTTTCAAAATTAATTACATATTAATGATATATTTTATAAATATTAATAATTAATATTATAAAATTTTCCATATATTTGAATTATTAATATTATTTTAAAACCTACTGACTGTAGATTCCATGCACTGGAAATTAAATTAATAAGATTTTGTTATTTACAAACTTCATCGATTATATTTTATAATTAAATTTGTACCCCTAAATTTTTTTGGGCCTTTTGTGTTGTGAGTTTACGTGGGTGGTTCTATTTGTACTCAAATATTAACTTAGTATGTCCAATTAAAATTTTAAAATTTTACTTCTTATTATATCATAATGTTAATTTATTAATAAGGACAATCTACATTAAATCCTAAAATAAATATTTTTTTTTCTTATGCTACGCCCTAATTACTTATTTATATTTTTCATATTCAAGTCTCTTTATCTTCTTTCTAAAGTTTTAATTATTTTTTCTTTATCTTCTTCATCACCATTTTTATCAACATCATTATTTCTTATTGTGTTTTTATTTACAAATAGAATAAAATTTGAATAAAATCAAATAATAAATGAGAATAATAATAATTTTTTTAAAACAATCCATCACTCAATTATGTGTGTATTCAACACTTTATATCACCTGAAACAAAGCGTAATTGAATTTCATGTCGCTGAACACAAACACTCTCTTAACCATCTTTTCTTCGCTCAAATTTTCATTTACAGCTACTTGCAAGTTGCAATATCAAATCTAACACCGCCTAGAAATTAGCATTCATCCCCAATTCCATATGCCTTGCAAACTCAAATTTTCGATATCAAATCGTCTCCTTTGACCATCTGAAGCTTCGGGTTTTCGCTAAATGTAATGAGTTTCCTTTCCAAAGCTCTTCACTTGGTTCTGAAACCAACACACCAAGAGCAACAGAGACTTCCATTGGAATGCCTTCCATACTACTCAATACATCACAGACTGCTAAATAATTCTTTAACTTCCCCTTGTTGGATATATCATCCACCATTCTCTTCCATTGAAGCTCTACAACTTGCTCACCATCTGCATCATTAAACATGGAAGATATTATTTAAGAATTTTTAAATGGTGTAATTTCAGATTTTTGATTTGTTTATTATTTGGGTGTATTATAAATTATTATTTTTATCTTAAAGGGTAATTTGTGAAAAGACATAGCATGTATTGAAAATAAATTATAATCTTATATAATTTAATAAGGAATACTGAAAAATTGAATAATTTTTTAAATGCAAATAGAATCACTCATATTATATTGGATTAAAAATATTTCGGACCCTAATTTTTGTAAGAATTTGCGGGCCCAAGATGGCCGGCCTTGATTGCTTCAAACGTAGGTCAACCTGATTGCTAGAGCAAACTAATGGCTCCAATCAAAGAAAGATGAACCCAAAAAATTCCAACAGTTATGTAATGATTATCTTTCATTCAAGTCTTTAATTTCCTACCCCACCCCCCAAAAAAGAAGTCTATAATTTGAATCCATTTTTATTTTGTAAGGAAAAAAAAAATGACATGTTGAATAAATTGCTTTAAGAAATGTTCGATATTGCATAAAAAGAAATGTGCCGCAATACGTTTTGAACTTTCAAATCATAATCAAGCCATTTCCGCCATAATCTCATCATGTTTGCATACACCCATATTCCAAATGTTTATCCAAATCAACCTAAAAGAAAAGAAAATTTTATTTTTTTAGAAATATATATTTTAAAGTTTCAAAGAAACATTAAACTAGTAGAATTTTTTAATATAATTTTTTTTTTTAAATACTTTTGCAAATTTAGTCTTACAATGTTTTTGTTCAAATTCATCAACTTCACATTTAAACCAACTTCAATCCAATGTATTGAGATGGAAAATGGAGCTGTTTGTATTAATGTCCAGAAAATGATTTTTGGGTTAGCAAGCACCATAGATTGTTTCTTGGATTAGCGCACCCACAATAACGAGTCTGACAAATCATTTCACAAATGAAATTTAAAATCTTAACTAATACGTGACCATGTATTAACCTTAAACAGTTGAATTATAAGATTGAGTAACCTTGAGGGTTATCCTAAATGGTTAGTGGGTATGCTCTCCACACAAAAATTTATTGTGAATTCCCTAGTCCCAGCATGACCTAAGAGGAGACTAGTTGATGTGCGCGTAAGTTCTTACCATTGAACCAAAAAGAATAAAGTAAAAAAAATTATAACATTTAGTGACTTGTTCTGGTCTAGTAAAAGACAAAAGACGATTACTGGAGAAAAATTAATGCGGAAAATTCTTATCCAAATCTTTTAAACCTTTTTTGCTTGGAAAAATATCCTTGTGCCAAAAAAAAAAAAAAACAAAATTCTTATCCAAGGTTGGCAAAATTTTAAAGCTCTACACATCAATACTTTTCCATGAATTCAAATGACTCAGTCAGCTATTGGCCCATGGGTGGCCGAGGAGACCAAACAAATTAAGCTCGTTCATGATGTGAATGTCTAAGTAGATGAGAAGGAAAATACTGATGAGTAATTCAAAGAAAGTGGCCATCTCATGAAGATCCTAGGACATATCTATTGAAGAATAAAAGCAAAGAAGACTTTTAGTACTTGCAAAAAGTGCATATATGATGTTTAATTTTTGTGGTGACAATGACCTGAAGTACTTTGTCAAGCCCATCCTGTACTTTTCGTCATGTGTTGAACCAGAAAGCTTGTCATTAGTGATTATTATACGAGGCAACGTAGAAACTTGCTTAACCAAAGTATGAAAATCATTTCCTAACTTGAGAAAATTAAGACATTCTTAATGTGGCATTGTCAACAGGTTGTTAAGAAAGACTAGACCTATTTCGATGATGCTGTTGTTTATTTTTCAAACACAGCCTACAGAGTTTTCTTGTTCTTCCTAAATTGCTCCTGCAGCTTAGAATGATATATACAACTGCAAAACTATCTCATGTCTAGACAGCTAACTCTACCCATGTATTTACCTAGGATGCTTCTGCAGCCTATGTTAGCATGGGTTTTGGGAGCAGCTGTTCTTGCTGCTGCTACTGTTGCTGCCGCTGCTGAAACCTCATCTGGTTGCCCAACTAGTTGCGGTGACATTAACGTCACATACCCATTTGGCACAAAGGAAGGATACTACATGGAAGAACATTTTCATGTTACTTGTGACCACTCCTCCGACCCTCACAAGCTGTATTTAAATACAAGTGAGGGTAGCATAGAGATCACAGACATACTTCTTTCTGGTGAATTATACATATCATCCTCGATAGCTCTTGATTGCTACAACAAACATGATTGCTACAATAAACAGGGTCTTCAGGTTTCCAACAATCAAATCTCAGTCAAATCCGGCAAATTCCCCATCTCAATCACCCCAAAAAAGTTCATAGCCATAGGCTGTGACACCTATGGTGTTATTGAGGGTTTTGAGGGACAAAACTATAGCATGGGTTGCTTCTCACAATGTGACAGTATTGACAACGTGATCAACGGCTCTTGTTCTGGAATTGGCTGCTGAGAGAAAAGTATCCCAAAGGAAGTGACGAGTTTCAAATTCAATGTCAGTAGCCATGACAACCATACTCGTGTTTGGGAGTTCAATCCGCGTAGTTATGCTTTTGTAGCCGAGGAAACTAATTATACCTTATCTTCTATAGATCTTGCAAACTTACAAAATAGATCAATGGTACCAGTGGTGCTTGATTGGGCAGTAGGGAACCAAAGATGTGATGAAGCCAAAAAAAATCCAAATAGTTTTCTTGCAAGGCTAATAGCAATTGTTATGACTTTGACAATGGTCCTGGGTATCACTGCAATTGCCCCCACGGATATGAAGGGAACCCTTATTCTCCTAGTGGTTGTACAGGTAACAACAACTATGTTGAAAGCTTTCAATTTCTTCTTAACATTGATGCTATGATTTATATACTGTAGCTATCGAATTTGACATCAAAGATCAAACTTGGTGGTTCTCTGTTTCAGATATTGATGAGTGCATTATTTCAAACCCAAGCCCTTGAAACATCACAGGCCACAATTTACCTGGCATATATAGTTGTTCTTGTCCGGAGGGCTATGAAGGTGATGGAAGAACAGATGGATCTGGTTGCAGTCCAATTCCAGATTCCAACAACCTTCCCTTGATTAAGATTGCACTCGGTATGTGTAGACACCCCATTTTTTATCGTCCTCAAGACTTGGACGTCATCGCTTGAATACCCGATGATTGTGCTCGCTTGTGTTCATTTTGAGTCCCTAAAAGTCTCGGCTGAGCACCTTGCCTTGGAGCCTCTTATCTTGTCTGTTTTGTACTTGGTTGTGGACCAAGAGCATGTTTCTTTGCTTCTGGAGGAGAGGGTGGCCTGTCAGCCATCCCCTTAGCCTGCCGGCCATGACTTGTGCCTGCTGGCCACCAGTGGTGGCCGGTCGGCCATGTTGACAGCCGATCGGTCGGCCATCAATGATGGCCGATCGGTTACATTGATGGCCGGTCGACCACCAATGATGGCCGACGGTCATTTTTCTCATTTTTCAGATATTTATTTGCTAGCTGTGCCAGCTATTGATTACTGATGCTCATCTCCATACACGTGTATGGAGGGATGAAAGCAAGCCTTTGGCTTGTATTTCTATATAAGGGGAGGTCTCTCCCCCATTTGAAGGGTTAGAAATTTTGTGAGCAAAATTTCCTCTCTTTCTCTCTAGAATCCTCTTTCTCTCCCTATTTTGTGCTTGAAAGTGGGAAATCTCTACACATTTGCACTAAGACCCTTAGCCAAACACCTTCACCTTGGAGCTGAGGTTCTTGGAGGTCTTGTTCGAGCTTCTAAGAGTGGTTTTAGCTCATAATTTTTGTTATTCGTTGCTGTGCTTCAAAGGTATAAGGCTTACCCATTTTAAGCTTTTGTTTTAGTTACTTGTTTGGCCACCTTTGCATGTTATTTCGAGGCTGGTTTTAACCTATAAAAAAAACTCTATTTTTAAGGTTACAAATGATGGTTTGAGGTTTGTTTTGGAGTTAGGGGTGGTCCACCCTCTTTGTAGCTTGTTTGCTTGAGCATTGTGCCTTTTTTTCAAAGCTTCTAAAACAACTTTATGGGCTCTTTTAATCACTGAATTCCAGGGAATTTCAATGGTAAAAACTTGGATTTGAGGTCCAAAAATGGAAGGTTAGCCTCCCATCCTTCTCTCTCTCTTCCATACCTAGTTAGCATTACAAAGTGGCATGTTTTTGTGGCTTGTGTTAGCTTGTTTCAAGCATGTTTTAGGCTCTTTTTTGACATGTCTCAACTCTGTTTTTGGTTGGTTGGAGCACTTGTTGCTTGTTTTTTGCACTTGTAGTGCAATTATGCTTACTAGTCTAGCATGCCTAATGAGTTAGCCTATTATTCTAGCTTGTGTTAGCTTGACTCCAGCACATTTTAGCTACTGTTTTGACATGCTTTAAATCTGTTTTGGGTCGGTTAAGTCCTTTGAGGCTTGGTTTGCATGGCTGTAGTGTAATGGTCTTCACTAGTCCAATGTTTTTAGGCTTTGAGCATGAAGTATTTGAGTTGTTTGCATGTTGTAGCATCATTTAATATGTGATTTCAGTGCATATATCTCTGTCACACTCTCACTTATTCCACTCCTTCATTGCTTTTGAGAGTTGTGTTTTGAGCTTTGCTTACGAGCCAACATGTGCGCATGATTTTTTTTTGCCTTTATGCTTCTATCTCAGCATGTTTAGGCCATTGTTTTCGCATGTTTAAGCTCTGTCCAGAGCTAGTTTGGTCATTTAAGCTTGATATTGCATGCCTCTAGTGTAATGATCTTCACTAGTTTGATGCCTTCGGCCTTTGAACATGTTGTGCATGTGTTGCTTGCATGTTGTAACACTATTTTTCATGCCATTTCAGCATTGAAAAGTCTGCAACCTCCCTTCATTCTTCACTTTTCATTTTGCTTTGAAAGCGGTCTTAAGCCCCTTGTTGGCTTGAGTGTGAACTTGAGGCTCTCATGCCAAATGGTTTTTACCCTCTCTTGAGGGTTCCTCCTAACCAACAACACGAGGCCTCTTTCATGCTCAAGACACTTGTGTCTTAGGCCATCTTTCCAATTAGAGGACATTCATCTTGGACTTAACCAACTAAAGAATGGTTTGGTAGTGCTAAAATGAGTAAATGAAATGAACCAACTAAAACTTGAGCAAGATAAGCATATTTGTGTTGCATTGCATGTGTTTGGATCAGACGTTAATCCAAACACAAGAAATGTGGGACCTTTCATACTCAAAGTGATGAAACGTGTCACGTTTCTTGGTCGCCGTCACCCTTTATCATGCATGATAGGGTGGTGGTTCTTTGAGTCTTATGTGTGCATTCATTAAGCTTGTACAAGCTTGGTTCTTTGGCCATCATGCATGAAAATGCTGGTTGATAGCTTGAGAGCCAAGTGCTACACTCCTTTGAGCTTGAGAAATGATGAGGAGGGTGGCAGTACACACATTCCTTGAAAAATACATTGTTTTGTCTTTGTTGCTCTCTGTTGCAGCATAAACAAAATTTTGGAAAAATGGGGTGGCCGACCAGCCATTAAACTAGCCGACCGGCCAGTGTTTGTGGCCGACAGCCACCTTTTGTGGCCGACCAGCCACCAGTCCATTTTTGTCCAAAGTGTTCCTGTTTTGGAGCAAAAGCAGTCTGGAATGTTGGTTCGGTGTTCAGCAATCAAGGCGAGTGCAAACAGAGGTAGCCGGTGGCAAGGCAATGGACTTTCGGGAAGGAAGCAACTGAGCATGCATGTCTCCCTCGCCCGCGAGGCCACTTTATTGCTTTATTAGCTAGTTGTAGTTGATTAATACATGTGTTGTAATTAATTAGTTTAATTCGTTTGTAATATTTTAATTAGCTTAGCATAGCTAGTTATTCAATTGTGTTGTAATAATTAATTAGCTTAGAATAGTTAATTAGTTTCGTTTTGTAATAATTAGCTTAGCTGAGTTTAGCTTAGCTTATTTATTCAGACCCTCCTTTGTGAGGGCGCAATGTTGTAATAAGTGTGCGTGCGTGTATGCATATCTTCCAACCCCACGTCTTTCTTCCTTTTATTTACCCGCTTTCGATGGTTAGTTTAGGGTCACATTTCGATTAGCATACCTTATCCTCGCATGTTTGCATCATTCATTTGTATTGCATGCACCGAGGCTCGGCGCATCATTCAAACTGCATCGTTATTTCAATACACTTTCTTGAATACGTGTTTAAAAACATGCTATCAAAGTGTTACAAATGCCATATTAGTAGCTGAGCCTATTAATTTATATTGCATGTGTTGCATTAGGCATCTTAACATAGTTAGGATCATACATATTTCTAACTATCTTTTCTTTTGGCTCGGAGTACACTGTAAGTTTTACGCTTTAGCATACTTGCATGAGTGTGAGTGTTGCCATGATAGCATGCTTGCCATGAGGCTATTTGCTTAAGTGATTAACTGCATGAATGCCTATGGGTGGAGGCTTTGTTGCTTGAATTGAAACAATTCATCAAATGTGCATTTTAAACCCACTTTGCGAAGTGGCAAATCATGTTTTAAAGCCCATCATGTTTGATAGCAAATCTGCGTTTTAGCCCATTTGAGGGTGGCAACTTCAAACCATTTTCGAAAACAAACATGAGTTGAAATGTTCCAATTCTTGTGATTTAGTCTATACTTGTATGTGTGCGTCACATAGTAAGGTTAGCTAATAACCGGAATAAGAACACATATGTTTATAAAATAACATATCATGTTTAGTAGAGGCCGATCCTTTGATCGGGCGAGCGGGGGTGCTTATTTCAGGACCTTCCCCTCTCGTATCCAAGTTCTTGAGCCGAGGCAACTTTGGTGATGACGGACATGTGGCCTTTGGCACGAGTCAGGGTTTCCTAAATTTTTCAAAATAAAATATTTAGGTAGCAACTCTGTAATCTGGCAAAGCAGTCCAGTTTTGGCATTATTTGATTTAAAATCTGATTTTTCAAAATGATTTGCTAGATTGGACTCTTTGGTGTTTATCGGTTTCACATTGCACTTTGTGAGACTAGATTTAGAACCGTGACAAGAGATCGAACTGTGGGACCCATTCGAGCTCTCCGAAAGGGGGCGCGAAAAAAGTCGAGTCCACAGTTTCTGGCGACTATGCTGGGGATTTAGAGAACTTGACTCGAACTCATGATATGTTGTTTCATCTACACTTATGTGCTTCTTTGCATTGCATTTGCATTGGTGTGCCTAAATCATTGTGTTTGCCATCTGCTATTCCTGAACGGTTTACCGGAGGCTTGCTTGGAAAAGCGTGCCATAAGACTGACCAGTTGCGGGCTCTGCCACGATGGGAACACAAACCTTGGATATGGACCACCGCCGTACCGCTTGATCCTGCTTTCACTTCTCAGTGTTAGGACCGAGAGGTATATTAGGTGGTCTTGCTAAGGCACCCTTTTTGACCAATTGACCTAGTTGCATATCGGAAGCCATAGAGACTATTCCAAACTAGGACAGGTTGCTCACCCGATTGCAGGATTGTATGAAACCGCATGCGTGCGTAGTGAACCCCTAGCTCCTGACGAAACTAAGACAGGGAAACCCTACCCCATCATAGGGGTGTTTTGGCTTTCACTTGCTTGATATGTGCTGTTAGGGTGCGTCTCTACAAGAATGTATGTATTAGCTGTAAGTCAGGGTACCAGCCTGAGGGTATTAGTTTTGAGGCAGAGAATTCAGGGGCATAATTAGTGTTTGAGTATAGATTGTCCAGCTTATGATTTCAACTGTGTGTTATCTCTATCTAAGCCGAGGTGCTGTGCGTTTGTTGATTGTTATTTACTTTTTTTGCTTTATTTTCTTTTTGCAATGTAGTGTTTTACAATTGCTTCCGACGAGGCAAATACCCCCCGAGCACTCTGGACTAGGGTTAGGAGGATTCACCGATCTGAGGATATTATTGGAGGACAACCAATGTTGGCTTCACTACCATCGATTACAAGACGGAGGACAGTCAGGCATAGATCACCGGTTCAACAGTCACCAGTTCAGCGGCCATTATCTATTTCACTTGTGCGCAGTTGGGCCCAGTTTTCTACTCCCACCTCAGGAAGAGATTATACACTTGGTCAGACAGATCAGCACTCCTCAGATAGTATGGAGGATATGATGCGTCAACTCCAACAAACTATCGAGGCCATGCAGTGGGATACAGCTCGCCAAGCAGAAGTTACCACTCACCAAACAGAGGTTGTAGCCCAGCAGGCTGAACTAATTACTACACTTCAACAGCAGCAACAACCACCATAAGTAGCAGCTTCTGCTTCGCACCCACCCCCACCTAGGGTTCCAATACCCGGGGATACAGCTAATGTCCAGGAGAATACAGACATTCCAACAGGGCCAGTTCCACCTCAAACTTCCAAAGCACCAGCCTACCCAACGGACGCACCGTTCCAATTTGAGGTCAATCCTACTGCTTTGAAAGTGACCAAGCTCGAGAAACTATTCAAACAAGCTCAGGGAGTCAACTTGATCCCAGATATAGAGGATGGCTACACAGATTCGGCGGTGACATTGCCGGATAGATTTAAAATGCCTCACATAGACCACTTCGACAGTTCGGGAGGTCCCATGGTCCACTTGAGGCTATTTTCAGACATTCTGCGGCCAATGGGCTTGACTAGAATGCAGAAGCTATTCGTCTTTGGCCGGACCCTGTCGGGTATTGTGGCTATCTGGTATGCTAAACTGGAGAATTTTGTGAAAAGGAGCTGGGAAGAGATGGCTAAGGCTTTTATCGCCCAATATTCTTACAATACTCAAATTGAGGTCACAACTCGTGATCTCGAGGCTACTCGGCAAGAACCGAAGGAGGGCTTCTCCGACTTCGTCACTCGGTGGAGGGCCAAGGCCTCCATGATGACAACTCGACTAGCTGAGAAGGGCCAGATAAGAATGGTCGTTCGTAATCTGTAACCGAAGCTGCTGCAGAAGATGATTGTCTTACCCTTACCTACATTTGCTGACCATCATGAGATAGGGGTACAGATAGAGGACGGGATGAAACAGGGTCTGATTGACCATGAAAAAGAGCAGCCTAAGAGGGCGTTTACACGTAATTCAAATGCGGCTACGAGTAGCAACGCAGCTGCGAGAACTTCTGACGTTGGTATGGTCACTACCGCACCAAAAAGAGCCACACCCTTTACCGGCACATCCGGAACCACCTCACAACCTACAAAGTACCCACCTAAAGGTCAGAGGACTTTCACCTCACTCTACATGTCTTTGTCTGTGGCCTTGAGGGTCCTGATTAGAAAAGAGCATTTGAAGCCCTTGGAACCACGTCCATTGCCAAATCCCCTCCCTCCTACACGCAACCCAGCTAAGCATTGCGCCTTCCACCAGCAGCATGGTCATGATTCCGACCTCTGCTTTAGATTCCATCATGAGATTCAAGATCTCATTGACAACAAAGTGATAGCGCCTCTTGAGAAGCCAAATGTCACTACAAATCCCCTTCCCCCACATAACCAACCCCCTCCTCCACCTAGGCAAGTAAACCTTATCCAAACAATGGCCGTCTCATACGACCCCAGCATATACATCACCCCCTCCCACCTGCTTAAGATGGCATTGTTCATCCCAGAAAGCACAAACTTGTGCATGATGAGCACGTCCATATCCCAACCCGAACCCGTAGTGGTGGTTGTGGTAGAAGAAGGCATGCCTGAGGGCTTCGTGACCTTAACTGAGAAAGCATACAACCCTTGCTGTTACATTATGCCAACTAGCCAGGCCAAGCCGATGGTGGAATTACCGATGGGGATGGAGGTAAATGTAGTCCGGGAGAACGGGCCAATCCAGGGGCTGGATGACTTAGCAGAGCTTGAGGAGGACATCAGTAATCTGCAGTTCTTTGATGAACAGGATCTGGGAAATGTACAGATCGGCTGGTTTGACATGAACGGATCAACAGATAATACATGGTGGCTTGGTGATGGGCTGGATGTTGATGAGGGGTCTCAATCAAAGTAGGGACAATCAAAAATAGGAACTTCTGCAACAACCGGAACGGTCGACAACAAGGGGAAGTTGCCGGAGAGCACCGGTACTGAGAATTTTGCTCGGGAATTGAGCAGCGTTTGTACAGCTGATACAGAACAGGAGGCCGCGCTGAAGCGGTTCGAACAAGAGAGAATTGAGAATGATCAGAAGGCTAGAAAAGCCAAAGGCCCTGCGGGGATAGAATGTGTTGTGAACACGAGAACAGTTACGGCGGAACCGGACAGTTGTTTGTCGGTTGCTGAAGGAATGTGGTGGAAAGACGATGATTTGCATCTCGTCCACATGGATGAGGACTGGGGACAGAATCTGCCAGATGATACATGGTATGCCGAGGAAGTTGATCACATGACTCGGAGTGGGCGGTATTTTAAGCCACCACACCTGGACCAACCAGAAGCGTCAGGGAAAGACAAGGAAGCAGAGAAATAGAAAGATAAACTGTTAGAGGAGGAAGCTGTACTGAAGCAGCTGAAGAAGATTCAAGCGGACATCTCCATCTGCGGATTGCTCATGGCCTCACGGGTGCATAGACAAGCCGTCCTATTAGCAATAGACAAGACTAAGCTCTCTATTGACACAACCCCTGAGTAGTTAGTGCGACTGGTGTTCTCAGGTGGTGCCTCACCGACTTTAACTTTCACAGATAAAGAATTGCCGCCTGAGGGCTCTGAACACAACAAGCCACTCTACATCTCAGTGGAATGTAAAGAGAAGTGGATACCAGTTGTCTTGGTGGATACGGGATCTGCAATTAACGTGTGTCCATCGTGCACGGCCTATGCTATTGATTTAAAGCCGGCAAATTTCGCACCAATAGCCCAGGTGATTCGGGCTCATGACAATACAAGTCGGGAAGTGATTGGGACAATTTGGGTTAGAACTCAGGTTGGCCCGGCACAACAGGACATTGAGTTCCATGTTCTGGATGTTCTAGCCACTTTTAATTTATTCATTGGACGGTCGTGCCTGCACCAAGTGAAAGCTGTCGCTTCCACTCTGCATTAGATGCTGAAGTACCCACATGGGAAGGGGGTAGCTATTATTTTTGGGAACTCTTCAATACATTCGCCATCGAAGGTTACTACACAAGTTTTGGAAATTGTGCACGACGAGGATGATGTCTTTTTGTCTGGGTTTACCTTGGCCGAGGCCCAGGTAGTGTAGGATATTCTGGTTGTTGATAAGGGAATGTATGTCAGTGCACAATCTGTCAACCTCATTAATAAGCTTCAACGTGTACCTGGAATGGGATTGGGAAGGAGCGGCCGGAAGGGCGTCGTTGCATTGGCCAAAGTGCCGCACAACCCTTATACCTTTGGTCTAGGTTATACACCTACCAAAGAGGATTGGGTAAGGAAGGGAAAGGAAATGGCCATAAGAGCCAAGGCTAAGCAAGCCGGGAAGCACTATGAGTTAGTGCATAGACCTATTCAAGGAACCCTGAACAGCCGCTTTGTCCGGGAGGGGAAAGATTTCCCGTTTTGTGACTTTCCGGAGCCATGGATGAATTCTGAGAAGCAGCGTTTGCCCGGCTTTGAGATCTTTTTCGATCTATAGTTGCAAGGGGATAAAGTTGTAGAAGAGCAGACTGACCTACCAGCTAAGGTTGAATAGTGCAAAGAGGATGAGTCCAATGGCACAGAACTCGAGATAGAAGCAGCGCTGGCTTGTCTCCTCTCGGATCCTTAGATCACACCAGAGAACTTGGGGGGTGACTTCTCTATTTCCATGATTGGGGATCAAACGGCTATGGGCCCTTCTTCCGGCATTTTGGATGCATCTATCGAACCCTCCCTCATTTGGCAGTTTGATGAGGGCTTTTTGTCCAGCAGTTCTGGGTCAGGTAGTGAACTAGAATCTAATTCCACAGAGTCTGCGGAGTCAGAATCAGATTCGAGTTCTTCTGAGTCAGAGTCCGGTATTCCTGGGGTTGATAACCCGGATGCCGTTGTTTTGTCCAGGTCGTCTTTTTCATTTTCTTTTGAGTTGGTTGTAACCAAAGAATCAGACAAAAGGGAAGTTATGAATGAGAATGGTACCGCTGCTACTTTTGAGTACTTTTATGTGCCACTTGTTTACTGTATTAATCAGGACTTTCAAAACTTTGATAGAAACGATGAGGAAGAAATTCCTCCGATTTTGAAACATTTGATTGATCGAGAGGAGGAGAGGTTTGTAAAACCTTTGGTTGATGAAATCACTTCAATTAATGTTGGTACTGAGAAGGATCCGCGTCTGGTCCAAATCGGGTCCACGTTGTCTTCGGAGGAACGTGAGCGCTTAGTCACTTTATTAAAAGATTTCAAAGATGTTTTCGCGTGGTCCTACGAAAACATGCCTGGAATTGATCTTGAGATTGTACAATACCAGATCCCTCTTGACCCTGAGGCCCGACCTGTCAAGCAGAAGCTTCGAAGAATACGCCCGGATTGGGCTCTGAAAATCAAGGAAGAGGTCACCAAGTAGATTGGTGCAAGGTTCCTGTTAGTATCTGAGTATCCTACTTGGTTGGCCAATATTGTTCCGGTGCCGAAGAAAGATGGTAGAATTCGGGTACGTATGGATTTCAGAGATCTGAACAAAGCCAGTCGGAAGGACGACTTTTCTCTGCTGCATATCGACGAATTAGTGGGCTTCACCATGGGGTATGCATTGCTTTCCTTTATGGACGGGTTTTCCGGGTACAACCAGATCTTGATGGCACCCAAAGATAGGGAGAAGACTGCCTTCACCACTCTGTGGGGAACCTACTGCTATAGGGTGATGCTGTTCGGTCTGAAGAATGCTGGGGCAACTTATCAATGGGCTGCAACTACGATCTTGCATGATATGATCCACAAAGAGGTCGAGGTGTACGTAGACGACATGATTGTCAAGTCCAAGGAAAGAGAGGGCCACTACACCACCTTGAAGAAATTTTTTCAACGGATCAGAGAATATCGGTTGTGACTGAATCCTTAGAAATGTACTTTTGGCGTCACAATAGGGAAAATGCTGGGGTTCTTGATTACACAAAGGGGCATTGAAGTCGATCCTTCCAAAATCAAGGCCATACTAGAAATGCCACCACCAAGGACTGAAAAGAAGGTGCGAGGCTTTCTGGGTAAAGTGCAATTCATAAGACGGTTTATTGCAAAATTAACCTTGACTTGTGAACCACTATTTGGTCTCCTAAAGAAAGGAAAGAAATTCCAATGGTATGACCGATGCCAAGTTGCTTTCGAGCAGATCAAGCAGTATCTACAGAACCCACCCGTGTTGTCACTGCCAGAGCCAGGGAAGTCGTTGATTTTGTATATGTCAGTAACCGACACGACAATGGGCTGCATGCTTGCACAGGAATCTGAGGATAGAGTGGAGAAGGCCATCTATTACTTGAGTAAGAAGATGCTGGAATACGAGACCCGTTACACTCTGCTCGAGAAGGCTTGTTTGGCCTTGGTATGGGCTACCAGGAAGTTGAGACACTACCTGTTAGCTCACTCCGTAATTCGGGTTTCGAGATTGGATTCCATCAAATATCTCTTCGGGAAACCAGCACTTACAGGTAGGCTAGCCCGTTGGTTGCTTCTCCTCTCCGAATTTGATTTGAAGTATATGACTCGCAAGTCTGTGAAAGGAAGAACGGTAGCGGAGTTCCTAGCCGATCACCCAGTGGAGGGAGACGAAGCAGTAGAGTATTTGTTCCCAGATGAGGACATTCTGCAGGTCAAAGAAGAGATTTGGACTATGTACTTTGACGGAGAGTCTAATCAGTACGGGTATGGGATAGGGATGTTGCTGATAGCACCCGACAATTCTCACATACCCTTAGCTTTCAAACTCCGATTCAAGGTATCGAACAACGAAGCAGAATACGAGGCATGTATCGCTAGCTTGGAAGCCGCCCTGGAACTAGGGCCAAAACGGTTGGACGTCATTGGGGACTCGAACCTGGTTATGTCTCAAGCGAAAGGAGACTGGAAGGTTAAAGAAGAAAGGATGAAAATCTATCACCAAACCCTGGACGTTTTGATTCCCAGGTTTGAGAAGCTAACCTTCACACATCTGTTAAGAGAAAGCAATAGGTTCGATGATGCTTTATCAACTCTATCTTCCATGATAGACATCCCTTTGGGAGTCCGGATGCATCCAATCATTATCGAACAGAGGTATGTGCCGGCTTATGAGTTAATCGCCGCAATAGATGAAGTACAAGATCAGAACCCCTGGTATCATGACATCTGGAACTTTTTGGAAAATGAGGCTTATCCACTAGGGGCAAGTGCCAAAGATAAAAGGGCAATACGACGAATGGCTGCTCAGTTTATCATCTGCGAGGGTAAATTGTATAAACGGGGCCATCTGGGAATGCATAAATTGTGTGTTGATGCAGAAGAATCGAAGCGCCTAATGGAGCCATCCACGAAGGAGAGTGCGAATCGCACATGAGTGGAGTGATGCTAGCTCGGAAATTCTCAAACAGGGTTACTACTGGTCAACCATGGAGGAGGATTGTACTGGTTTTGTTCGGCGATGCTACAAATGCCAGATCTATGCAAATTGCATGAACATCCCGCCGTCGAAGCTGTACAACATGACTTCACCGTGGCCATTTTCAGTCTGGGGAATTGATGTTATTGGGGCAGTTACTTCGAAAGGGTCAAACGGGCATGAGTATATCCTAGTAGCAATAGACTACTTTACAAAGTGGGTCGAGGCCCAATCCTACGCTGTGCTAAAAGCGTCGCATGTAGCCAAGTTCATCAGGAATAACATCATCTGTCGCTATAGGGTCCCGAATGAGATCATTTCGGACAATGGTTTCCACTTTAAGAAGGAAGTGATCGACTTGTTGGAAAAATACAACGTGGTTTTTCATAAGTCATCCACATATCGGCCGCAAACCAACGGAGTTGTTGAGGCCGCCAACAAGAACGTCAAACACATTTACAGAAGATGGTGGAAACCTACAGGGACTGGCCAGATAAGTTGTCGTTTGCTCTTTAGGGCTACAGAACATCGATCCGAACATCTACTGGGGCAACTCCGTATTCCTTGGTTTATGGGATGGAAGCTGTTCTTCCGATTGAAGTTGAAGTTCCGTCGCTACGGGTTATGACTGAATGCCAGATACCAGAAGCGGATTGGCAACAGAGCAGGTTCGAAGGAACTTATGCTATTCGACGAGAGGAGGCTGAAAGCACTGTATCATGTCCAAGGTTATCAACGGAGGATTGCTAGGGCTTTCAACAAGAAAGTTAAGTCCAGGAATCTAAAGGAAGGAGATTTGGTGCTCAAAGACAACCGAGCTCCCATCTACGACCCTAGGGGCAAGTTTAGACCTAATTGGACTGGTCCTTATATCATCAAGTCTATTTGGTCGGGTGGAGCTGTCATTTTTATGGATTTAGATGGCCTCGAATTCTCCCAACCAATCAACATGGACAAGTTGAAGAAATACTACCCTTGAGAGGCTCGCTAGGCCGAAAACCCGAAAGGGCGACCTAGGCAAAAGTTAGAGCACAGAAAAATTGAAATAAGAAAAACTGAGCTCGTAAGGTTAAAAACCCAGAAAGGGCGGCCTTGGCAAAAGTTAGAGCGCAAAAGGAGAGTGTTAAAACCCGAGTGAACCTGAACCGAACTACGTAAGGCTTGATTCCCATCTTCAGCATACGTAGGCAACTTCATTTTGAAGTCCAGCCATAAACACTTCCAAATCAACTGTGTCCATGAGATTGTTCTGGCCATCTTTGTCTTTTCTGCATCCAAGAGTTCGGTTGTGATCTCCAGTGCAGTGCTATTCAGACAAGGGGCAACTTTCCAGTTATTGGATTCAGGGTTGTACATCTCAAGGATAGATTCCAGGTGTGTCCAGTTGTGATCCTTATCGAAAATGATTTTGAAAAGTTTTAATAAAAGTTGATTTTGTTCAAATTAATCTTTTTACAACTTAGACCATTTTTGGACCAAAAGAAAAATTTTCAGTGCCCACAACCTTCAATTTATTTGATTTCAACACAGTGTTCTCCGACTCTTGATACAAATTGAAGTTGCTTTTTATTACATTCAAAAGAAAAACTTGAAAGTACAGATTAAAGCAATAAACTTGGGGCATAGTTGAGTCAGGTGTTCCTGCATCCCCTTCCAGAGCTTGTGGAAGCTTTTGATGCTAAAGTAGGCCCGGTTTGTGCCTTATCTTCAAGCCAGGCTATGCATTCGCCAGAAAGGGCGCAACTGAAATTGGGAGCGGGAGCCAGAAGTTCTCTTGTTCTCCAAGTAGTGGTATACCGAGCTAGCTGTGTGCCTCGAATTAGAAATGAAGCAGGGTACTCTACCCCCTCTTTCGGGCAAGTCTGATCGTGTCCGGACTGACGCCTGAACCGAAATGGAAAGTAGAAGACACAGTGTGTCAAGCCAACCAACTGAATGCCACACTGCCGGGACATGCTGTAGCTCATCTCAGGTAGATCAAATCAGGGGCAACGCCAAGTAATGTTAATAACGGACCTATTGCATATCCAGTGGCACCACCATCCTCGTTTGGGAAATCCACTAGCCGTGGGCGAAAGAAATAGTCGCGCGCTGAATACTCAGGACAAGCATCCACTACTTTCAACCTATCCATCAGCCATACCTGGGAAGGGATGAAAAATAAAAGAGATTAAAAGAATAGAGAGGTGTCGTGGAGAGAAAAAGGAAGAAAGGGTTTTGAGAGAAAAATAGAGCCTGAGGCCGAGTGATGTGAGAAACACATGTAAGAAGGGCGGGAAACATTACCTATAAGAGTAGTGGACTTCCTGCAAACTTGGATGTCTCCCAGCGAAGGAAAGCATCCAAGCCCATCAAAGTCTCGGCCAATGCTAGGCCAATGCAGCTCTTGCCCTCTTTCAAGCCTTGGGAAACTTCGATCAAGCGAATGCTAGACCCTCCGAAGCCAGGGGCAAGCAGAAAATGGGCCAACATGCATAAGCAGAGGGCATGTTGCCAAAAACTTTGCCGAAGACGGTCACCACGGTCACCAGCATCAGAAAATCGATAAATGAGATTGGAAATATCCAACTCCCTATTGTGAACCAAAGATCGGGCATCCTGTAAAGTAAGCCCACACATCCGTCCTAAAGCTTGGATATGGCCAAAACGAGATTGGGGCAGGATTTTCTCGTCACGTCGAGACTCCATCAAAGCTTGGAATTCTTCGATTGTCAGGCATATCTCTTGTCTGCCAAAGCTAAAAACATGTGTGATTGGGTTCTAACATCTAGCCACGACATGGAGGAATGGAAAACGCAGTGGAATACGACTCAGTGGGAATAGTGCATTTATCCCGAAACCACGAAAATTTAACTTTTTCGAGCCATCAAAAGTTGCAATCCAAGTTGAGAGTTTTTCGGCAAAGAATGGCTTCATTTGTGGCAAAAATAGAGCTGAATTGAAGAAACCCCGAAGCTGGAGTTTTTGTAGAAGATAAGGTGCTGAGTGGAAGACAGGTGGCAACAATCTGGATGTTCCCTGCATTAGTGGCTGATCGACCAGTGTTGGTGGTCGACCGGCCACTTTTGTAGCCGACCGGCCAGTACTAGTGGCCGACAACCATTTTTTATGGTTGGCATCATCTGTTTGTGGCTGGTGGCCTTCTATTTTGCCTTCTGGTCCTTCCATGTATTGAAAATGCCAAGGACTTGGGATTGTTCCACTCTTGGTGCATTTCTTCCGTCTCTCTTTAAGAATTTTGTTGAATTGCTTATCGAGTGGTTGTTTTGCTTATCGAGTTGTTATTTTGCTTATCAAGCTGTATTTGTTTTGATTGTTGAGTTGTTGTTTGTTCATTGAGTTGTTTTACTCTGTTTTTTATGTGTCGGTTGGTTCATTACCTGATTAAGCAATTGCTAGTACAATTTTCAATTTCCATCAATCCTGTTTTCGTGTAAAATGGTGCGATGTGATGAATGCTGAGAATACAAAATGCAACACTTTTTAACAAAAAACTGTTTTCATTCCAATCATGGTTTCTTTTTACAACGAGTACAAGTTTTACAAAGAAAATAAAACTGCCTAAGGCTGTACAATGTGCTAATGCTACTAGTAAAAAGAAAACTAAAGCAAAAAGCATCTGAATTAACGCCAGCCACCTCAGGATCGAGAGGCCCTGTAGCACCCGACTTCCTCCGCGCGCCCCCTTTTTGGAGAGGGCGCGAATTGGTCTTACTGCAGTTTGGACTCTTGTCACGGTTCTGAATCTAATCTCACAAATGCAATGTGAGACTGATAAACACCAAAAAGTCCAAATCTGGCAATTGGTTTTGAAAAATCAATTTTGAATCAAAAAGCGCCAAACATGGACTGCTTTGCCAGATTATAGAGTCGCCACCTAAATATTTTGTTTTTGGGAAATTTAGGAAACCTTGACTCGTGCCAAAGGCCACATGTCCGTCATCACCAAAGTTGCCTCGGCTCGGGAACTTGGGTACGAGAGGGGAAGGTCCTGAAATGAGCACCCCCGCTCGCCCGATCAAAGATCGGCCCCTACTAAACATGATATGTCGTTTTAAAAACCTCATATGTTCTTGTCTGATTATTGACCTAACTTACTATGTGATGCGCACAACATACAAGTATAGACTAAATCACAAGAATTGGAACAAAACAATTCATGTTTGTTTTTGAAAATTGTTTGAAAGTGCCACCCTCAAGTGGGCTAAAGCGCGGATTTGCCACCCTCAAGTGGGCTTAAAACATGATGATTTGCCACTTCGCAAAGTGGGCTTTAAAACTCACATTTGATGAATTGTTCCAATTTAGGTGATCAAGCCTTCATCCACAGGCATTCATGCAGTTAATCATATAAGCACATAGCCTCATGGCAAGCATGCGAAACATGGCAACACTCACACTCATGCAAGGATGCTAAAGCGTAAACACTTACAGTGTACTCCAAGCCAAAATAGAAAACTAGTTAGAAACAATGCATGATTCTAACTATGTTAACAATGCCTAATGCAACACATGCAAAATGCATTTAATAGGCTCGGCTATCTAAGATTGCATATGAATGCAAATTGATAACATGCTTTGAAACACGTATTCAAATAAGTATTAAAATACGATGCAGTTTGAATGATGCGCCGAGCCCGGTGCATACAAGACAAATGAATGATGCAAACATGCAAACATAAGGTATGCTAATCAAAACGTGCTCTAATCTAACCATTGAAAGTGGTTAAGTAAAAGGGAGAAAGAAGTGGGGGTTGGAAGACATGCACACACACACGCACCCTTATTACAACATTGTGCCCTCTCGACGGAGGGCCCGAATGAATAAGCTAAGCTACACTAAACTAAGCTAAGCTAACTAATTAATCTAATTAAACTAATTAGACTAATTATTACAAACCAATAAAGAAATAGCTAAACTAAGCTACTTAATTATTACAACACTTTAACTAATTAACAAATTAATTAAATTACAAATTCAAATGCTAACTAAAAAGTAAAGCATCAAACTACAAACTACACTGCCTCAGCTCTGTTTGAAGAAGTTTAACATGCATGCCTCGGTTGCCTCCTCGAAACACCTTTCGATTTGCTCCTGAGAGGCTCTGTTTGCAGGGTGTCTCCAAGAATTCTCTATTGAACCTTACTAAATCATTGCTGGGGAATGCACCAGTGGCCTGCCGGCCATCTGCCGGCCAAGGATGTGCACTGTCGGCCAATGATGAAGCAGTGGCGGCCATCTGTGAGGCAATGCCGGCCACTGGTGTGCTGCATCACCATTCTGCAACAGAGCTCAAACCCGAGAAAATTGAGGGTCTCCCAAGGGTATGTGTGTACTGTACTACTCCTCATCATCTCAAAACATCAAAGGAGAGGTACCATTGGATCCAAAACCATCAATTAAGCATTCACAATGCATGATGGCCAAGGATCCAACTTGCACAAATTCAATAAATGCAAGACAAAGAAGACTCTAGGACCATTACCTTATCATGGACAATCAAAGGCAATGGAGACAAAAGAGATTGACTCATTTCATCACTTCGAGTATGAAATGAACCAATCTTCCTTGTGTTCAATATAACGTCCGATTGAACACAATGCAATGCACACATAACATGTTTATCTTGGCATGTTTTACTTGATTCAATTCTTGTTTGCACATTTTACGTTACCGAGCCATTCATTAACTGGTTAAGTCCAAGTGATTGTCCTCTAATGGGAGGAAGGTCAATCAAAAGATGACTTAAGACATTGGAGAGACCATGCCTTTGACTAGGAGGAACCCTCAAAAGAGGGTTAAAGCCATTTAAGCATAAGCCTCAATCCCAAGCTTAAACACAACTTAAGACCAACCAAGCCTCAAAACAAATAAAAAAATGAAGAAATGAGGGAGGTGGCAGAATTTCAGTGCTGAAATGGCATGAAACACAAGACTCTAACATGCAAACAACTCATGCACAACATGTTAAGAGGCTTAAGCATTAAGACTAGTGAAGAGCTTTACACTAGAACCATGCAATATCAAGCACAAATGGCCAAACCAGCCCTAGACAGACCTCAAACATGCCAAAACAGTGGCCAAAATGTGCTGAGATGGTAGCAAGAAAAGCAAGAAAATCATACTCATGTATTGGCTCATAAACAAGGCATAAGGCACAACTCTTAAACACAATGAAAGAGTGATATGTGTGAGAGAGTGTGATAGAGAAATATGCTCTGAAATCACATGCTAAATGATGCTATATCATGCAAACATCACAAGCAAAGCATGCTAAGGGTCTCAAAACACAAGGCTAGTGAAGCATGATTACACTATAGGACAGCCCAAAACAGTCCTAAAACAGCCTAAATGAAGTTCTAAAACATGCTTGAAATAAGCTAAGAATGGCTAGACTTAGAGGCCAAAACAAAAGCACATGTTAGGCAATTTAACACAATTGCACTACAAGCATACAAAGCAAAGCTCGAGTGATCAAACCAGCTCAAAATAGAGCTTAAACATACCAAAACATTAGCAAAAATATGTTGGAGTTAGGCTAACACATGCTAGAACAATAGGCTAAATCATTATGCATATTAAGCTAGTAAGCATGATTACACTACAAATGTAAGAAGCAAGCAACAAGTGACCCAACTAGCCAAAAACAGAGCTAAAGCATGTCAAAAAAGTCACAAAAACATGCTGAGATCAAGCCATGAGATGGTAGAAATACATGCTCACATGTTGGGCCATCAGCACATGCAAATAAAACACAAGGAGGGGAGGCCACCCCCTCCTATTTTAGACCTCAAAACCAACTTTTTACCATTGAAAATCCCCTGGATTTCAGTGGTTAAAAGGCCAAAAAAAGTTATTTTAGAAAGCTTTGAAAGATGGCACAAAAGCTTAACAAGCAAAGAGACAAGGAGGGCCATCAGGACTGAAAAATAGAGGTTTTTACAGTTGAAAACCAGCTCAAAAACAGTTTGCAAAGGTGGCAAAAACAAGTATGAAAATAAGCTTAAAGGGTGAGTCGTATACCTCTTGAAGCCAAGCACACTTTGAGGCATAAAACCAAGTCAAAACCACCTTAAGGAGCTCCAAGAAAGCCTTCTAGAACCTCAGCTCAAAGATCAACAACTTTGATCAAGGATGTATAGGCAAAGGGATAGTGTATCTATACTTGTATGCACTCATGCACAAAGGTTCAAGAGAGAGAGAAATGTAGAGAGAGGCTCCCAAAACTCTTCCTAAAATGTTTCTAACCTCCAAAACCATAGAGAAGCCTCTCTATATATAGCAAAATGTAAGTCTTGGTCGAAAATATCTCAAGAGGGACAGTTGTAATAGCTGGAACAAAAATATTTGCCAAAAACTAACTTTCTGCATCAATGGCCGACATTTCATCACTGTTGGCTGGCACTTGATCATTGTTGGCCGGCATGGGACACTCTTGGATGGCAGGGGGTCGGCATTGGCCATTCATGGCCGGCACATGGCCAAAAATTCCCATTCATGGTCAGAAACTTCCACTTCTGGTTGGACAGAAAAAAATTTTTTTTGGGCCCAACTTCAAATGGACATAACTCCTTCATTTGGACTCATTTGCAGGTCATTCTTGAGCCTAAATTGAAACCCTAGAAGTCTTATTTCCAATGGTGGTAACCTCACATCAAAATTATAACTGTGAAAAAAGTTATTCCTATTTGAGTGAAGACTGCTCAGTTTCGATCCTACTTGGATTCATACCGAACTTCTGCTCCAACTAGTTTTCTTCTCTCCTCTCCTCTTTTCTTCAACTCTAAAACCCCAAACAAGGTGTTTTGAAAGATTTTGTCAAAGAGTTCATCTCTCTTTCAGTCATTTCCACTTTTTCCTTGCTCGGTTTACTAAAAAGCGCAACATTTAACAAAATGCGAGCATCGGAACATCGTAGAAACTTCTTTCAAAAGTTATTTTGAAAGAGAGGGTTTTAAGGTCTCACAATCATTTAGTCAAAATAGTTTTGGTCCAAAAAGGGGTGTGAGGTTGGGATTTGTCTCTCTCCTTGCCAAAAAAATCGAACCTTTGCCCTGCACATCTTTCATCACCAAGTAAACCATTAGTAGCGCCCAAGTCTTAAGCGCGGTAAAAAATGGGGTGTCTATAGGCCCTCTTCGTCCTCTTCCTCGGCTGACCGAACTCAGAGCTATCGCCATCAGTACTACTATCTGAATCTGAGTCGGAGCCCGATCTAGTGCTGCCTCCGCTCCCCTCCTCGGAGCCCTCCTCAGCATCGCCACCGCCTTTAGAACCCGAGTCGGTGCCGTCGCCTCCACCCTCAGATGACTCTGACTGTGGGCTCGCTGGCTCCTCATCCTCATCTGTCTCATCATCCTCCGAGATAGGCTCTGGTGGACCACTCTTGGCATGAGTACGTCTAGCTCCGCCTCGGCTGTGCGTCAGAGTCCCTCGTCTCTCTCTCCCTGCTGTCGGGAGAGGTACTGAAGGTCTTGTTGTAGCTCTCGTTGGAGCGCCCGGTGGAACCGGCATCTGAAAAGGGACCTGAAAAGAACAGTTTGTCAAATGCATCAGTTATTGGTATACAAAGATGAGTATAGTATTGAATGCAGTGTGTGGGAACAGTGTATTAATGCAACGTTGTTAATGTAAAGTTTTCAGACCAATATGAAGTAGATTGCAGTTGAAATGCTAATGCGCAGACAATTTCATGACATGAAGTGCAAACTGAAGAAAACTTACTGGAATCTTGTAGAGACTGAGAAGGTTCAGACCAGTCTGAACCATCCCCATCAGAGAAGCCGCCAGCTCGGGAGCCTGTCTGGTGTACTCTATGGAAGCCTGCAAATGTGTTGAGATGATCAGTGGTCTACAAAGCATAATTAAAATGAATTGACTATGCAAAACGTAAAGTATGATACATACCAGAGTTAGGCCTTGAACTCCAACGCGCTCGTGAGCAGCTGGTGCAGGCTCGATGGGAATCTGATAAGTCTCCCCGGAGCATCCCCAGCAAGTCAGTGGCGAGGGCAGCTCTGGCCATCCCGCCCTCCACCTTGTCTGGAAGCCTCTCCTGTCATGGGCCTGAGTCGCCCTAGATCTCCCGACTCTCCCTCCTGCAGCTGGAGCTCTGGCTCTCTCACCCCCGCGAGCACCAGTCAGAGGCGGCATGAGATATGTCTAGATGAAGGCAGTATAATCGCCCTCAAGTTTGAAGAAGTCAGCGTCCCAACCTCTCGTGAAATCAATCATCTCCTGCGTGGTATTCCTTTCTGTAGTCCTCATATATAAAAGAAGGCGGCATCGGAACCACCGGCTCAGGCAAGCCGAGGCTCTGTCGCAGGAATCACTTCCCTAGGAACCACGCCCGACAGACCGGGCCCTCAAGCAAGATCCGGAATCGAGAGGCCTCCCGAGCGCCCGCAAACTGATCTCTGACCTCGTTAGGCATCACTGCCCATAGTTGCTAGGTGATCTGCAGATAGTGAATATATAGATTGTTAGCTACCATTGAAGATGTAATATGAAGCAAAGCTGAAATAACTGTAAGGTTTGAGTTACCTCTGTTGCGGTCACAGTGTCGAAGAATCGGCGGAAGAATGAGAATGACTCTCCGGGCCTCTGCTGACATCTCCCGTCGTATCTGTGTGAGTACGGTACTATGGGTGATATCTCTACCTCTGGCTCTAAGGCAAGCCTCGGGAAATAGACGTACACCCATAGCTACAGAAGGTGGAAAGATAACAGTGAGTATATCTATCAGATGAGTACAGTATACAGTGTGTGCAGTGTACAGATAATGTAAAGCGAAAAACAGATGGTATGTAGTGCAGTATACAGTGTGTGCAGTGTACAGATAAAGTAGAAAGGAGACAGTGTGTGTAGTGCACAGATAATGTAAAGCAGAGAGCATATTGTGTGCCATACAGTGTGCAGTGTGCAGTGTGTAGTATATAAAAAATGTAAAGCATAAATGTACAGCAGAAGGTTAGGACGTACCTCTTAGGCCCTCAAGTAGCCTCGTAGCAGATGCCCGCTTCGGTGGGAAGTGGAGCTCATGTACGCATATAGTGTGGCCAAGCCTGCGCCACCCCAGTTGTAGAATCGGACGCGAGACAGGTCCACCAAGGCACTTAGGAGGTAGAGCCCAACGGTGTTCGCCCGGTCAGCGAACAGAGTAGTACCAAACAGAAACATGAGAAAACCCCGGGCGTAGTACTTAGTCTCCTCGCGGGTCGTCGATGCCGTCCCTTTGAAATGATCGGCGAACCAAGTATATCATACCGTCCCTAATCGGGAGATGGGTGGACCCCAGCAAGTAGCTCTAAGAAGCCTCCCACTCGCCCATGTCGGTGTTGTAAGGAATCGGATAAACCCCTACTCCTATGCCGGTGAGCATAGAGAAGTCAAAGGGAGTCATCGTCATCTCCCCTGCTGTAGAGAAATTGAGGGAATCAGTGGTATCCTATCACCTCTCTACTAAAGCGCCCAGTAGAGGCCGGCTCGCAATAAGATGTGAGAGCCCCATGCAAAATGCGCCGAAGCTAGCCTCGTCGACGATGTGACGTACTGCGTCAGGAAGCTCCATATACCACTCCCTCGCGGAGGTGGTCCCGTATCCACGAGAGGCATGTAAATCCCCCTGTAAGCAAGACAAACAGATGCAAGGCAGTATAAGAGATGCAGTGCACAAGTGTGGTTGGGATGAACAGGCGAAAGCAGTGTGAGCTATACAAGAAATGTGATCTACATTGCCAAAAATAAAGAGAAAATGTATACCTCGGAGGCGCCGTGGGATAGATGTGACTCTAGCTCACGTAGCAGGAGGTCCTCCGGTGCACCTCGCGCAAACCCCCTGAACTGGCGGATGTTATCGGGATGTAACACGTGTACCTTAGGACGGTACGTCGCCAGGTCGAATGGTCGAATACTGAGCGGTAAGGGCTCGAACTTGGGATCCTTCTCCATCCCCGGAGGAGCTCCGTCGTATGGGATGTCATCCGCCATCTTGAAGAAAGGATGAAAGAATGGTTGCAAGTGTGGAAAATGGGCAGGAATACCAAAAGTCAACAAAAAGTCAACTCCGATGGAGGAAAAATGGAAGAAAAGGTCAGGGCTCGGGAGAGGGCACTGAAATCAAAGGTAACTCGGGGGAAACAAACCCCAAGTGATGGGAATCAAGAAGAGAACACTAGAACTGCTTTTTAATCGGTTCAAAACGAAGTGTGCAAAGAGGGTTTCGAGAATCGGATGTTTATGGAATGTCTGAAAATGCATTTGAAGCTCGGATTGAAAGGGAAATGTGGTCTAGAGCACAAGGGGAATGTTTTTCGGCAAAGGGGAAGTAAAGAAATAGGGTTTGGAACCCTATATTTAAAGGCCCGTGGTGAAATGCCAAAATTGCCCCGAATCTATCATCGGTGGCCGATCGGCCACATTTGTGGCCGATGACCTTATTTTGTGGCCGATGGGTGGCCGGTGGCTTCCCAGAGTGGCCGGTAGGCCTCTGGTGCTCTCCTCAAATGTTTTTTTGTTGTTTTATGTCTTGGTCCTTCAAGAAAGTGCAAAGAAAGTACATTTTTAAGCTCAAATGGTCTCTGCGGAAGCTCTAACTTGTGTTTTCAGTGTGTGGTACTCAATACGTAAGAGGTGTATCCTTTTAAATTGTTGCAACTTCTCCGGGAGGTAAATTGGAGGTTGCGATTGAATCATTTTTACTATGCATCGCTTCTGTTATTGCGTAGAATGCGCACCGCCTTGTCATTTCATGGAATGCGTTCTTTCACATGAGGTTTTGCATTATCTCTTGTTCGCATAGAGCATGCATCTTCTACTTTAATATAAGGCATGCTTCTATTTGGGCACTAAACACGTGTTTTGAACATTGATGCCCATGTCTTGCATTGTATATGCTTTTCATTTCACATAGAAAATGTTCGCATGGCATTACCTTACATATGCTCTTACATTCACGTAGAAATGTCTGTACCTGTTGCATTGAACATGCATTTGGTGTTGTATAGAACATGCTCCATTTCTTGCATGATGTACATGAAGCATGATTCTCTTAGTGTTGTGTCATGGTTCTTCGTCTTGCATAGAACATGCATTCCTATTATATTGTACTTGCCGAAGTTTCTTTCTTGTGCAGGCACGATATTGTACGTACGGTTCATTCAAAACTGGTGCAACCAGATGATATTGTATGTACGGTTTATTCAGAGGAACTCCAGGTAAGATCATTTCTCTCCTTTGGTTAGAAACACTTGGGTACGCCCAGTGTTTATACCATCCCTTTGGTTAGAAACACTCGGATACGCCTGGTGTTTACACCGATACCTTCTTTTGGTTAGCAGCATTCGGGTACGCCGGGTGCTTACACCACCCCCCTTTGGTTAAAGGCATTCGGGTACGCCCGGTGCTTACATTTTACCTTGCTCTAGTTAGAAACACTCAGGTACGCCTGATGTTTATACCACCCTTTTGGTTAGAAGCGTTTGGGACGTGTGTCTGACGCTTATACCACTCTGTTGGTTAGTTGGTTACAAACACTCGGGTACGCCCGGTGTTTACACCGACACCATTTTGGTTAGAAGCATTTGGGACGTGTGTCCGACGCTTATACCACTTTGTTGGTTAGAAACACTCGGGTACGCCCGGTGTTTACACCGACACTCTTTTGGTTAGAAGCATTGGGTCGTGTGCCCGATGTTTATACCTTGCTTTGGTTAGAAGCGTTGGGTCGTGTGCCCGATGTTTATACCACACCCTTCGGTTAGAAGCGTTTGGACCATATCCTGACACTTATACCACTCTGTTTTGGTTAGAAACATTGGAACGTGCTCCGATGTTTATACCACCCTCCGGTGTTTACACTGTTCCCTTTTCCCTCTCGCACGTGGCGCGTCGAGATGCTTTGGTTAAATGCATTTGGACTAGTTTCGATGCTTATACCGCTCTTTGCTTTGATTGCATAATAGTTGGGTGTGTTTTGCCAGTTACTGTTCTCTGTGGCTCGGAACCTTAGGGTGTGTCCTTAGCATCGCACCACTTCTTTCCTCGCGTGTGCCGCGTGTTGGCATCTTGTTTACCGCCTCGGGTGCGCCCAACGGTTGTTGATTTTTACCTTTCCTGCGTGATGCGCAGTTAAGATTGCATAATTTTCTTACATCCTTTCTGCATGAAATGTGGTTTGGTTCGTGATAACTTGCTTATGTACGAGTTTGCTGTAGCGTTTCTTTGCATGGCATTTGCATCCAGATGTTTCGTTATAGTCTTATTGCATGATCATAAGTTATGTTTTGCATCGTGCATATCATTTGCATCTTGCCCCAGAACTACGCTGGTTTGATTCCTTGCAAAGGGTTACGTAGGCAGCCTACAGGGGCAACCGTTCTTTGTTTTGATTGCTTGTTTGGCCTTGTAAAAAATGGGTCGTCTTTGGGCTTTAACATTCACTCCCGTCACTTCATGACTTCTGAATTCTGTCAAAGAGGGCCAACTGTAGACACCCCATTTTTGACCGTCCTCAAGACTTGGATGTCATCGTTTGAATACCCGATGATTGTGCTCGCTCATGTTCATTTTCAGTCCTTGAAGGTCTCGGCTGAGCGCCTTGCCTTGGAGCCTCTTATCTTGTTTGTTTTGTGCTTGGTTGTGGGCCAAGAGCTTGTTTCTTTGCTTCTGGAGGAGAGGGTGGCCTGTCAGCCATCCCCTTAGCTTGCTGGCCACCAGTGGTGGCCGGTCGGCTATGTTGATGGCCGGTCAGCCAACAATGATGGCCGATAGCCATTTTTCTCCTTTTTCAGATATTTATTTGCCAGCTGTGCCAGCTGTTGATCACTTATGCTCATGTCCATACACGTGTATGGAGGGATGAAAGAAAACCTTTGGCTTGTATTTCTATATAAGGGGAGGTCTCTCCCCCATTTGAAGGGTTAGAAATTTTGTGAGCAAAATTTCCTCTCTTTCACTCTTGAATCCTCTCTCTCTCCCTATTTTGTGCTTGAAAGTGGGAATTCTCTACACATTTGCACTAAGACCCTTAGCCAAACACCTTCACCTTGGAGCTGAGGTTCTTGGAGGCCTTGTTTGAGCTTCTAAGAGTGGTTTTAGTTCATAATTTTTGTTGTTCGTTGCTGTGCTTCAAAGGTATAAGGCTTACCCCTTTTAAGCTTTGTTTTAGTTACTTTTTTGGTCACATTTGCATGCTATTTCGAGGCTGGTTTTAACCTATAAAAAACTCTATTTTTAAGGTTACAAATGATGGTTTGAGGTTTGTTTTGGAGTTAGGGGTGGTCCACCCTCTTTGTAGCTTGTTTGCTTGAGTGTTATGCCTTTTTTTCAAAGCTTCTAAAACAACTTTTTGGGCTCTTTTAACCACTGAATTCCAAGGGAATTTTAGTGATAAAAACTTGGTTTTGAGGTCCAAAAATAGAGGGGTTAGCCTCCTATCCTTCTCTCCCTTTTCCATGCCTAGTTAGCATTACAAAGTGGCACGTTTTTGTGGCTTGTGTTAGCTTGTTTCAAGCATGTTTTAGGCTCTTTTGTGACATGTCTCAACTCTGTTTTTGGTTGGTTGGAGCACTTGTTGCTTGTTTTTTGCACTTGTAGTGCAACTATGCTTACTAGTCTAGCATGCCCAATGAGTTAGCCTATTATTCTAGCTTGTGTTAGCTTGACTCCAACACATTTTAGCTACTGTTTTGATATGCTTTAAATCTGTTTTGGGTCGATTAAGTCCTTCGAGGCTTGGTTTGCATGGCTGTAGTATAATGGTCTTCACTAGTCCATTGTTTTGAGTCTTTGAGCATGAAGCATTTGAGTTGTTTGCATATTGTAGCATCATTTAACATGTGATTTCAATGCGTATATCTCTGTCACACTCTCACTTATTCCATTCTTTCATTGCTTTTGAGAGTTTTGTTTTGAGCCTTGCTTGCGAGCCAACATGTGCGCATGATTTTCTTACCTTTATGCTTCTATCTCAGCATGTTTAGGCCACTGTTTTCACATGTTTAAGCTCTATCTAGAGCTAGTTTGGTCATTTAAGCTTGATATTGCATGCCTCTAATGTAATGCTCTTCACTAGTTTGATGCCTTCGGCCTTTGAACATGTTGTGCATGTGTTGCTTGTATGTTGCAGCACTATTTTTCATGCCATTTCAGCATTGAAAAGTCTGCAACCTTCCTTTATTCTTCACTTTTCATTTTGCTTTAAAAGTGGTCTTGAGCCCCTTGTTGGCTTGAGTGTGAACTTGAGGCTCTCATGCCTAATGGTTTTAACCCTCTCTTGAGGATTCCTCCTAACCAACAGCATGAGGCCTCTTTCATGCTCAAGACACTTGTGGCTTAGGCCATCTTTCCAATTAGAGGACATTCATCTTGGACTTAACCAACTAAAGAATGGTTTGGTAGTGCTAAAATGAGTAAATAAAATGAACTAACTAAAACTTGAGCAAGATAAGTATATTCATGTTGCATTGTATGTGTTTGGATCAGACGTTAATCCAAACACAAGAAATATGGGACGCTTCATACTCAAAGTGGTGAAACGTGTCACGTTTCTTGGTCGCCGTCACCCTTTATCATGCATGATAGGGTGGTGGTTCTTTGAGTCTTATGTGTGCATTCATTAAGCTTGTACAAGCTTGGTTCTTTGGCCATCATGCATGAAAATGCTTGGTTGATGGCTTGAGAGCCAAGTGCTACACTCCTTTGAGCTTGAGAAATGATGAGGATGGTGGCAGTACACACATTCCTTGAAAAATACATTGCTTTGCCTCAGTTGCTCTCTGTTACAACAAAAACATAATTTTAGAAAAAGGGGTGGCCAACTGGCCACTTGAGGTAGCCGACCGGCCAGTGTTTGTGGCCAACTGGCCACCAGTCCATTTTTGTGCAAAGTGTTCCTGTTTTGGAGCAAAAGCAGTCTGGAATGTTGGTTCGATGTTTAGCAATCAAGGCGAGTGCAAACAGAGGCAACCGGTGACAAGGAAATGGATTTTCGGGAAGGAAGCAACCGAGCATGCACGTCTCCCTCGCCCGCGAGGCTACTTTATTGTTTTATTAGCTAGTTGTAGCTGATTAATACATGTGTTGTAATTAATTAGTTTAATTCATTTTGTAATATTTTAATTAGCTTAGCATAGCTAGTTATTCAATTGTATTGTAATAATTAATTAGTTTAGAATAGTTAATTAGTTTCGTTTCGTAATAATTAGCTTAGCTTAGTTTAGCTTAGCTTATTTATTCGGACCCTCCTTTGTGAGGGCGCAATGTTGTAATAAGTGTGCGTGCGTGTGTGCATGTTTTCCAATCCCACGTCTTTCTCCCTTTTATTTACCCGCTTTCGATGGTTAGTTTAGGATCATATTTCGATTAGCATACCTTATGCTCGCATGTTTGCATCATTCATTTGTATTGCATGCACCGAGGCTCGGCACATCATTCAAACTGCATCGTTATTTCAATACACTTTCTTGAATACGTGTTTAAAAACACTTTCTTGAATACGTGTTTAAAAACATGCTATCAAAGTGTTACAAATGCCATATTAGTAGCTGAGCCTATTAATTCATATTGCATGTATTGCATTAGGCATCTTAATATAGTTAGGATCATACATATTTCTAACTATCTTTTGTTTTGGCTCAGAGTACACTGTAAGTTTTACGCTTTAGCATACTTGCATGAGTGTGAGTGTTGCCATGATAGCATGCTTGCCATGAGGCTATTTGCTTAAGTGATTAACTGCATGAATGCTTGTGGGTGGAGGCTTTGTTGCTTGAATTGGAACAATTCATCAAATGTACCTTTTAAGCCCACTTTGCGAAGTGGCAAATCATGTTTTAAAGCCCATCATGTTTGATGGTAAATCCGCGCTTTAGCCCACTTGAGGGTGGCAACTTCAAACCATTTTCGAAAACAAACATGAGTTGAAATGTTCCAATTCTTATGATTTAGTCTATACTTGTATGTGTGCGTCACATAGTAAGATTAGCTAATAACCGGAATAAGAACACATGTATTTATAAAATAACATATCATGTTTAGTAAAGACCGATCCTTTGATCGGGCGAGCGAGGGTGCTCATTTCAAGACCTTCCCCTCTCGTACCCAAGTTCCCGAGCCGAGGCAACTTTGGTGATGACGGACACGTGGCCTTTGACACAAATCAGGATTTTCTAAATTTCTCAAAATAAAATATTTAGGTGGCGACTCTATAATCTGGCAAAGTAGTCCAGTTTTGACATTATTTGATTTAAAATCTGATTTTCCAAAATGATTTGCCGGATTGGACTCTTTGGTGTTTATCGGTTTTACATTGCACTTTGTGAGACTAGATTCAGAACTATGACAAGAGTCCAAACTGTGGGACCAATTCGAGCTTTCCGAAAGGGGGCGCGAAGAAAGTCGAGTCCATAGTATGTACACCTACACCCACATGCTTTTAATTATATTATTGTCAGCAGATTAAATTGTTATCAATGTTCAACCCATCGATGCTTGTGATTTGGACTCTCATCTTTCGTTTGAAGTTTACAGTCCCCAATTATTGATGCAAAGATAAGAAACACTTTGAAAATGATATATCTCCAGTTTCATTGTATCTTCGTTTCAGCAAACTAACATTTAAGTAGAAAGCTGAACAACCAATTCTCTGATCTTATTTTTCCATTTTCATGCCTTGGTTGTGTTTGGTAAGTCAAAGAAGAATGGAATTACAAAAATAATAAATAAATAAATAAATAAATTGTCATCCAAATATGGTTGAAATTTCACCCAAAAGATGAAATGCGCAAACTAGATTCATTCTAGGTGTTGTGCCTGTTATGCTGGGACTTTTGAGTTTTTCATTCTTCTCATTCAAATTTGTAGTATAATTTACTTTAAATATCAATCACTCAATTAAAGTTCATTGACCATTTAGTAACAATTGGCCCATATACCCTAATTCTTGATATCAGCAAAGGCAAAACCGCAAGGAAGAGTTTCTTTGTTAGTGTTCTATTAGGGAAAAGTAATTATCAAGTTCCAAATCCAGCTCCCAAAAAGCAAAAGAGCAATCAAGATCAAAAGCTTCAATAGCCTAAATGTGAGGTCTAACTAAATTTAATAGGGACTTCGAAAATCCAGGTGTAGGAAAGGTAGTTACTTCTCTGCCACTGGTAAATTTAACATTATTTTCGAGATTTTGAGCAGCTGACCCACTTGTAGCAGCACTTTCTCTTTCAGCCACAAGTCGAAAAGCAACATTTCAAATAAGGCCACCATTATATGGAAAACATAGAAGAGTATGCAGAAGCTAAAAGAAACATACCACGCCGAAGGTCTTCATCAAATATTTTCAAATATTGATCAAATTTTTTCAGGGAAATTCTACTATACGCACCCGTTACCATATGCACCCCTAAGATATGCCATTTTCTTCTTTAGTTATGATCTTATTTTAATTATGACTCATGAGATCTTTGGTTATGCCTCATGTATTGTTTGGTTATTGTTTTTTTATTTTTATTTTAATTTATAAGTTGTGACTCAGAAAGTATGGAGTTATGCCATTATTTTCTTTAGTTATAAGGTGCATATGGTACACACCCTTCATATGTACCATAGTCTTTCCCAAGAATTCAATCTATTTTCAAATAGAATCAAGATGGGTGGATGTCTGGAATGGAGAGTCTATGTGAGACTCAATCCAATAAAGACCAAGAAATATACTCAAGAACAAATTTAATTAAGAGCTTCATTATAGAAATCAGACATAATCATTAAACAAGGAGTGATGAAATCCTTAAAGGGCCCTACTTGTAGAATTGTATGGTGCAAAAAATAAATATATTCCTCAAAAAGGACATGACTCAAGTTATATTCAATAAACAATAGGCAGGTTACAATCATTTGACTATTACTTGCAAAATAGGTTACAAATAATAAACTACTTAACTACAACTTAAAACATGTCTACGGGTCACTCTTCCTCTAGTTCAAGCTGCAACTACTGAATGCTCTTCACAGAGTAATCAGTGTGGTAATTCATTTCAGTATGGAAATGGAAGCGGAACATGTGGTTATTATTTAACTGATTTGCTGTATTCAAATTTTTTACACAAATATGGGGGTTATTTAGTTGCTACCTCTTCTGCTTCAACTATTTTTGGGCAAGTTGTTAATGTTAATACTGTTTGACACACTATGTTATCAACTCAGAAAGTCCTTAGTTTTACCAAATATTACCAAAAATGTTCTTAGGTCATAATAAATGAAGTTATGAGTTCATAGAAACATTAAATCAATCATTTACAAAAGCAAACAACCCATATCCAAATCAAGTTAAACATCGATATAAAACTAAAAAAAACCCAAATCAAAGATCTAACGAAATATGACACACCAATTCCCAATTCAAATGAATTGATTGAACTCGGATACCAAAACAGAGAGGGAGAAACATAGAATCAAAGAGAGATCAAAGTCGATGAACACTCACCTGAACCCACTTGTTTGACTCTTATGGACATATTGTCAAACAGATGGTGTGCGAAATTTGTGAATGAAATAACAAACACCAAGACAATATAGAAAATCACCCTAGCAATTGAAATTCGTAATATTCAAATCTTTAACATTGATGTCAAATCACAATTTGGGGCTGGGTTTGTGTCAAAGTGTGCTAATGGAAGAAGACGCAGAGAGAGAGAGAGAGAGAGAGAAAGGGAGGGAGGCAGGGACAAAGACAAAGACAGAGAGAGGGCGAAATAGAGACATACCTAGGGTTAAGTCAATCGTGGATCGACGGAGAAGGGGGAGGGTTTGTCTTCGTTCTCTAATGCCATTGCAGGACGTTGGACAGTGTTGGTGGGTTCAAAAAAAATCCCTTAATTATATACCCTACCCATCACAAATATAATATATATACACATCTACCTATATATATAGAGAGAGAATCGAGGAAAGTCGAATTTGAAACTAGGTTAGGATTTCGAGTTTTGAACTGAGAATAGTTGTGATGCCCAAGAAAATAGGGAAAATCTACGTGCATCGATGCTCCAGTTGCTGGTGACCCAAGGAGGAGCGGTGGAGGCACGACTGGTGGAGCGACAGTGAGGGGAAGGAGAGAAGAGCAGCGGAGAGGGAGAGGGAAAGATGCTGGAGAGAGAGAGAGAGAGAGAGAGAGACAGGTGTTGGTTTGTTGCTTGGAAACCAAATATATATATATATATATTACACCATTAGCGACTAAATATTTTTAGTCGCCAATTGATTTTGTAAATCCCTCCAAAATTTGTAAATCCCGCCAAATATTTTAATTTTTTGGCGACTGAAATATATTTTGGTCGCTGAAAATAAGTTTTTGACGACTAAACTTTTGGTTGCCAAAAATAAATAATAATTTTTTATTTTCCATTCAGCGACTAAATAGTTTTAGTAGCCAAAACTCAATATACGGCGACTAAATTTTTTTTTGTTCCTGAAAATAAGTTTTTGGCGACCAAACATTTGGTTGCCAAAGCTAAAAAATAATTTTTTATTTTTCATTCGGCGACTAAATGGTTTTAGTAGCCAAAACTAAATATACAATGACTAATTTTATTTTTTTTTTGTCGCCAATTCTGACAGTTTTAGGGACTAAATTTTTTTTTTTAGTGGCCAATAATCAATATATGCCGACTAAAAAAAATTAGTAGCTAAATATTTTACTTTTGCTGACTAAAAAAATTATTGGTCGCCAATTCCATAACTTTTGGGGACTAAATGTTTTTTAGTCGCCAATTTTGGTCGCCAAATGTACATTTTGTTGTAGTGTTCGTTTGATCATAAACTAATTTGAAACTTGAATTCTTGATATTGACATCTCCATTCCAATCCGTACAGGCATAATCATAAGCATATCAGTGCTACTTTTGGGTGACTCCCGGCTATATTGGGGATTTAGGCAAAGGAATATCATCAATCTCAGAGAGATTCTTTCAGCGAAATGGTGGCATCATGTTACAACAACTTTCCATACGTGAAGGATTAATACAGTTTGCTAAAATCTTTACTACATAGGACCTTAAGAAGGCAACAAACAACTACCATGAAAATAGAATCCTGGGCCAAGGTGGCCAAGGAACAGTCTACAAGGGAGTATTACCAGATAACACCGTAGTTGCCATTAAGAAGTCCAAAGTAGCAGAACAGAGAAAGTCCCAAATTGAGCAATTCATTAACGAAGTCATAATTCTCTCCCAAGCAAGGTTTCAAAATGCAGTGTTATGTAATGATTGCGGCCATTACGTAACGGTTGCTGTGGTAGGCACCACGCGTTACTCCCACTTTTGCGGTGTGATTGAGATTCATAGGTGTGTCGGCTGTAACGGCCCGTTACGCACCGTTACATAACGGTTCCAAACAGCTTCTTTCGAAGAAAAGAAAAAGGCTGAAAAGGGGGAAAGAGGGATAGAGAGAGAGAAGAGGGAAGATGAAAAACATGTTATTTGTTGAAGATGATGTCACCCATTCATCTTGCAGGGAGAGCTTCACTCAACCATGTAATCTTTGTTTGAAAATAATAATAATAATAATAATAATAATAATAATAATAATAATAATAATAATAATAATAAGTGTAGTCATTATCTATTTGGCTTGATTAAAAATATATATATATATTTAGGCTTTTATTTATTCTCTTACTTTTATCATTGTTTATCTTATATATAATAGTTAGTGATTGATTTTTTGTAAAATATCTAGAAAACATAACACCTATAATTATAAATTAATACATATTTTATACATGTCAATTTTTGTTGATTAGTTTATTTTATTTTTATTTACAGGTTATCCAAAAAGAGAACGAATATTCAAGTGATCCAAACCCCTCCCCCCCCCCCCCAAAAAAAAAAAAACCATGTATAAAATTTTTTCTTTATAATTTATTTTTTAATTTTTATATGATTACATTAGCATGTATAATTTATTTTTTAAGACTATTCAAGTTAAAATTTGCATATGCTTTCACAAGTATAATAATTAAAAAAATAATTTTATACATCTAAGTCCAATTAAAGAAAATTTTGCCACTACTTGTAATATGGATTTATGACATATAAAGTCATTAATTATTAAAATAAAATGTAAAAAACTCAGTTTGTAATGATTTAAAAATATGAAATATATTGGATCGTACTTAAAAATTAATAAAAATTGATCAAAAATTTATTTTTAAACCCAATAAATATGATTTTGGAAAAAAAATATACATATCGGTAAAAAAAATTTTCAAATTGTGTGAAAAATAAAAAAATTCACGGTTCCGATTACCGCAACCGTTACGCTACGGCCTTTACACCCCGCAACCGCAATTGTGCCACCGCTACCATTACGACGACCGAAACCGTTTTTTAGAACCTTGCTCCGAAGTCAACCATAGGAATGTTGTGAAACTCCTATGGTGTTGTTTGGAGACACAAGTTCCTTTACTAGTCTATGAATTTATTACCAATGGGACTCTCTATGACCACATACACTATAGGTGGCACATCCTCAATAACGTGGGAGAATCGTTTAAGGATAGCAATAGAAACTGCAACAGCCCTTTCATATTTGCACTCTGCTGCTAGCACTCCTATCATTCATAGAGATGTTAAGTCCACTAACATACTATTAGACAACAATTACGTTGCAAAAGTATCCAATTTTGGCTCTTCAAGGATGATCCCCATAGACCAAACTCAATTAACCACATTGGTTCAAGGTACACTTGGTTACTTGGACCCAGAGTGCTTCCAAACAAGCCAATTGACTGAAAGGAGTGATGTTTACAGCTTGAGGGTTGTCCTTCTTCTGGAATTGCTAACCGGCAAGAAAGCAATATCTTTTGATAGGTTTGAAGTAGATAGAAATTTAGCAATGTATTTTATTTCAGCAATGAAAGAAGATCACATGTTTAAAATTGTTGATGAACAGGTGAAAAATGATGCAAAGGCTTACCAAATAAAGGAAGTTGCTATTTTAACAAAGAGATGCTTAAGAGTAAAAGGTGACGAAATGGCCAAACATGAAGGAAATGGCAATGGAGCTAGAGGGATTGAGAATGATGGAGAAAAACTCATGGTTAAATGACAAGAAAAATTTAGAAGAGACTCTGTATTTGCTTGGAGATCAACTTTCAGATGCTTATAGTGGTGGCACTAGTATGAGCAATTCAGCAGCTTGTGATAGCATAGCAAACCATGTCATGTCACAATTTCATAGTGGACGATAAGGTGTTACTTATGATGGTCTATGTTCATTAGATGTTTTGTAATATTTTTATTTCAGCCAATTTGTCAAATAACCCTGTGAATTGTTTTGAATATTTGGTTATATATGTTTCAAGATCATTAAGGGCTTAATGAACTGGGATAAGGTCAGATGGGACAGAATCCTAACACTTTATTGGGATGTTACAATTCGAGGACAACTACTTTTCATGTTACAGCCAATGTACCCAAAAAAAAAAAAAACTAAGGGGCTTTGTTGGTCAAGTGGTACCAATTGGCTTTTCAATTTGTCAAGCCCTCAAATCCTTATATTATCTTGATGATCCTAAAGTGGGTTCATCAAAGCAAGATGAACCCAAATTTTTCTACTTTTCTGATGCTTACTGTGCGTACCGAATTCCGCACTAGATGAAAGTGGATCGGGGCTTCGCATTCAGTTGGACTATCCAGGGACCAGGACTCCGGCCACAAGAAGCACCGTTAGAGCTGTCCGGCCGGGGTTGGCCGGATGACCCCTCCGGTGTGGGAATTAGCAATCGGAAAAAGATGGTTGAATTTGTATGTCAGTGTGGTTCCTCTTGGAATAGTTCAGTTACCTCCAATGTGAAGTCCATGTTATCTATATATAGTGTTCCTTACTTGCTTCTCAAGGTGAGTTCATGGAGTATAGATGCTGACAGGTGTCATTTCAGCATTGCTCTAAGCGGGGGACCACTTGGTAGTTGTCATTGATTGTATATTCTCATTGTAAGCATGCTGATAACTAACCACATTCCTTTGGCTCAACAGCTTCCGTGATTCTAGGTGTGGGGGACCAGCTGAGGTGGCAACCTGCACATGCTTACACTCACAGATCCCACGTTTCCTTGCGAGATTTCTCTAGCTCGGTACTTATGTTCTTCAGTTCGGTAATGGTGTGCCTCGGCTCAGCCTTTTTCAAGATCATTCATGGAGATGGGCTGGGTCATTATCTATTCGGCCCACAAATTCCGTCCCATAGCTTGACCCAGACCAGCACTACGACTGGGCTGGCCTTTTCGCTACGGGTTGGGCCCAAGTGCTGGAGGACTTGGGCGGGCTGTTGATCATGAAGTTGGGCTCAACTAATCTGTCCATATACTCATCTGACCCACTTGGATTTGGGCTTTGTCAGATTAGTCCGGCCCAAGGTTTGGACCTGACCCATTTCATATTTAGCCCCTTCATTTGCCCCCTAGCTCGCGCTAAGGTTCCCCTTGGGGGGAGCTATTGTTCTGCCTTCCAAGCGTTGCGTCATTTTGGCTCCTTTCTAGTTCGGCCTTGGTGACGGTTCAATCTTGACACACGATTCATGCATGCGTCCTTTCATGTGACATGTGGCGACGTGCGATAGGCGTGCAGAGATAATGCGTCGACTCCATACCGAAGGTCGTGATTTGTATACCTGCGCGTCGACTGGTGTAATAAATGCTCAGTCTATCAATTCGAATCCCTCGATTTGATTTTCTCATTCCTCTAGTGAGTTCCAAAGAAAGAGAAAGAGAGAGAGAGCCTCTTCCCATTCCTCTGGACCGATCTCGCTGGAGCTCCGCTTGGGCTTCTTCGCCGCTGATCCTGCTTTGCTATCGCCGCTGTGATTTCTGTAAGTCCTCTTATGACTCTTCTTCTCTTTCTGTTTTAATCATCTGGTCTGGTGCGCTTGCTATCTGTGTCTCATATCCTGTTATTTGAATCACACTTCTGTCCCACTGGTTTAGTCAAATGGGGAAGTTCCGCTCTTTGGTTGATACTCCAGAAGCCATGGCCATGTTCCGTCTAGATTACAACATTCCTCACGACGTTACCCTTTCACTGGCAAAGGTAGACGCCAAACGTATGGGTACTAGGAACACCGTTGCCTTTCCCATCGCTGCGATTGTCGAGGGAGGGATTCGGTTTCCTCTTGACCCGTTAGTGCGCCGTTTTCTGCATCAAGTCCAGTTAACCCCAATGCAGGTGTCTGTGAATCTTTTCCGTGTTGTTTGCGGCGTATCTGCCCTCAATAGGCGACTAGGCCTGAACCTTGACATTTGGGACATTTTGGGATGTTACACCCTTTCTCATAACAAAGACCATAGTACATACTACCTGCGTGTTCGCTCCGCTGATTGTCACTTAGTTACTGGATTACCTGACTCGGATAAACACAATGACGATTTCCTGCAAGTTGGTGGGAATTGGGAGTTTCCCGCCGGAATCGAATTTCAATCTGAACGGATGCCACAGAAAGATGGCTACCCAGGTCCGGGCCTCTCCTTTTAATGCCTTTGGTGTTTCTTACTTTATTTTGAATATTGTTCTGATAGGTTGCTTTCTTTTTGCAGAACCTTCTCGTTTCCAGCGAAGGCCGAATCGGGAGAATACTGAAGCCATCAAGGCTGCCTTGAGATATAAGAAAAGATCTGCCCCTGAGTTGTTAGACTACCAGTCAAGTTACCGTTCTGTTATTCCGAAGAAGGCGAGACTCGCTGCTGCCCTTCTGGACTCCGATATCGAGACTGACACGTCTCTCACCCCGCTGGTCCTGAGGCGTCGCAGTGGTCAAGATGCACTTCCTGAGAGAGCGCCCTCCCCTGCCCCCAGTTTCGCAGGGAGCTGGTCTGTGGCAAAGAGAAGAGTGTTGGTGGATTTGGAGGCCGAGGCCTTCGGAGCCTCTAGCGCTTTGCAAACCCCTCTGGAGAAGGCCGAGGCGAAGAGCCTCATGGAGGTGAAGATGGAGGTTGGAGCTTCTGGGACCCCTGTAACTGCTGTCGAACCCTCAACTTCAGTCACTGCATGAGCAAAAAAGAAGAGAAGTGTGTAGACGCGCCCGCGTGGGGCCTCGCTCTACAGTTCGGACTCCCTTTGTTGTTACGGTTCTTAATCTGAACCAAAGAGTCCAACTCTGGCAAATCGTTTGAGAAAACAATTTTTTGAAAAGAAGTGCCAAACATGGACTGCTTTGCCATATTACAGAGTCGCCACCTAAATATTTTAAAATGGGAAATTTAGGAAACCCTGACTCGGTGCCGAAGGCCACGTGTCCGTCATCACCAAATGTCTTGGCTCGGGAGCTTGGGTACGATCGGGGAAGGTCAGCTATGAGCACCCCCTTTCGCCCGGTCTGAAGACCGGCCTCTACTAACCGTGATATCCGTTTTTGAAAACATTATGCGTTCTTATTCCAATTATTAACCTAGAATTACTATGTTGTGCGCACAGCAAACAAGTATAGACTAGATCGCCTAATTTGGAAACAAGCATTGCATATCCGTTTGTTTTGAAAAATGCTTTGGAATTTGCTACTCGCAAGTAGGCTAAAACATGGATTTCAATGAGTTGTTCCAACTCAAGCAATCCAACCTCCACCCACAGGCATTCAAGCGGTTATATCACGCACTTAGCCGCATGGTTAACATTCACACACATGCGATATGCTAAAGCATAAAGACTTACATCGTATTCCGCGCCAAAACAAGAAACTAGTTAGCAAACATGCATGACCTAGTTCATGTTAAGTGGCTAATGCAACGCATGCAATGGTGTAATCTAGACAGGCTCGGCTATCCTAAACATGGCACATGAAATGCTGCAACTATCACGTATTCAATTTGGGATTGAAAATACAATGCAGTTTGCATGATGTACCGAGCCCGATGCATTTGAACAAATGCATGAATGCACACATGCAAAGCATAAGGTATGCTAAAATAAACGTGCCCTAGTCTATTACCATAAGCAGGTAAATAAAAGGGTAGAAAGAAATGGGGGTTAGAAGACATACACCCACACACACACACTTATTACAATTATGCCCTCACTCGGAGGGACCGAAAGAATATACAGATTAACTACGCAAGCTAATTAAAACATTACAAATTGCCTAATTAATTAACAAATCAACTAGACTAATTAAAACAGTAAACGTCTCGGGAAGAGGGCTCGGTGCATCGCACGCTCGGGACTCGCTCAGAATCGCACTGCCATGCATGATTGCCTCTGTTTTCCCTGCTTTCCTCCTCTGAAGACTGCCAAAGTCCTAGGAATACTTCCTTGGGTGCTGGGGATCATCACCGGCTGCTCAGAAATTCCACCGGCAGTGAATTGAACCCATCGGCACTTAATTGATCCATCGGCTGCAAATTGACTGCCAGTCGGCACTAAAAAGTGCCGGTCGGCACAAAATGCCTGTAGAACCTGCAACTTACAGCAGCAGAGGGCACAACTTGCATGGCAATGTAATTCAAAGCATGTATGCACCAAACACACTCCTTATCATGTCTTGACTCAAAGGAAGATGTGCCTCGGTTCTCGGACCACCAATCACGCATTTCCATGCATGATGGCCCGAAGAACCAAGAATGCAACTTTGATTTCAAATGCATGCAATGCAAACAAACAAACAAGGGTGCCAAACCTCCATCATACTTCACTTCAAGAGGCTTAGCATGCACGCCAATATGATGCAATCCTAGACATGTCAAACTAGTATGCAAAATGGGCAATGCAAGCAAGCAAAACATGCTAGGTGCACAACCTAAGCAAGGAAGCATGTGAACTAAGCAAGAGGGTGGACTTAAACATGGATTAGGCAGCTCCAAATAGGCCTAAAACCATTGGCCAAAATGCTAAATCATGAGGGCCAAACACACATGCACACATGCACAAGTTAAGGCACCAACACTTAAGCATAATAAACAACATTCAAGCATACTTGAAATGAGTCAAACATGGACTACTAGCATGCATAGAAAGCTCTGAAATTCATGCAAAACATGGTGCCAAACCAAGCGACAAAGCAAGCTAAGCATGCAACAAATGGCCCAAGTACTTAAGGCAACCCAATGAAGCATTGAACTATACCTATGCAAGACAATTATGGCATGCCTTAAACAACCTAAAACAGATTTTTAGCATGCAAAACCAAGCCCAAAAGACCACTTAGATGGCATCCAAATGACATGAATCCAAAGGCATGCATGAGTGCTCTTTCAAGGAGCATACAACATAAGCTCAAGAGGCAACAAAGAAGCACGCAAGGCAATCAAATAAGCATGCTAAATGGACTGAAATGACATGCTAAATGGTTCCAAACCATTGAAACTAAAGCAAGCAAGGCATGCTACACTCTCATGCTCTTAAAGCCAACAAGCCAAATGCAAAGGAGCTATGTTAAGCATGCTAAAATCAAACCAAATAACTATGGTCAGACCTAAAACATGTTAAAATAAGCATACAAGCTTCATGGATCTAGGCCTAAAACATGATAGAAATAAAGGCATATGACCTAGGCATGTTAAGGGACTAAAGAGGCATTACAAAGCAACTATGCAAATCATGCAAAGAGTACTAAAACCAACACTTGGCAATGTCATATTAGGACATAATGAACATAAAATGCAGACAAGACATGCTCAACAAACAATCAACACTATGCTCCCTTAAGAGACCAAAACTTGCCCTTTTCAAGGACATCAAGGAGAGGGGGTGGCCCTCTCCTTCTTAGGACTTTAAGGCATCATCTACACCACTGAAATCCCTCAAGATTTCAGTGGTGAAGAGATCCTAACACCAAAGTCTCGGATCTCTCACAAAATAGCACAAAAATGGGGCTTTTCAAAGCCTAAGGGTGGTCAAACCTACCCAAACCACCAAGCACTCTTAATAAACAATAAAGAGGACTAAAAAACAGAACTTTTATATGTTGATCACCAAGCACAAAAACAGTTCTAAGCTAAGTGAAAATGGAATGCAAGAATGGGGTAAAAATAACTAGTTTCTTACCCTTGAAGCTTTTCTTCACAAAGGTTGATGTTGTTGCCTCCTTGAGCTCAAATCCAACCAAAAATATCAAGAACCAGCCTTTAGAACCTCAGTAACCAAAGGATGGTGAAACACTAGGTGCTTGTGTGCAATAGTATGAACTAAAGCACCTAGTGTACAAAATAAGCAAGGAAAAGAGAGATAGGATAGATATAGGATTTCTAACCTAAAACCAGAGCTTCTTCTCTATCTAAAATGTCTAACTCTCTAATTTTTCTAACCCTTGAGCCAAGAGAAGAGAGCTTCTCCTTATAGGCAACAAAGCTTACAAGCTAAGTCACCAAAGGGGCTCATCCCTCCATACACGTGTATGGAGGGGAAACTAATGCAAGACAGCTGCCTTAAAATATCTCATAAAGCAACTGAACAGTAGTCGGCAGGGCAAAATGGTCATTTTGCCAAAAAGAGTGCCGACCGGCACAAAATAGTGCCGACCGGCACAATATAGTGCCGATTGCAACACCAACCAGCCGGTGGCCTCTAGCCACTGCCGGTGGTGTGTGGGGATGCCTCATAAGGCATTCCCTGCCCCTCCAAGGCAAAGCACAAGTGTTTGGTGCAAAACCAGACACAAAACGGTCAAGTTCGGAGATCCTGAGGCAAGGCGCGTAGCCGAGAACTTCTGGGAACTCCAAACGAACACGAACATGGATGTTCACCGAGTGTTCAAGCGGTGACGTCTAAGTCTTGAGGACGGTCAAAAATGGGGTGTCTACAGTTGCCCCTCTTTGACAGAACTCGAAAGTCATAACAATGACGGGAGTGAATGTCAAAGCCTAGAGACGACCCATTTTTGACAAGGCCGAAGACTTGGACAAGCATACAAAGCGCAAATGGTTGAACTCGCAAGCTGCCTACGTATCCCTTTAGGAATCAAACCAGCGTAGTTCAGGTACAGGCATGCAAGCCGCAGATAAGGTATGCGCCCGTAGGCGGGGGCAAGATGCAACTGACGATGCAAAAGGCCGAGCATAACTTATGATCATGCAAAGGAAGCTGTAATGAAGCACGCATGCGACAGTTATAAGCTAGCATACACCAAACTACACCACAATGCAGAAAGGATGTAAGAGAATTATGCAATTCTCGATACGTCTCACGCGGAGGATACAATACCTGTGCGGCTCGTCCGGTTGCACCGGCCTCAAATGAGCCGTACATACAATATCGTGCCTGCAAAGAAAGCAAACTTAACAGGTGCAATATTGTTAGCAATATGCATGACAATGCAAAATGAATGCAAAATGATATGCAATATCTACAAAAACAATGTATGAATAATGCAACTATATGCAATGCAATCGAAACTATATGCAATGCAAACTACATGCAGGGCAATTGAATCATGAATCAAACCGGAACGGTTCGAAACCACACAAATGTCAAATAGATTGATGGAGGTAACAAGTCCGTCTCCCATAGAACGATGTCTGATCTATGAGTACTTCGCACGGACACAACAACAAGTATTGGGTGGAATGACATAAGTGAGGAAACGACCCGCTAGGGAGAGAATAATGATCCTAATGCCGGACGCAATAACTACACTACAATGTAATATGTACAATGGATATGGCGCGCGAGCCAAACCAAATCTTGCTTAGGAAAGGCATGCACACATACAAACCATGTCTAACAAAGAAAAGGTGCCAGAACCTCAAACCAAGTTCATCAAGGAGTAGGCGCGATACACATGCAGAACTGTGTTTCAACGTGAAAAGTAAGGGCACATACCAGACCAAGCTCAACAAGGAAAGGCGCAAGCCATGGATGGAGGATAATGCAGTGGATGCACTACAATGCAATGGAAATGGATATTTTACAGAAAATGCATGACATATATACTATATTACAATGAAATGCATGACAACGCAATATATTACAATGAAATGCATGACATATGCATGGGTTTTTTTTGTTTTGTTTTTTGAAATGCATGACATATGCAGTATTTACAATGATGCATGACAATGCACTATGATGCAACGACTACGATTGCAGCTTTCCCTATCTTACCAACAGGGCGATACACTAGGTTGGTTCAGTATCTAGAATTGAGATGCAGACATGCCACCTCAACCTATGGGGCTTCCATACAGATTTCAAGCCGAGGGTACACCCCCTGGGTATTTAAACCAGACTTTAGTCTCGGAAATCCCGAACCTTTGTGTTCTAGGCATAAGCCGTTCGAACTCTAGTTTTTACCATCCCAGTTGGTCTTCTAGGAACTCACCGCAAACACAGGCAGGTGGCTTTACCAGACCACCGAAAGTCGTTCGGGCACGACAAACACCAAAGGAATTGCACCTTCAGAGGATTTAAGGTCTCCTAGACCGTGACGCAAAATGTATGCATGACAATACATGCTTTTTGTTTTTGAAATGCACATGATGCATGATGTTTGAAATGCGCGCCAACGCGCGGCCTTACGAATGCACGACAATGCATGAATTGTGTGTGCCGAAGCAACGAAGGTCTTGCACCTTCAGAGGATTTAAGGTCTCCTAGACCGTGCGTGTTTAAGGTCTCGTCAGACCGTGCGTGTTTAAGGTCTCGCCAGACCGGTGGGGCAATGCATGATTTGAGATGCGGTGCACAAGACAGTGCGATGTGTAAGATAACGTGATGGAATGCATGCAAAATGCAATGAGATGCGCAAAACAGCGCGATGCGTTAGACAACGCAAGTGCACAGGACAGTGCGATACGATGCATGCCAAATGCGATGAGGTGCATGCCTTAATGCACCGAAGGTCTTACACCTCCCGAGGATTTAAGGTCTCCTAGACCGCGCGTGTTTAAGGTCTCGCCAGACCCGGCGTGCTAAACGATGCACAACACACGTGAGACACGCATGCCAGTGTAAAATGAGAAATGAAGTACAATGAGGTACGCGTGCCCCAAAAGATGGAAAATGGAGTGCAATGAGGTACGCGTGCCTCAAAGGATGGAAAATGGAGTGCAATGGGGGTGCGCCAAACGGCGCGATGCGCAAAATAGCGCGAATGAAATGCAACATGAGATGCAAGATGAGGCACACATACCTCAGGATGCGATGAAATGCAAAATGAGATGCAAGATGAGGCACGCATACCTCAGGATGCGATAAAATGCAAAATGAGATGCAAGATGAGGCACGCATACCTCAGGATGCGATGAAATGCAAAATGAGATGCAAGATGAGGCACGCATACCTCAGGATGCGATGAAATGCAAAATGAGGCACGCATACCTCATTGAATGGAAAATGAAATGCAAAACGAGGCACGCGTGCCTCGAGATGCAATGAAATGCAAAATGAGGCACGCATACCTCATTGAATGGAAAATGAAATGCAAAACGAGGTACGCGTACCTCGAGATGCAATGAAATGCAAAATGAGGCACGCATACCTCATTGAATGGAAAATGAAATGCAAAACGAGGTACGCGTACCTCGAGATGCAATGAAATGCAAAATGAGGCACGCATACCTCATTGAATGGAAAATGAAATGCAAGTATGACACGCATGCCACATGAAAATGCAAAACAGTACAAGTCGCAAGGGACGTGCAAGACGGTGCGATGCGACGCACCGGACAATGTGATGGATGCGTGCAACGCACACGGGGCAACTTTTGAATCTTGTAAAAGACAAAGGATACAAAAGGATACCATCTTTGCTTGAATTTGAGTGCCACGCATAGAAGACACGGTCCGAGGTCAAAACGGAGGCCGGTTGAGCATCGGGGATGCACTTTCTTGCATTTTCTCGAGCTATGAAGACCAGAAAATACCCAAATGGCCTAAACAAGGCTGTGGGAACATCACCGGCTGGACTAGGTGGCCACCGGCTGGCCACCGGCTGCAGAAAAGTTCCACCGGCACAATATTGTGCCGACCGGCACAAAATAGTGCCAACCGGCCAAAAGTTGCTGGATCGGGGCAGTTTTGACATTTCACCTCGGGTCTTTTAAAATAGGGCCTCCAACCCTATTCTTTTCACTTCCCCTTGCTCGAAATCTCCTCCCCCTTCTCTCTTGAACATTTTCGGCCTTCGATCCTCGCTTTTTCTCGCGTCTTAGGCTTGATTTCATCGTTCGATTCGCGAATACCTTCGCGTTTCGCACATTTTCAACCGAACAAATCCTTGTTTCGGTGTCTCTTTTGCTATTTCCGCTTTTTCGGGGCTTGTTCCCTTCGATTTCCTCTTCATTTCCGTGCCTTTCCCTCTTCCGGCCTTCCCGGTCATTCTCGGCCCGCTCGGGGTTGACTTTCTCGGTTGACTTTTCACATTCCGGCTCTTTCGGCCATTTTCTCACCACCATTGCCATGGCTGACGATATTCCACATGTCGGGACTCCCCCGGATCACGAGATGGATCCCGGGGTCGAGCTCCTCCCGCTGAGCGAGCGTCCTTTCGACCCGGTGACATACCACCCCGCGATTCATGTGCTACCACCGAATGGACTCCGCCACTTTCGCAGCTTTGACCGAGCACTGGACCCGGAGCTCCTCTTGCGCGAGCCGACCTCTCACCTACCTTCGGCGCTTCCGAGGTAACACTCTTTTGTTTTACTTTCTGCAATGTAGAACTGTTAACTGCCATAGCTGAATCTGTTCTTTAACTGCTTAGCTCTGATATGCTATACACTGTAGGTGATCGCAATCATGCTTTCAACTGATATCTGTTTAAAACGGACACATGCACACACACTGCACTAGCCTCAATCACCCAAACACACGGCACACACCGCATTGCACTGCAAACTCACCGACACCCGACACTTATTTGAATCTGAAAACATATTGTATGCTGTACTTAAACTGAACCACACAAAACACGCTGACGCATCATACGTTGTAGTTCACCTACTGGCGCACTATAATCCGATATCTGCTTGGATCTGAAAAATGTGCACACATGCACCATTTGCACTGATTTTGACAGTTTCTTCAAAAACTGTACATTTCATATTGCTTTGCAATTATTTGCTTGAGAACAGAGAGATTCCCATTCCATCCGCGGGTATGGGAACATCGCGGCTCGGGATTGGTACGCGGAGCTTCCCGAGGCGGTTCGCCACATCGTGGACGAGGCGGGCTTCGGTTCCTTCTGCAGGGGTCTGACCCGGCTTACTGCTTGCAGGCCTCTTCTAGCGGCCCTGGCAGAGAGGTGGTGGGACACCACCGACTCATTCCATTTGTCGGCGACTGGGGACATGACGATGACCCCTTACGATTTCTCGGTGCTCACTGGCATCGGGGTCGGGGGTGATCCGATCCCTTTTGATATAGACAAGGATGAGTGGACCGCGGCTCAGGTCTACTTACTTGGCGCGGCTCCACCTCTCGCGCGTCCCGGCTTTGTCCGGTATTCTTGGTTCGAGGTGCAGTTCCGGGTGCAGCCTCTTCTTGTTGATGCAGTTCCGATGACCCCAGAGGCCGTAGAGAGGTATGCACGCGGCTTTCTGATGTTTCTGTTCGGGACGACTCTCTTCGCCGACCGGGCGAACACAGTGCCCCTCTGCCTTCTCAGCGCACTGGTGGATGTCCGGGACATCTTGCGTTTCGATTGGGGTGGTGCGGCTCTGGCCACCCTCTACGGCTATATAAGCTCAGTCTCCCGCGGCAGCGGACAGTTGCTTGGGGGCTATTGGCGCGCTTGGGAGGTACATTTCCTTTTCCGCTTTACATTTCTGCTTTTCATTTTCTGTACTTTGCACACTGCACGCACTGTAGTCTGTTTCACACTTACTGTATACTGTACACACGGCACACACATACTCTGCTTTACACTGACTGTACACTGCTCACACTGTACACTCTGCTCAATACACTACACCAATACACTACACAACACACAGCTTTGTTATTTCTGCCTTATTCTGTATTCTGCTTTATCTGATAAACATTCTGGTATTCACCTTGCAGTTGTGGGTTTACGCCTACTTTCCTAGGCTCACTCCCGTGCCGGAGAGGGAGACTCCTCTGGTCGTTCCCTTCTCGCGCCGCTTTGACGGGAGATGCGCTCGGAGGCCGCGGGAGACATTCAGCTTCTTCCGCCGTTACTTCGACACCATCACTCCTGCCGAGGTATGTCTTACTTATAGTTCGTTTTAAGCTTCACTTTTCCATTGTATATTTGCGATATCAGTTGGTAACAAACTGTATTTCATTTCAGATCACTTGGCGACCGTGGACTGCACTGCCGGCGGTGATGAGGGATCGGTTCGTCGGCGCCGATGATACCTCACGTTACCGGATTTTGCTGGAGGGCCCGGTCTGTCGGGCTTGGTACCTGGGCGAGCGCTTCTTGCGTCAGACCTCAGGGTTACCTGAGCAGATAGTCCCGGTGCATCCTCCTGAGCACATGCGGGACACAGAGAGATTCACTGCTGATCAGATGGCGGACTACACCCTCGGCTAGGAGGCAGACGGCTTCAGAGGCGAGGGCGATTATTCAGAGTACGTCCGGACCTTCATCATGCGCCCCCTGAGCGGTGGCCATCGAGCTGAGAGAGAGAGACCCGCGGCGCCAGCGGCCGGAGCAGGAGTAGGAGGAGGAGCGCCGAGGAGGGCTCGAGTCCGCGGCAGGGGCGGGGTTCCGAGAGGACGGGAGGCTAGTTGGCCCGCTCTGCCTTCTTCACTGACTTTCCGAGGGTCGGATGGGGCGACCTATCAAATCCCTTTCGCCCCTCCGCCGACTGATCACGAGTTTGTCGGTATCCCCGACTTGCCTCCGGTATGTGTTACTGCATTTCTGTACAGTTATTTTTATTTTAGTTTATTTGATATTCCATAAAATATTGATGCATCTGATTCCTTTGCAGGCGTCTTCTGAGTACACCCGGCGGTCATTGGAGATGAATGCCTCCATGGCGGGGATGCTGCAGCGGACCTTCGACTTCCTAGCCTTTTACGGCCTTCCGGTATGTTCTCTCTGTCATAGCTTCAAATCATACCCAAACTGCCTCGCATAATCTGATGCACGATACAACACCGGATACCCAGCCTTCACGGCACTTGATACATTGTATTCATACACTGCATTCTGCACTGATAAACTGCTCACGGCATTCATACTCTGTACTCATATACTGTATTCTGCACTGTTTCAACTGCTCACGGCATTCATACTCTGTATTCATATACTGTATTCTGCACTGATAAACTGTTTCATACACACTGATGCATTTGTCTTTCATGTTTTTCAGCCTCCCTTCCCACTTCCTCCAGCGGGTGGTGTTCCAGTGGGTGGTGCTCCGACTGGACCTCCCATTTCTACTCGGGATGGCAGGAGATTCCCCCGTACCAGAGGAGGACACTCTCATGTCGGGAGCAGCTCGCGGGCTCTAGTTCCGGATGATGAGTCTGAGGAGGAGACAGAGGCGGAGGAGACCGGTGATGGCTCGGACTCGAGCTCGGACAGCGATGCTTCTGGTGGTGCCCCTGTTGATGACGTTCCTGGACCTTCGTCCAGGAAGAGGACCAGGACGGATTGACGGCCCCGGAGCCATTTCGAACATTTGATACAGATTTTGCTATTTTTTTTTCCTTTTCTTGTACTTTTCTCTTTTGTTGGTAGATAGAGTACTTTTGTACTGCCGCGGGCAGGTTTTTTGTTTCCCAAAACTTTGTACTCGAAACAGATTATGAAATGAAACAAACTTTTTTTTTGGTCTGAAAAGAGTGTTCACATTTGTGTATATTTCATACCTTGCACTGTATTGCATCATGTTACACCTCAAATGTAAATGATATTGATTTGTTGTCTAAAACTTGAGCAATTATATCATGATAATCGGATAACCAACCAACTAATCAGCAAAACAACTCATGCGAACCACTGCTCAAACTGCACAATACAGCCCATACTCTACTGAGGATTGATCTGCGTACAACCCATAACACAGTGTTCGATTCATTCTGCACACAACAAACTTTGAACAAATAACCCAATCTGACAGGACGGATCACAAAATTGAAACAGTTAGAGTTGAAACACGCTCAAATGTCCCAAATTTTCTCTTCTCCTTCTCCTGCCTCGCATAGATGTAGAGAGTGGCACAGCATTCTGAGCACAATGATTTTTTGAAGTAAAGAAGGGTTTTCAACCAGGGTGTCGAGCCTACCGCAGTGAGACAGACTCAAACAAATAACAAAAGGCACACGACCTAAAATAATGAGACACACTCGAAGAAAACTCAAAACTAAAATCAAGGTCGACAAATCAAAAGGCACGACACACAGACATGTTTACAAAAAGACCTCAGATCTCGAGAAGCCAGTTCCTCCGGGTATCATGCCCACCCTTTCTAATTTGTGATACTCACATTACTCGGCCCTCAGGCTCAGTTTTTCTCTCAAAACCCTTTTCTCACTTTTCTCTCAACTTATACCTCTCTATTCTTTATTCTCTCGTTTTTCATCCCTCCCCGGGGCGATTGACAGATGAATAGGAAGTCACGGGTTCACGCCCAATACAACTAGCTCACGGCTATTTCTTCTGGTAGATAGGGTGCCTTCTTGGCAAGTGCATTGATAACAAAGGGGGGAGGCGGAACACCCGACTCAACTATGCCCCTAGTTCGTCATTTTGACCATTTTTGTTTGTTTTCTAAAACAGTTTTGATCAAGAATGAGAGTCGGATTAACACACTCGTTCGATTTTTGATTTGAAATCATGTGAGTCAGGCTGTGAGCACTGAAAATTCTCCTTTTGGGTCCAAACATGGTCCAATTTTGAAAATGAAACAGTTTTCGAGAAAATAAGTCAACTTCAGTGAAAATTTTCAAAAACTATTTTTGCAAACAGTCAACGCTCAACGAGCGCGGAACTTACCCTCGAGATATGCAACCTCGGATCGGAGGCAATGGGAAATTGCCCCTAGCTTAAAGGGAGATAAGGCAACTGAAAGTTGCCCCTGGTTTGGACGGTAACTCAGGGCAACTTGTGGCAATGCATGGCAACGGAAAGTTGCCCCTTGTTTGGATGATGCCGCGGCATGTGGTAAGCCAGTCCTTATTGACGACGATCGGACCCTCGGACGCGGAGGAGACGAAGACGGTTTGAATCAATATATGGACACAGTCACCTGGAAGGTGTTGGTGGTTTGGACTTCAAGAGGAAGTTAATCACGTAGTTCCAGGTTGCTGCAATCGAGACATCAAATTCGGAGGAGGCACAAGTGATCAAAACCATAGCATGGACCGGGACGCTATGGAAGCGTTGGGGGCTGGACTTCAAGATGAAGTTGCCTACGTATCCCAAACATGGGAATCAAGCCTTACGTAGTTCCGGTTAAGGTACACTCGGGTATTTTAACCTTTACTGTTTAGGCTCTAACTTTTGCCAAGGCGCCTGTTGCAGGTTTTCGACCTTGCGAGCTATATTCTTCTCTTTTCCTTTTCTTTTGCATTTTCATTTTCTTTATTTCTTTTGCTATACATTTTTCTTTTCTCTTTTTCTTCTTTCTTTTCGCTTCTCTTTTTTTGCATTCTCTTTTTTTGTATTTTTCATATTTTTCTTTGCTCTAACTTTTGCCTGGGCCGCCCTCCCGGGTTTTCGGCCCAGCGAGCCTCTCAAAGGGTAAAAGGTGTAGCAAGCCCATGCCAAATGGTTTTGAGATTGAAGCCTCTCCGTATCCGGGAGAGCGACTGTTGTGTTGATTTGCAGGAAAAGTCCGTCACGGTTGCTTCTCAAGCTTTGCTTGGTGGGATCTGATCTCCCTGATCTGACTTTGATGCCTCTTCCTCGAGGGCTGCTTCAAATTGGGCCACACAGGGGTTTCATGGCACTGAATGTTTTGAACGGATTCCAGTTTGCAACAGATGAATTAAATCTTGAGACCAAGAGCGATCCTGGGCTGCACAATCTCAAGAGCGGTTCCAACACCGGCCTTTGCAAGACCGTACAAAACATTTTGTTTTTGAAAGTTTTTAAGAAAGCGACAAATCGCCCGTGTTGAAGATAGTGTGGAACCAGTCTGGATCAAGCCAGGGTCCTTCTCAGTACTCACGCTTAACGAGCATGATTTCATTCATTAAAAGCTTAGCAAGGCTCTCTTTCTCTCAAGATGATCAAAGTTTTGCAAATCCCGAGGAATTCCTCCCTCTTTGTTTTCACCGCAGTGTTTAAAAAGTTTTGAAAAACTCAGGTCATTATGACGATGTTTAAGGCACAAGGGAGTAGGTGGTATGCATCGTCATTTCATTCACATTCTCTGGCACGGTTGATTCGAATAGCAATAAATGCGGAACGTGATAGCCACAGCCGTTTCATTCAGATTTGTTGGCGTAACTGGCTCCTCGGCAGAAACAAACTCAAGAAAAGCAAAAACAACTATTTATAAGACAAAACGGTGTTTGAGGCAACAACCCCGAAATCACCTTGTATTCTGTACAAGAGGGACTGACTTATTACAATTAGACAGACCCTTAAGCAAAAGGACTGACTCAAAACAATGAGACAGGCTCAAAACAAAACAAAAGACTGACTCGACACCCAAGTCAGAATTTACAAAACCAACATTCGCGGATGCCCAAAAATGCGTGCCAAACGCCACATCCAGAAACGTGCTAGGCACTGCCCGCAGGCGGCCCACCTTCCAATCACATACTCGCGGTATCTGTATCCTCAAAATCCAACAACTAGGTGGTGACGGACTTTGCTGAAGTAGGGGGGAGGATAACTTCGTTATCAATCAAATCTTGCACCTCATGCCGAAGGCGGAAACAATTGTCAGTAGCATGGCCAGTCTGCTGGTGGTACGCACAGTACAGGGCAGCATCATGGGTGGCCGGGAGATTCTTCGGGAGCGGCCGAGGCTCCAGGGGCTTAAGGTGTCCCCTTTCAGCAAGGATCTGCAATGCCTTGGACAATGGCATATAGAGAGCATGAAAGACCCTGCGCCCTCGGGGCTGGTACTTCGGAGTACTCTTGCTAGATGCACTAGCAAACGGATCAGCGGGTGCGGCTTTGGATTTCTGATCCTTTCCGGATGTAAGGCTGGAAGGGGGAAAAACCGTTTTGGCCTGACGGGGCCTACCCCGGTTTTCTGATTGACTGGAACCGCCCTCAGGCGGAGTGGGGAAAGCATTCTCCACAGCTTTTGACATAACCGCGGATATCTGTTGCTGGTTCATTCCCCCGGCTTTCAAAGCCTCTACTGCCCACAGCAGTTGTTCAATAGGGTCGGCCTCGGCCTTCATCTTGCCTTTGTCTCTGGCCTCAGCCTGATCTAGAGCTTGGTTTAATGCGTCGTTGCCATAGCTGGAGGTCATCTCCGGTTGGCTGAGTTCGATGACAATTCGGCCCAACAGCGGGGGCTCTTGGGGTATAAAGCCTCCGGCATATGGTGCAGCCGGTGGCGAAACTGACATTCCATAGGCGAGATCTGTCACAGACCTTTGGAGATCGCCTATCATCCCTATTAGTTCGAAAGTAGTAGGCTCGCGAGCCTGGTATAGTTGAGGAGTCCAAATTGGATGTGCGGCAGGCGACCTAGGTGGATGTGGTATGCCAACAGCAGTTTCATCCTGTGGGGTGATTTCCTGACTCAACGCGGCCGTCATGACCACAATCTCTTCTGAGTTCTGCGTCATGTTCAGTCCTGCCTCAGCAAGGAGAAGACACTAGCTGATCAAATCTCTGAGTCTCTGAACTGAAACGGAAAACAAGCAGCATTTCAGCCCCAAACAGATCAAATACGGGTGTAGCCGGACAGCTGCACTCTACTACTTGAACACTTGTTTCCCAGAGTCACTATCAAAACTGAACTGATACTCGCAGATACAACTGATTCGTAACAACACTGATACTGGTGCCCTCAGGCCGGATACCCAATCTTGCGAACCGATATATGCATTTCCTGTAGAGATACACTCTAAAAGCACATAATCATGTAAGAGAGAGCCCATACACCCCTATATTGAGGTAGGGTTTCCCTGTCCTATTTTCGTCAGGAGCTAGGGCTTCACTACGCACGCAGCGGTTTCAAACAACCTACATCGGGTGAGCAACCTGTCCTAGTTTGGAATGGTCACTATGGAGCCGAATATGCACTAGGTCGAATGGTCGAAAAGGGTGCCCCGGTAAAACCGGGGTTTGTGTTCCCATACTGGCAGAGCCCGCAACCGGTCAGCCTAATGGACATGCCTTGACAAGACAAGCCTCCAGCAAACCGCTCAGGAGTAGGAGATGGCCAACACGGTGTCCTAGGCGCACCAATGTACATGCAATGCAAAGAAACACATAAGTGTAGTCAAAACGGGATATCACGAGTTCGAGTCAAGCTCTCTAAATTCCCCAGCAGAGTCGCCAGAAACTGTAGACGCGCCCACGTGGGGCCTCGCTCTACAGTTCGGACTCCCTTTGTTGTTACGGTTCTTAATCTGAACCAAAGAGTCCAACTCTGGCAAATCGTTTGAGAAAACAATTTTTTGAAAAGAAGTGCCAAACATGGACTGCTTTGCCAGATTACAGAGTCGCCACCTAAATATTTTAAAATGGGAAATTTAGGAAACCCTGACTCGGTGCCGAAGGCCACGTGTCCGTCATCACCAAATGTCTTGGCTCGGGAGCTTGGGTACGATCGGGGAAGGTCAGCTATGAGCACCCCCTTTCGCCCGGTCTGAAGACCGGCCTCTACTAACCGTGATATCCGTTTTTGAAAACATTATGCGTTCTTATTCCAATTATTAACCTAGAATTACTATGTTGTGCGCACAGCAAACAAGTATAGACTAGATCGCCTAATTTGGAAACAAGCATTGCATATCCGTTTGTTTTGAAAAATGCTTTGGAATTTGCTACTCGCAAGTAGGCTAAAACATGGATTTCAGTGAGTTGTTCCAACTCAAGCAATCCAACCTCCACCCACAGGCATTCAAGCGGTTATATCACGCACTTAGCCGCATGGTTAACATTCACACGCATGCGATATGCTAAAGCATAAAGACTTACATCGTATTCCGTGACAAAACAAGAAACTAGTTAGCAAACATGCATGACCTAGTTCATGTTAAGTGGCTAATGCAACGCATGCAATGGTGTAATCTAGACAGGCTCGGCTATCCTAAACATGGCACATGAAATGCTGCAACTATCACGTATTCAATTTGGGATTGAAAATACAATGCAGTTTGCATGATGTACCGAGCCCGATGCATTTGAACAAATGCATGAATGCACACATGCAAAGCATAAGGTATGCTAAAATAAACGTGCCCTAGTCTATTACCATAAGCAGGTAAATAAAAGGGTAGAAAGAAATGGGGGTTGGAAGACATACACCCACACACACACACTTATTACAATTATGCCCTCACTCGGAGGGACCGAAAGAATATACAGATTAACTACGCAAGCTAATTAAAACATTACAAATTGCCTAATTAATTAACAAATCAACTAGACTAATTAAAACAGTAAACGTCTCGGGAAGAGGGCTCGGTGCATCGCACGCTCGGGACTCGCTCAGAATCGCACTGCCATGCATGATTGCCTCTGTTTTCCCTGCTTTCCTCCTCTGAAGACTGCCAAAGTCCTAGGAATACTTCCTTGGGTGCTAGGGATCATCACCGGCTGCTCAGAAATTCCACCGGCAGTGAATTGAACCCATCGGCACTTAATTGATCCATCGGCTGCAAATTGACTGCCGGTCGGCACTAAAAAGTGCCGGTCGGCACAAAATGCCTGTAGAACCTGCAACTTACAGCAGCAGAGGGCACAACTTGCATGGCAATGTAATTCAAAGCATGTATGCACAAACACACTCCTTATCATGTCTTGACTCAAAGGAAGATGTGCCTCGGTTCTCGGACCACCAATCACGCATTTCCATGCATGATGGCCCGAAGAACCAAGAATGCAACTTTGATTTCAAATGCATGCAATGCAAACAAACAAACAAGGGTGCCAAACCTCCATCATACTTCACTTCAAGAGGCTTAGCATGCACGCCAATATGATGCAATCCTAGACATGTCAAACTAGTATGCAAAATGGGCAATGCAAGCAAGCAAAACATGCTAGGTGCACAACCTAAGCAAGGAAGCATGTGAACTAAGCAAGAGGGTGGACTTAAACATGGATTAGGCAGCTCCAAATAGGCCTAAAACCATTGGCCAAAATGCTAAATCATGAGGGCCAAACACACATGCACACATGCACAAGTTAAGGCACCAACACTTAAGCATAATAAACAACATTCAAGCATACTTGAAATGAGTCAAACATGGACTACTAGCATGCATAGAAAGCTCTGAAATTCATGCAAAAACATGGTGCCAAACCAAGCGACAAAGCAAGCTAAGCATGCAACAAATGGCCCAAGTACTTAAGGCAACCCAATGAAGCATTGAACTATACCTATGCAAGACAATTATGGCATGCCTTAAACAACCTAAAACAGATTTTTAGCATGCAAAACCAAGCCCAAAAGACCACTTAGATGGCATCCAAATGACATGAATCCAAAGGCATGCATGAGTGCTCTTTCAAGGAGCATACAACATAAGCTCAAGAGGCAACAAAGAAGCACGCAAGGCAATCAAATAAGCATGCTAAATGGACTGAAATGACATGCTAAATGGTTCCAAACCATTGAAACTAAAGCAAGCAAGGCATGCTACACTCTCATGCTCTTAAAGCCAACAAGCCAAATGCAAAGGAGCTATGTTAAGCATGCTAAAATCAAACCAAATAACTATGGTCAGACCTAAAACATGTTAAAATAAGCATACAAGCTTCATGGATCTAGGCCTAAAACATGATAGAAATAAAGGCATATGACCTAGGCATGTTAAGGGACTAAAGAGGCATTACAAAGCAACTATGCAAATCATGCAAAGAGTACTAAAACCAACACTTGGCAATGTCATATTAGGACATAATGAACATAAAATGCAGCCAAGACATGCTCAACAAACAATCAACACTATGCTCCCTTAAGAGACCAAAACTTGCCCTTTTCAAGGACATCAAGGAGAGGGGGTGGCCCTCTCCTTCTTAGGACTTTAAGGCATCATCTACACCACTGAAATCCCTCAAGATTTCAGTGGTGAAGAGATCCTAACACCAAAGTCTCGGATCTCTCACAAAATAGCACAAAAATGGGGCTTTTCAAAGCCTAAGGGTGGTCAAACCTACCCAAACCACCAAGCACTCTTAATAAACAATAAAGAGGACTAAAAAACAGAACTTTTATATGTTGATCACCAAGCACAAAAACAGTTCTAAGCTAAGTGAAAATGGAATGCAAGAATGGGGTAAAAATAACTAGTTTCTTACCCTTGAAGCTTTTCTTCACAAAGGTTGATGTTGTTGCCTCCTTGAGCTCAAATCCAACCAAAAATATCAAGAACCAGCCTTTAGAACCTCAGTAACCAAAGGATGGTGAAACACTAGGTGCTTGTGTGCAATAGTATGAACTAAAGCACCTAGTGTACAAAATAAGCAAGGAAAAGAGAGATAGGATAGATATAGGATTTCTAACCTAAAACCAGAGCTTCTTCTCTGTCTAAAATGTCTAACTCTCTAATTTTTCTAACCCTTGAGCCAAGAGAAGAGAGCTTCTCCTTATAGGCAACAAAGCTTACAAGCTAAGTCACCAAAGGGGCTCATCCCTCCATACACGTGTATGGAGGGGAAACTAATGCAAGACAGCTGCCTTAAAATATCTCATAAAGCAACTGAACAGTAGTCGGCAGGGCAAAATGGTCATTTTGCCAAAAAGAGTGCCGACCGGCACAAAATAGTGCCGACCGGCACAATATAGTGCCGATTGCAACACCAACCAGCCGGTGGCCTCTAGCCACTGCCGGTGGTGTGTGGGGATGCCTCATAAGGCATTCCCTACCCCTCCAAGGCAAAGCACAAGTGTTTGGTGCAAAACCAGACACAAAACGGTCAAGTTCGGAGATCCTGAGGCAAGGCGCGTAGCCGAGAACTTCCGGGAACTCCAAACGAACACGAACATGGATGATCACCGAGTGTTCAAGCGGTGACGTCCAAGTCTTGAGGACGGTCAAAAATGGGGTGTCTACAAAGTGAAACTGGCAAAGCAGTGGTGGGGGAAGCTTCTCAGGATCCTGCTGAGGATAAGACTTTTGAGAGATGGGAGCCGCCAATATCGCATGAGGGCAGGCCCATTTCCACCTCTGATTCAGTTGTTGCTTCACAGGATTTTGCCTTTAGTTTGACCAAGTTTTTGTTGATGCCGGTTGATATGGCTGGCCATAATGGGCCTCGTGATATCCCTATCTTGAAGGGGACCCTTCAGATGTTGACTGCTGTAAGTTTTTTCTTCGCTTTACTTAGCATCACTGTTGCATTGCTGTCTTCCTTTTCTCTAAGTTCCTTGTCGTCCTTTGCAGTGTATCCAGAGAATGCACCTGTCCATTACCCGTGCTGAAGAGCTGGAAAGGGCCGTGCTGGAGGCTGCAATGAACGTAGAGAGACTAACAGTAAACTTGGAGTCGGAGAAGGAAGGACGCCGAACCGCTAAGAGGGAAGCCTTCCGTTTGAACAAGATTGTCGCTTCCACTGAGCAATCGAAGGAGGCTACCATTGAGACCCAGGCTCAACTTGAGGGAAAGGTGGCCGAACTGGAGGCCGTTATTGCTGTGATGGCTGCCGAGCGTACTGCGCTGGAGGCCAAGCACTGGCAACAGGGCTGGGATGAAGTTGGGGCAGCATACAAGGAGGAGGTTCTAGTGCTGCGAGACAAACTCTTTGTGAAGGGTTGGACGAGCGCCTTAGCCGCTGCGATGGTTCCTGAAGGCTCTTCTCTGTATCATGATGTCCCTGTTCCTTCGAAATCCTCAGGTTTGAAGACTACTCCTACCCCTGCTGTTCTGCCAGACAATGTTTCCCCGAAGATGATTCTGTAAGCAAACCCAGAGCATGAACGTTGCCACTGAAACGGTGGACGTTGAAGGGGTTGAAACCCTAGAGACCGAAGCCACGGGAGATGTGGTTAAGGTGGCTCCTACTTCTCAGGAAGTTGGAGCTTCCTGTTGTTCCTCCCGCAGATGGCCTTGATGAAATTGCTGATGCTGCTCCTGAATTGCCCACTGTTGATGGAAGTTGATGTTGAAAATGATTTGAACTTTTGCTTTTCTGTTCTGGTGAAGACAATTTTTTTTTCTTCTTTTTTTTTTTTTTTTTTTGCTGGTTGTGGGGCCTTCTGTGCCCTTTGCTTGGATGATATGATTTTCTCTTTGAACTTTGCAATTTGATGTTGTTTAGCTTCTATGTTTGAACATTTCATATACTGCTTGCCCCGGCCGAGCATTGTTGGGACCTCGGGGCCAAATAGATGCTCGGTCTGGTTCTGTATTGCCTTTTAATGGATGTTCTTTCTGATTCTGTACTGCTTGCCCCCAGCCTAGCATTGTTGGGACCTCGGGGCCGAACTGATGCTCTGTGTGGTATTGCACTTATTTGCCCCCCGCAGAGCACTGTTGGGACCTCGGGGCCGAACTAGTGATCGGCGTGGTCAACGGATATGTGGTATGGCTGTGCTATAAATGGGTCTTACTTAGGTCTAGGTTGGTTTCAAAAGAAAACAATCGTTTGCCATCACCTGGAGCTAAGTAAGATTGCTACTGAAGAGTTATCCCTTGTCTAGAACTGCTTGAGTTTGTTTCAACTTTGATAGTACAAGTGTGTTTGAATGAGAGAAGTGCAAAGAGAGATGTCTTACTCAGGTCCAGGTAGGTTTTTTTTTTTAAAAAAAAAAACAATTGTTTGCCCCCAGCTGGAGCTGAGTAAGGCTAATGCTAAAAGCTTGCTCTTGGCGTAGCTCGGTTGAGTTTGTTCCAACTCTGCTTGTTTGAATCGATACTGAAGTGTTGTTGTGCTGATACTCAAGAAATACTCAGGAATTATGTGCTTAAAATATGTAGTGTGGTTTCCACCAAGCAATTCCACTTGGCTAAATAGAGATATTTTACTTAAGATGCATTAGTGCAGTTTCCACCAAGCAATTCCACTTGGCTAAATTCCAATTTAGTTACCAAACATTTTTCCACCAAGCTATGCCACTTAGCATGTTTGAGTGCTAACTAAATTTAAATTCCGTTCAGTCGTTCTGAAACTGAGCCATTTGGGTTAAAACCAAAGTTAATTCCGTTTGATAAACATCAAAGCTAATTCCGTTTGGTAAAGACCAAAGCTAATTTCGTTTGGTAAGAACCAAAGCTGATTCCGTTTGGTAAGCACCAAAGCTAATTCCGTTTGATAAACATCAAAACTAATTACAAGAATTGGATAAGTCTGAGAGTAGTGAGAAAACATTTGTATTGGTCAACAAATAAGTGCCTTTACATCCTGATAAAGAGGTCGGGGAATGACTCTATTGGTAGTATTTCTTGAGGTTTGCTACGTTCCAAGGCCGAGGTATTGCTTTGCCATTCAGATCCTCTAGGTAGTAAGCTCCATTTCCAACTACAGCTGTGATTTTGTAGGGACCCTCCCAGTTCGGCCCAAGTTTGCCCTCACCAGGCACCCGTTTATGGTCCATGACTTTCCTCAAAACCAATTCTCCTAGTATAAATTGCCTTGGGAAAACTTTTTGGTTGAAACTTTTGATGAGCTGCTGCTGATATGCTTCAAGTCTGATCAGCGCTGCCTCTCTTCGGCCCTCTGCCATATCCAGTGCTTGCGCGATGGCTTCCTCATTACTGGAGCTTTCAAATAATTCAGACCGAAGGGTTGGGAGACCTACTTCGAGTGGGATGATGGCCTCCATTCCATAGGTTAAAGAGTAAGGTGTTTCTCCTGTGGGGCGTCGTGCTGTAGTTCGGTAGGCCCATAATACATGTGGTAACTCCTCAACCCATTTGCCTTTGGCATGCTCAAGCCGCTTTTTCACTCCGTTGATGATGGTTTTGTTCGACGCTTCTGCCTGACCGTTGCTCTGTGGGTATCCTGGAGAAGAGTTCCTATACTCGATTTTGAGGTCGGCACAAAATTTCCTGAAGATCTTACCATCGAACTGTGTTCCGTTATCCGCGATCTGTACCCGCGGAATGCCGAAACGTACTACCACATTCCTCAAAACAAACCGCTTTGTGTCTGCCACCTTGATGTTTGCCAGTGCCTCAACTTCAACCTATTTGGTGAAATAGTCGGTTGCAGCAATGAAGAATCGCCTATTTCCAGTGCCTCGCGCCAATGGTCCAACAATATCCAGGCCTCATTGGGCAAAGGGCCATAGGCTGGTGAGTGGAGTGAGAGTTGTGGTTGGCTGATGAATGAGTGGAGCAAACCTCTGACATTTGTTGCACCTTTGCACGTACTGCTGTGCATCTTGCTGCATTCGTGGCCACCAGTACCCGTGAGTTAGGGCTCGGTGCGCCAGTGACCTCCCGCCAACGTGGCATCCACAAATTCCATCGTGAATTTCGTAGAGAACATTCTCGACGAGATTTGGATGCACACATAGGAGGTAAGGGCCAAGATAGGAACGTCTGTAAAGCTTCCCAGACGGTGAGATCCAAATCGAGCTGATTTATGCCTGATCTTGTTGGCTTCCTTTCTGTCTTCGGGGAGTTTACCAGATTTCAAAAAGACCAATATTGGATCCATCCAGCTCGGCTCTAAGTTGTTGCAGAGGACCGGAGATGCAATACTTGGTTCTGGTATAAACTCAACCCAAACTCTTCTGGCATCCTTTGTTTCCACTGATGAGCCTAGGCATGCCAGGCATTGCGTGGCTATTTTTGTCCCGACTGATTCGTTCCACTCGTATGGATTGAAATTTTCTGAGTAGGTCTCTGGCCTTGCCTGCGTACATAGCCATTCTTTCATCTCGAGTTTCATAGACCCCGGAAAGCTGGTTTACCACTAGTTGTGAGTGCTGAAAACAAGAAGCTGTTCTGCACTGAAGTGTTCGGCGCTCCGCAAGCCGGCCAATAACGCTTCGTACTCGGCCTCGTTGTTTGAAGCTTTCCAGCCTAGCCTGAGAGCCTGTTCCCAGATAAATCCTTCTGGAGAAATAAGAACTACTCCTGCCCCCGAGCCTCGGTTATTGGACGAACCATCGACGTAGAGTTGCCAGATGTTTCCAATAAAGAGTTCCATGCTTCCGAAGCGCTGGGTTTTCTTGTTCGGCGGCGCATGGCACCTGTGCCGAACTCAGATTCCCCGTTCGGTACTCTGGGTGGGAGTGAATTCTGCGACAAAATCCGCCAAGACCTGGGCCTTGATTGCTGTCCTGGGTTGATACCGAATGTCAAACTCACCAAGCTCTACTGCCCACTTTGCTGTTCGGCCAGAGAAATCGGCTCAGCTGAATGCAGATCTGAGGGGGAATTCAGTGAGGACATTAATGGTATGCCCCTGGAAGTAATGTTGCAACTTTCTTGAGGCAATAAGCAGCGCGTAAGCCAACTTTTCTAGTGGTAGATACCGTGTCTCGGCATCTAGTAAAGTTTTGCTAACGTAATACACTGGTCTTTGCTCCTTATCAACTTCCCGAATTAATACTGCGCTCACGGCATGATCTGAGACTGCTAGATAGAGATACAGCTCCTCTCCCGGTTCTAGAGTGGATAATAGAGGGGGTGTACTGAGGTATCTTTTGAGATTCTGCAGTGCTTCGGTACATTTGCTATTCCATTCAAATGCTGCCTTTTTCCTCAAGAGCTGGAAGAAGGGCTTCATCCGATCTGAGGATTTACTAATAAACCGATTCAGCGCGGCTGCCATCCAGCTAGTTTCTGCAGTTCCTTAGACTTTATTGGCACTTCAAGGTCCTGTATCGCCCTGATCTGATCCGAATTCGCTTCAATTCCTCTATGAGTGACCATGTATCCCAAGAACTTCCCTGTTCCTACCCCAAAAGCGCATTTTGAGGCATTGAGGCGAAGCTGGTGGTTTTTAAGATGCTAAAAACTTCTCTCAAGTCTGTGAGGTGGTTTGTAGCGAACTTGCTTTTTACTACCATATCGTCTATATAGGCTTCCATGGTTTTCTCTAGTTGGTCTTTGAACATCCGAGTGATCATTCGCTGGTAGGTCGCTCCGGCGTTCTTGAGGCCGAACGGCACTACTCTATAGCAGTAAGTCCCTCTTGGCGTGATGAACGCTGTCTTTTCTTGATCCGGACCGAACAGTGGTATTTGATGATAACCGCTATAGGCGTCCAGAAAACTCATGCGCTCATGCCCTGCTGTTGAGTCTACTAGTTGATCAATGCGAGGTAGTGGAAAACCGTCTTTAGGGCAGGCTTTGTTCAAGCAAGTGAAATCAACACAAACTCTCCATTTTCCGTTCTTCTTCTTGACTACAACTGTGTTGGACAACCATTGCGGGTACTGTACTTCTCTGATTGCTCCTGAGGCCAGGAGTTTTTCGACTTCGGCAATTACTGCTTCGGTGTGCTCAACTGAGGATCTCCGACTTTTCTGTACGATGGGCCGAGCTGAAGGATTGATGTTGAGCTTGTGGCAAGCAAATTCTGGGTCCAACCTCGGAGTATCATATGCTGACCATATGAATACCTCCATATTTTCCCTCAGCAGTTCCAACAGCTGAAGTTTCTTATCAGCGCCTAGCGAGGTACCGATAAGGAAGTACTTTTCCGAGTCATCTTCTTTTATCAAGACTTTCTCCAAATCCTCCACCATCTTTTCCTCTGGAGTTCCTCCCACATCTTCCAAGACTGGCTGTCCGGCCACTTCTACTGTCTGTACCCGGTTGCAGAGTTGCTTTGCCTTTAACGCTGCCATGAAGCAATGTTTGGATGCAACTTGGTCCCCCAAAATCTGCTTTACTCCGTGTTCCGTTGGGAAACGGATGAGCTGGTGATAGGTTGAAGGGACTGCTTCCATTCGATGAATCCACGGGCAGCCAAGTATGGCGTTATAAGGGGATAGTGTATTAATAACCGAGAACTCTATCTGGAGGGTTTTTGTCCCCGCTACGACTGGCAATACTATTCGGCCGAGCGGTGTGAATTGAAACCGACCAACGGGGCTGCCGCTGGGGTGAGATGCTGCTCGGAGAGGCCGAGCTTTCTGAACAAATCATAATACAGTATGTCTGCTGCACTGCCCTGATCTACTAGGACTTGTTTCACATCAAATCGTTTCCCAATCCCAACAGTTATGATCGGTGCATCAGTATGTGGGTGCTGTATGCCTTCTAAATCTTTGCTAGTAAATGAAACAATGCACAGGGGGGATTTTGGTACGGTACGTACCTTTTTCGATGCCGGCTCCACTGACATGGTTCACTGAATTTGGGCAGCCTTAGCGATCTCTTCTTTCAGTGCCTCCTCGGATTCCTGAGCCGCTGTCCCATGGATCACATTTATTATCAGCCGGGGCGGATGCTCAATGTTTGCTTCTAGAAGTGGGTTCCCCAGCTCGGCCACCTCCTTACCCTGATCAATGTATTCCCTTAGGTGCCCAGCTGCCACCAGGTCCTCCAAGTGTTGCTTCAGTGCCTTGCAGTTCTGAGTCATGTGTCCCCTGTCTTAGTGGTAGGTGCACCTGAGCTTCTGATTGCGCCGAGCTGGATCTCCCAACATTTTTGGTGGCCAAACAAAGAAGGGCTCTCTCTTGATCTTCTCCAGGATTCGATAGATTGGCTCCTTGAACACGGTCACAACAGCTTCATGGGATTTGGACTTATCTACCTCATTCACTGCAATCCCTCGGGGTTCTCCTCGATCCGTTTTCTTCTTCTGCCGGGCTGCTTGTTCTACTGATACCACTTCAATGGGGATCTGATCGTCCTCGAGACGAGCATACTGCTCAATCCTGGCGCGCAAGTCTTTCAAAGCTGTGGCCGGGCGCTTGGTAAGTGATTGTCTCAACTTACTTTCCGGGCGCAGACCATGCTTGAAGGACATGACGACCATTTGCTCGCTGCACACATTTTCTTCCAGATTGTTATATTCTTCCCAGTATCTCCTAGCATAACTGCGTAGCGTTTCCTCTTGCTCCTTCCTGAGGCCGAACAGTGTATCCGGCTCCTTCGGGATCTTAGTGTTGGAGGCAAACCTGGCCAGGAAATCTTCGGAGAGCTGCTTCCAACCATGAATTGATCCAGCGGAGAGTCAATCGAACCATCGGAGTTCGGTTTCTCCCAAGCTGGATGGGAAGACTTTGCACATCAGTGCCTCATCTCGGCTCCAGAGGGACATCATCTGTCTGAAATGGCTGATATGCGTCAGAGGGTCCGACTTCCCATCGTAGGAAGTGAACTTTGGTGGAGTAAACTTCTTTGGAGGTCTCATGGTCTCAATCTCCGGAGAGAATGGCGAAGAGACGAGTCTATCCAGCGCTCGATGTTCTCTCTGGTGAACAGTACGGTCCAGATGATCTCGATGTTGCTCGTTCTGCCTATTGCCGATCAGCCAAGTGCGAAGGTCCTGAGGAGGGTATTCAGTTTGTTGACTACCCGTCTTTTGCCTCTTGGTCCTCCTCCGGCGTGACCCACGGGTGTGGCTACTCGCCGCTTCGCTCTGTGTTGGGATTGGTTGGCTTCGTTGCCCGGAGTCAGTCCTGCGGAATTTCTTCACTGGTAATTCTCTAGATGAGCTCCTTCGTTGCAAACGAGAAGGCTCTGCTTCTGTCCTCTTTTCCGTCGGATCACCCAACACCTTCTTAAGTTGAGCTTTCAATTCCTGTATCTCCATTCCCATGGAATCTGTAATTCGATCTCTATAATCCTTTTCCAGAAGGAAATGATGAGAAGAACCTCCGACGAAGGGCAATCGATGCTCGATAGATTCGGGGGTTCGATTATTGTTTCCAGTTTGCTCCTCCAGAACTGTCGGGAGTGCCAAACCTTTGTCCTTCGTCTTTTCCGTTTGCGGAGTATGTAATGAAGGCGGAACGTCCTCAATCCCCATTGCCGGAACTGAATGCAGAGCTCAGAAATGAAAATAGTTCACGCTCACCGCACCAATTGTGCGTACCGAATTCCGCACTAGATGAAAGTGGATTGGGGCTTCGCATTCAGTTGGACTATCCAGGGACCAGGACTCCTGCCACAAGAAGCACCGTTAGAGCTGCCCAACCGGGGTTGGCCGGATGACCCTCCGGTGTGGGAATTAGCAATCGGAAAAAGAGGGTTGAATTTGTATGCAGTGTGGTTCCTCTTGGAATAGTTCAGTTACCTCCAATGTGAAGTCCATGTTATCTATATATAGTGTTCCTTACTTGCTTCTCAAGGTGAGTTCATGGAGTATAGATGCTGCCAGGTGTCATTTCAGCATTGCTCTAGGCGGGGGACCACTTGGTAGTTGTCATTGATTGTATATTCTCATTGTAAGCATGCTGATAACTAACCACATTCCATTGGCTCAACAACTTCTGTGATTCTAGGTGTGGGGGACCAGCTGAGGTGGCAACCTGCACATGCTTGCACTCATAGATCCCACGTTTCCTTGCGAGATTTCTCCAGCTCGGTACTTATGTTCTTCAGTTCGGTAATGGTGTGCCTCGGCTCGGCTTTTTTCACGATCATTCATGGAGATGGGCTGGGTCATTATCTGTTCGGCCCACAAATTCCGTCCCATAGCTCGGCCCAGACCAGCACTACGGCTGGGCTGGCCTTTCCGCTACGGGTTGGGCCCAAGTGCTGGAGGACTTGGGCGGGCTGTTGATCATGAAGTTGGGCTCAACTGATCTGTCCATATACTCATCTGACCCACTTGGATTTGGGCTTTGTCAGATTGGTCCGGCCCAAGGTTTGGACCTGACCCATTTCATATTTAGCCCCTTCACTTACTACAATTAACTTTCAGTCTATAATTGATTAGATGTGAACAAAGTCTGAATTTGATGCTTACTACAGTTATCTTCAAGTCTATAATTTAAGCCCTTTCCATTATAATCTCACCCTGTTTTCCATGTATTCCACTTTTTTATCCAAATCAACCAAGAATAAAAGAATATTTAAAGAATAGTAATTTAGTAGAATTTCTCAATGTAAGTCCTATTCTTTTGCCTTTGGCAAATTTATTCTCACCATGTTTTTTTTCCTTAATACAGCAATTTCACATATAAACCAAAGTTGTCAATCTTGTACCAGACAAAGTACTGGTTTTTCCATTAGTAGGGTGCTGTTTCATGTTTTTTGCTATGATTGTTATCTTTATAAATATAAAAGGAACAACTAAACCTTAACTTCGACAATTAACCCAATATTGAATTTCTGTTTATGAAATCCAAAGAAGTTCTTTACAGCTCCTTTGTTTATACTCTCATAAGCTCAGCCAAGATAAAAGAAAACGTAAAGCAAAGCAAACAAACATTTATAACAATGTTTGTTTGTGGCATTTGATTGAGCACCTAACAGACACTGAAGAAGGCATATATGCATCATTCCACTTAGCATACATAGAGAAGCCAATGAATTCCAACAAAAGAAGATCAAAACAGAGTCAAAGATAACAAAAAAAGGCAATAATCATACAGATACTAAAAAACCAAGCTCAGAATATTCGTAAAAGAAAGGATACCTCGTAAGGCTTCTCAATGTCTCAAACCGAGAGAGAGAGAGAGAGAGAGAGAGAGAGAGAGTATTTTCCGGGAACAACAATGTTAGGTATCATGAAAAATCTTTCATGAAAATAATCATTAAAGCTTTGTGACCTTTGAATTACACTTAGAATAAAGCACCACACACTAATCAAGATAATCCAATGATCATAAATATTTCATGATTATTTTCATGAAAAATTTTTCATAATCCCTAATTTTTTTCTTCCACGAATGACGAAACTGGGCGACAAACTTCGGTGAGACCGGTAGAATAAGAGTTTGCTTGGAATACAATATTAAAAAATGCCATGAACTCATAATTTAGGAAAACACATAGTCCAAAAATATATATATATTATAACTAAAAAAAAATTATTATAATTTTAATTTTTTTAAGTCATAATTAAAAGAATATATCATAACTAAATATAATATGAGACATAATTAAAGAATTCATAAGTTATAATTAAAATAATATCATAACTAAATAAAAAAAATTGGTCATAATTAAAGAAGAAATTGACATAAATAAAAGTGCATATGATACACCCTTTTTAAAGGGATGTATATTAGAATTTTCCCATAATTTATCCCCAATACGTTTGTGTAGTAGAAATTAAATTGCGACACATGTGGTTCATGAGTAAAATGAGTTTGAACTATTAATTCATTTTTTGGATAAATTTTGCGTTCATAAGTTGAGTAACTTTTTGGTTAAAATATGAAGTGAAAAAAATTAATATATTTGAAATGATTTTTTGATTTTTTATGACAATATTTTAGTAACTTTTTAGTTAAAATATGAGGTGAAAAAATTAGTGTGTTTTAAATGATTTTTTGACATTTTATTAAAAAAAAAATGTGAAAAAAACAAAGAAGAAATAAAATCTTTGTTTTTTTTTCCTATAATTGTTTAGTTTTTCTGACTTTTTTAATAACTTTTTGACTAATTAATTATTATTCTAATTTTTCAAATCTGCCCCAAGTCTAGGAACCAAACTTATCAAACCAGATGAAGAGTTTGTATAGTGTGGGATCTATATATAAAATAAATTTGAATCACGAGATGATAATTCGGGTGGCTCTAAATACACCTCAAAAATTAAGTTGGACACCCCATTACTTTGAAATCCCCAATCTACAATTTAAATTTTTATTTATTTTTTAAATAACCCAAATAATACTAGTTATACCCCTAAAAACTTTAGAAATATACTAGAAACTTACTGTTTACAGCTCATTATCCTGTCATCGCCAAACTCCCATCATCGCCATTTGAATACTTAGTACCAAACAAATTAAATACGTTAGGATACTTAATTCTAAAAATATTAAATTTCTTTAAACACTCAGTTCTGAACAAAATTAATATATATTAATTTCTCAATAATTTATGAATTGATAAATCTAAATTCGTAATATTACTACAAACATTTCTGTTTTTGTTTGAATAGGGTAAGTTTTACCATAACTCAGTTATATGAATGCTTTTAATTATGGGTGTCAAAAATTTCTTTACAATATGTGATAAACATGAGAAATGCATAGATAACTCATGTTGTCATTAGAATTGTCCTTGAGAATTGTCAAGGCTCTATGACTCGTTTAATTTGGGCTACACAAGACAGACACATCAATTCTTCCATAGACTTTTGACTCTACAAATCATTTTCATCAAATTAACTAGTCAGACTATTGCAACTGCAATCAAGCGGCCAATGTTAATTGATTTTTTTTTTTTTTTTTAAATAAGGTGGTAAAATACCCTATTCATCTTTATAATTTTTTCAAAATATTATTTTAATTTTTGTAATCTTAATTTTTAACAATTTAAAATAATTTCATTTTTGTTCCGTTATGATCTGTTTGTCATTTGTTATTGCTATTACCAACCCATCCAACTCATCACATATGTATTTTAGTAAACTCCTGTTCACAAAATAAATAAATAAATAATTGAATAAATTACACCTGTTTACTTTAGTCCTATACACATCAGTGTAGTTTACAAAAACAAATTTCAAATCAATGAAAAATTATATGAATATTAATAATTAAAATTATAAATTTCTTAATTAACATGTAATTTATTTTTTCTTACTTCATTGCAGTGTAATTGTTCATTTAGTATTTACACCCATAATGTTTTTTAGATGAAATACTAATCAATAATGACATTCAACTATTTTGACAATAATGACCAATGGGAGGATATGGACAAACGCTATGGAATCTTTTGTTTTTTTTTTTTCCAACGCTATGGACAAGGACAAATGCTACGCAATTATATAATTTTAAGAAATTATACTATTTTTTTTTAGTAAATTTAAATAGAATAAAATTAATATAAATAATATGAAAGAATAAAAATTCATATTTCATTCACTTTTTTATTTTATTCAAATCTTTATTTAAATTTATGAACCAAATACAATGTAAGAGAGTTCTGTATTATTAAATTAAATTTATAAAATTTATTATATTTTATTTCAAATCTCGAAAAAGATATATACAATTTACCCAAATAAAAAGGAAGTAAGAAAAAAGACAAATTTAAAAACTTCAAGGAGAATGTCATCCACATGAGAAGGAAAATAAGTTGAGTTGAAGGAAGGAATTAGGAAGTGACTTGTGAAAATTATTTGATGCTTTTAATTTTCGTGGTGAGAGTGATCCAGTCTTTGGGATTTTTTTTTTTTTTTAACATAATTATGTTATCACCATTCAATAATTATTTATTATTATTTTTATTATATATATGTGATAAAGTAGTTATCTTCTGAAAGTAGAATTCATCATTTTCATACAAATTTATTGTTAGATAGTTGTGATAATCCTATTCCGTATTATATTAATTGGTCCTTATTATGAATATGATTATGTATTTGATATGATTTTGTGTGCCATTTATGTGAAAATATGTGGTTTTAAATTTCTATCTGTTCACCATAGGAATATATGTTTGACTATCTACTTTAGAATTTAAATTAAAGGCTCTATCAGCCGCAGAACTCGAAATTGACTACGCCATTGTAATGAACGTAATTTTTAGAACCTACGGTGAAATTTAATTGAAAATTGATTCGGATTAAATTAATCATATTGAATTTGATGAATTAGTGCTAAATTATTTTATATTAAAATAATGTGACCAAGGGAGCTCTTATTAAGGGCACTATACACTCAATTCCTCTCTTTTATTTCATTTGGCTGATTTTGGCTCCCTAGAGAGTGAGAGAACCGAATTAGAGAGAGAGAGTGTAGGAGATTGAAGATTTCTCAAGAAGCTTGAAGATTTTTTAGTGTAACTCAAGAATTAAGCATAAGTTTGGGAAGATTGAGCTTCTAGGTAAGTGATGGATTATGAATTCATGAGTTTAATGTTGTAATTTTGTGAATTCAAAGTTGAATGGTAGTCAAGAACAAGGATTGTGTTGTATTTGATGAATTTGAAGTCCATATGTGCATGCATGTAGAGAATTCCTATGAAATTGCATGATCTAGCATGTAATATGTGAATTGTGAAAGATTGTGAGTTGAATCATACATGCAAGCATGTTTTTGTTGAGTTCCATGAGAATGAACACCATTTGCATCATTTGAAATAGAAATGAAGTCAAAATTAGCATGCATGTTTGAATATTAAAGATATGGAGCTTGTATGAGGTTTGAAGACATGAGTTTGAATTATACAAAAGAAATGTTGATTAATTTTGAAGATTGGCTCCATATTGTTTGTATACTCATGCTATATGTTGTGTTTCTCCATTTTGGTACCTTAATTCGAGCTTCAAAGCCTTTGAATGTCGAATTTGAGCTCAAGAACATTGCTGGAAAACCCAGAAATTTTGATATCCGCTTGAACGGGGGAACCGCCGCTCGAGCGGGAAATACGAGCTCCCAGTATATTTTTGCAGACATGATGTCCGCTCGAGTAGGAAAGTTCACGCTCGAGCGGGGACCCCTGTTTCTGAAAATTTGAAAATGTGTTATGTGTTTCGTTTTCCGTTCTCTTTCACTCCTATGTACTCTTAGGCATGCATTAAGCATTGTGAATGAATTAAAAGAATAAGAATGAAGCCTAAAGAGGAATATATGAATTAAGAACGGATTGAATCATTTGTGACCCATATGTGTTATGTGATGTGTAGGGTCAAGCTCTAGGGCAAATCAACCAGCCGATCACTGTGAGTAATATCTTAATAAAGATGTCTAAAGCATGTTATTTGTCCTATCACTTACTTCTATGTAAGTCTTATAAGTTCGTTAATTCGAATGATAAATGAATGGGCCAGAGGCCAGTATGATCTGAATGATAAATGAATGGGCCAGAGGCCAGTATGATCTGATTGATAAATGAATGGGCCAGAGACCAGTTTGACATAAATGATAGAATGAATGGGCCAAAGGCCAGTTTGACATTATTGAAAGAATGGTTGGACCAAAGGCCAGTCTAATATGAATGAAAGACAAATGGGCCAAAGGCCGTTTGACATGAATGGTTTGGGCCCGAGGCCGTCTGATGTATGTTGTCCTAATGTATCTTCTTTATTTGATATTATTCACTAGGCTTTCGCTCACGCTCATTCATGTGTTTGTAGGTGAGCCAAGAGAGGTCCAAACCCAGCCCCAGTGAAGTTTGTGTGGAACAACCAAAGTTTTGAAGAGTCAGCCTTTACGTCTCACGCACGAGACTTGTCTTCGCCCTTTTGCTATTCTTTTATATTTTTTCATGTTGGCGAGGACTTTGGATTACTTTTGTATATAGTTTTGATTGGCTGACCTAGATGTGAATGATCCTGTCTGTACAGAACTTTATATTACTGTATCTTCTGATGTAAGTTATTAACATGTTTATGTTTGGTTTGTTATGATGTGTCATATAAGCACAGCTCTATGGACAAAAGTTTGAAATTGCTTCCGTTTGGCCCCCTTAACTCTGTTGAAATACGTCTGGTTTGGTTTGAGGTCGCAAGTAATCTCATGATTACTGGCCGGTTATATCCTTAACCCATGGGGGTGAGTTTAGGTCGTGACAATAGTATTGTCACATGTCACTGATGACATGAGTTGTTCGGTTTTTGTTATTGACAATCCTATTTAACAAAACTCCTTTCAATTGTAATTTTATTCGTTCTTTTATTTCAGTGAGATTATGAGTATTTAGATGCGAATCCAACTCGAACTGTATCTTACAGAGGAGTTTGTGATCTTTATTCTTTCATGTTTGCCACTTCGTTGACTATGCCGGGGATCGAGTTGCACGGTCAGCTCGCGAGGGTTCAGGGGGTAGCGCCCCATAGTGGGTCCGGGGCAGTGCCCCTGAAGCAAAAAGCAAAATTACAGTCAAAGTTATTTGACCGCTTGAGCAGTCAATTTTACGCTCGAGCGAAGATGCAATCCTCTCAGAAGTTCCACTCACCTGCAAAAGTACTGGGAGTTGAGATTTTACGCTCGAGCGAAGGCACTTGTTCAGAAACACGTGTTTAAGCCATATCGCTTGAGCGGCCATTCCTGCGCTCAAGTAATTCTACCTACTATAAAGCTGTGATTAAATTAGTTTCTAGGGTATGGCTTCCAGATCTTCTTCTTAGATATTAGGGTTTTCATCTGGAGCTTCTGTGCTTATTTCCTTTGATATCTATGAGAGTTTATGTCATGAATTAAGTGAATTATATCAAAGGAGGTTGTTTTATTTTATTCCGATACAAAAGAGAGAGTTGTTCTTCGATGGATTCCAGAGAAATTGGGCCCGAAACTTTAGTAGATTCTGGAGTGGCTCATCATTGTGGATTTGATATCGGTGTTGTGGATTCAACGTTGGGCAAGACAATTTCAAGGTGAAGACAGGGCTGGAAGAGGCACATAGGGGTCGGTTTAATTTGGGCGTGGAGTCGCAAGGTAATTAAGGGTACACTTGTGTAATTCTTTTTGTCTTCTTAGTGGATTGTTTTTGTGGCTTTTGTCCGTAGTTTTTTTTTATCATAATTGGAGGTGCTCTAATTGTGATTTTTCCACGTAAAATTGTTGTGTCAATTTATCTTTTATTGTTAGATTGGGATTGCTATTTACTGGTTAAAATTGATACATAATCACAAATCAATATCTCGGGGATTTAAGATTTTTCAATTGGTATCAGAGCAAGTTGCTCTATTTTCTATTTTTTTTTAAAAACTATTGGAGCGAGATCGTGTTTTATTTGTGATAATGGATCCGACTCATGAGGGAAATTCTATGCTTCGACCATCCCCTACTTGACGAATCTAATTATTCTTTTTAGAAAGGTCAAATGAGATCGTTCTCAAAATCTATTGATGAAAAAGTTTGACAATCTGTCATGTGTGGGTGGACCAAACCGACAATTACCATTGATGGAGTAACTTTTTCCAAACCAATTGATAAGTGGGACATAACTGATTACCAAAATAGTAGCTAGAATAGTAAAGTTATCAATTCTCTCTTTTGCGCTATCACACCAGAACAGTTTAGTCGTATTTGTAATTGTCAAGTCGCAAAAGAGGCTTGGGATATCTTACAAACTATTCATGAGGGCACTCCTTCGATTAAACTCTCAAAACTTCGAAAGCTCACGTCTAGTTTCGAAAACCTTTCAATGAAAAATAGTGTGACCTTTGATGAATTTTATGTGAAGTTGAGTGACATTGTAAATTCCAATTTCAATTTAGGTGAAAAAATACCAAAATCCAAGATTGTGAAAAAAAATTTAAGGTCCTTACCCGACCAGTTCCAACCAAAAGTTACAGCTACTGAGGAGGCTCAAGATGTTGACAATCTCAAGCTGGATCATTTGGTTGGAAATCTCCAAACTTATGAGGCACATATGAATTTCAAAAAGAAACAAAAAAAAATGATATTTCTTTTAGTAGTGCTCATAGAGTTAGAAAGGATTCTGATGAGGATTGTGAGATAAATTTTTTTTTGAAAAAGAATCCTAATCTTTTGGAATCAACTCATAAATCCAAAGGCAAAGATAAACTCAAAATTAATTCTATAACCAAGAAGAAGAAAGAAAAGATACATAGGAACTCTGAAAGAGTCTAATGCTATGAATGCCAAGGATTTGGCCATTTTGCTCAAGAGAACCCTAATCGTTTGAGAAAGAAGAACGCCTTCACTATCACTTAGGATGATGAATCAGAGTCTAATAAAGATGAAAGTGACAACGAAGCACAAGGCGAAGAGGGGCATGAACAATTCCTTACTTTCATGGCGGCTTCTGAAATTGAAGGACAAATAGAGTATCTGAAGAGGCCGGTTGAGAATGTCACTGATGATGAATCCTTGGGAAGTGATAATGAAGAGCTTCAGTAAGCTTATGAAAAGTTGTATAAGGAATCTCTTAACTTATCTAAATTGAATGACAAACTCAATATCAAACTCAAAACCTATGAAAGTGAGAATGTCAAATTAAAGAAGGAGATTTCTAAGACTAGGAATGATGCCATCAAGATTTCTAGTGATCGACAAGCTCTTTGTGAAAAACTCTTGACTTGTGAGACAGAGAGGAATGAGCTACAACAAATCTTTGCAACATATGAAGAAAAGATTAAAACTCTCGAGATGCCTCATGTTGCCTTGGAAGAGCTAGTCATTAAGAAAGAGAAAGAGCTCAAGTGTACAATGGGTACTATTGGACTTTGGAACAAAGGATCAAAGACTTTGGACAATATCATTGGGTCTCAACAAATGTGTTGTGACAAGAGTGGCATTGGCTTTTGCGGTGACAAAGAGCAAAAATGGAGTGCATCTATGTATCATGATACAAGAACTCAAGGAAAGGGAGAACAAAAAATTCAACATGAGAATGGACTTCTCAATCTTCCTAGAGTTGGTAAGGCCAAAGAAAAGAAGGTACACCATGTTTTATTTGTCATCATTGTGGTATGTATGGTCATATTTGCCCTTATTATTATGAGTTACATGGGAGAGTGTCTCATAGAGATGGAAGAAATTCTAACATCTCCTGGGGAAGGAGACACTTTAGTGGTCGTAATGAGGTTAAGGGTCATATTAGACCTCGCTATTTTGATTTGCTTGAGACCAAACATGAACAGAGATTGTGTTTGCCTAGACCTAGGAATAGGGAGTTGGAAACCAAGTCAAGACGGGTTCTCACTGAAGGGGAAGGGAGCCACAATGTCAAGACATCACCCAAGAACCGTAATTCTCACAACTTTGTTCATACTAAAGCGGTTTGAGTGAGAAAACGTAACTTGTGTTAATTTGTTTATTCATTTTAGTTTTTTCTTTTCTTTTTTGTTTTAGGTTTTTGTTTGTTTTTTCTTTTTGGGTTTTTTAGTGTGTGCTTGTTCATTTTCTGTCGTGCTTTGTTTTTTTTTTTTAAAAATAATAATAATAAATAAATAAATAGATTTCTTAATATGGTTTTGCAATCTTGAAATTTTTGAGAAGTTCTTGGTGCATATTGGAATTAATGAAAATATCCATTACATGTTAATATATGTGTATTTTCTGTGGTCATTACTCATTTCGAAGTGTGTGTACTTTGATTAGTATGTCTCATTCTGTACACACTCTTAGATTAACAAATATCGGAATTTTCTGCCTTAGTGATCAATTTTCTCTATGGAGTTCTAGCATTGTGTCTTTTGTTTTTTTAGAGGAATTGACCTATACTAGCACATCATGGGTGATGTTGAGTCTCTTAACCACCTTTCATCTTTTTGTATCTCAACAGCTTTCCCCTCAGTTCTCTGCAATCAAGGAATGAGAAAAATGCTACCTCAAAGTCACCAACCAGGCTATCCTTATTGTATCCATGCTTCTCTAGTTCGATTTCCATACTCTTAAGTGTGAAAGCCGCCAATGAGTGTGCAAAAGAAAGAAAGAAAATAAAAAATAAATAAATAAATAAATAACAAGATTCATTGATTGAAGGGGAGCCTCTGCTTTTACTCAACAAATACCCATTGATTCCTAGTGGTTTGACTTTCCTTAGTTGTGTTTAGATCCTCTTGCCAGCGGTCCAGCTATCAGGTCACTACTAGGATTTGAATCTAGTGTTTGTCGAACTCCAAGAGTCACACACACACTTTTATCATAGGATCTATGTTTTTCACATAATGCATCACTTTCTTTTATGAGGAATCTTCTAGAGGTTGTGCACATTGTGTTTTCAAGTAATTGTGTTTTTTGGATAATCTTGTTTGTTTTAAGGTACAAATCTGAAATTCCTTGCTTGCTCCATCGTATTATTTTTCTTCTTGTTGATTGTTTTCAGTGTTTATGGTTGTTTTTAGTGAGGGGGAGTTTGGTTTATCATTGATTGGTTTGGTAAGGAAGATTGACATTAGTTGGTTTGCATGTTGCTATCCACTACTTATTTATTTATTTATCCACTGCTTATTATTACTACTTGTGTGGTTTATGCTCTTGCTTTAGTTGATTGAGCTTCCTTTGACAATTCATGACAAAAAGGGGGAGAAGTTTAAGGGATTCTTTTTTTTTTTATTATTTTTAGTCAAATTTTTTTTTTTTTGAGAGTGTTTGAATGTTTCGTAGGATTTTCATCTATTCATGCTACATGTTCTTAAAATCTTCAATTTACCTCTATTAATATTTCCATCCCATGCTTTAAGATAATCTTGTCATATGTCTATTGCTTTTTCATATACTCTTGTGGTACTAATAGCTGTTTTGCAGATCATGATCTTGAGAAAGAAGTTTGTTTTGTTGGCTGTAATGGGTTGGGATGATTAGGATTTTATTTGTTAGGTGTGTTTTGTCATGGCATTGCCAAATGGGGAGATTGTTAGGTTTTTGTTATTGGTAATCCCATTTGACAAAACTCCTTTTAATTGTAATTTTATTTGTTCTTTTATTTCAGTGAGGCTATAAGTATTTAGATGCGAATCCAACTCGAATTGTGACTTACAGATGTAGACACCCCATTTTTGACCGACCTTAAGACTCAGACGTCACCGATTGAGCGCTCGGTGATGTTGCATACTGTGCTCGTTCAGAAGTCTCAGAGTCGCGGCCGTGCGCCCTGCCTCCGAACTTCCGAATCCTCTTCTGTGCCTTGTCTCGGTTTGCGAACCAGACTCGTTTTTATCTGTTTTCTTTCCTGAGGGGAGGGAGTAGTCCTGTAGACTATTTCTCGGTGGCCGTAGGCCATTTTGCCCATTTCGGAGCCCGGTTCCCGGTCCTCGGAGCCGTCAGGCCGTGTGCCTCGGTTCGGGACCGCCCAACCGTCTCCGATTCCTCCGGTTCTTGGCACATACCTCTGTTCTATCATACTGAGGAACACTGGGGCCCCTGATGCCCACTTCGTGGCCGTATGCCACTTTCGGTGCTTATAGCCGGTTTTCGGGCCCCGAACCTCGCGGTTTGGCCCCTGAGCATTCATTTCGCATCGGTTTTCTCCGGTTTTTGGCGTGTGCCTCTGTTTTGTCATACCGAGAAACCCTGGGGTCTCAGATACCCACTTCGCTGTTGAACACCACTTCCGGTGCCTACAGCCCATTTTCGGGACCCCGAACTGCGCGGTTTGGGCCCCGAGCGTTCATTTCTCATTAGTTTTTGTTCAATTTTGGCAGGTACCTCTGTTTCAGCATTAGGAAGATCACTGGAGGGTAGGAGGCCAGCAATTATCCCAGATAACCAGTTTCGCTCCTCCGGCGCCCGTTTTGCTCACTTCCGGGCTAATGTTGAACACCCTAGGCCCATTTTCTTCCAACCAAAGCTACATATCTGTGATCAGGGGACATGGGAGGACCCTAAAAACTATTGGTCGACCAGCAATTGTGAATTTCATTTTTGGGCCTCTCCTTCAGATGCAATGTTGTGACTCCTGCTTCAGTGTTGCCACATTCCGACCATGGAACCTTGTTCTACACATATGGGAGGACACCAAAAAGTGGTGGTCGGCCAGCAATTGTTACATTCATTTTTGAGCCTCTCCTTCAAGCTCTATGTTGTGGCTCCTGCTTCAGTGTTGCCAATTTCCGACCTTGGAACCTTATTCTACACACATGGGAGGACACCAACACATAGTGGTCGGCCAGAATTTTTTCACTTCATTTTTGGGCCATGGCCGGCCGGCCAGGGTGAGTGGCTGGCCGACCAGGTGGGGTGGCCGGCCGGCCACCTCCCAGAAATTCACCTGGCCGGCCAGCTTTCTGCTTTCCAGCTCTTTACAGCTGTCCGGATATTTTTTTGAAATATCTCCCCCATCCGGGGGATATTTTGGGAGGGAATGCTTGGATGCAATTCCCTCCCCTTTTACACCTTTTCTTCCCTATTTGAAGGGATAGCCTCCTCCTTTGTTAGGGTTAGAACCTTTGATCTCAAGACTCTCTCTTCCATAGCCTCCATCTTCACCTCCAAAAACCCTAAAATTCTTCAAGTTCCTAGCTCAATCCTTCAACAACCCTAAGCTCCACCTTCACAACTTCTATTCCAGCAGCAAGGGAGTGTTCCTCAGAGGCTAAGAAGCAACTTTCATCAAGGCAAGAGGTGGCAAAAACTTGATCTTCAAGGGTAAGTCATCATTTCCCTTTTTCTTGCATAATTTTGCTTCAAATTTTTACCCTACTTGTGATCTGTTTTGGATTCTGACCCCTTCTGGTTTTGTGCTTATTTTGAGCCCCTATACAACTTTGTAGAAGGGCTCAACCCTGTTTGGTGTCTCCTTCATACACTTGCTTCAATATCACTCTTTATGCCATTAAATTGCATGCTTTGTTTAGCTTTTGAGTGATCTGATTTCGAGTATACTATATACTGTGAGTGGGCTTATTTTGAGCCCCTCTTCAACATTGAAGAAGGGCTCAACCATGTTTGGCTTCTCTGTCATGCACTTCCTTTGAAATTCTTCCATTTTACCGTAAAATTGCATGATTGTTTTGGCCTATTTTTGATCTGAGTTGGAGCATGCAACATACTGTGATTGTGCTTATTTTAAGCCCCTCTTCAACATTGAAGAAGGGCTCAACCTGGTTTTCTTGCTCTACATATCACTTGCTTTGAATTCTTGTCACAATCCCATTTTGCATGTGTTTTTAAGCTCACCATGATTCGGATTTCAGCTTTCATCAGGCCTAGACAGAGCCTTATTTTTTCCTATTCTTCATGTTTTGTTAAGGTCCTTAGGCCATTTGATGACTGATTTTGGTACTTCATGTTATATCCTTCATATTTCCCGTAAAATTGCATGTTTGTTTAGGCTTGCTTAGCTACTGATTTGAGCCTTCATCAGGCTTAGAAAGTGTCTTGTTTTGGCTTATTCTTCATACTTTATCAAGGGTCCAAAGTTGTTTGATCATTGCTTATGGTACCTCATGTTGTAGCCCCTTATTGGCTCATTTTTGCATGCCATTTCAAGCATATCTACACACTGAATTAGAGGATCTCATCTACTGTAAATATGCATGTTTTTGGCCCCTCTTCAATTTTTTAGAACTGATTTTTCTGGTTTGAGTATTGTATATACTACTTGCTTTGTAATTCCTCTCTTTTTCCCCGTTTTTGCATGCTAAATTTGCCATGCTTGTGGTTTTTGTTTAGCCTTGCTTTGTACTGAAAAAATGCCATATTTGGGGCTGCCTTGCTACTGTTTTTGCTTTCATGTATCAATTTTGCATGTTTAGCATAGCCGTAGGCCATTTCGGGTACTTAGAATCACATTTCGGGATGATTTCATGCATTGATTGTCATTTCGTATCATTTCGGGACTGTTTTCCCCTTTATTTAAGTGCTGAAATTTGGTTTGCTTGCTTGCATATCATTTCCCGTGCTATTTCATGCCTTCGGGCCATGTCTCGGTTTGCGTGCCCGTGGGCACGCACTTCGAGACACCTTTGTTTTATCCGACGGCATCTGATGTGAGTGTGGCTGAGGTCCACTCATGTTAGTATAAGCCCAATTTGCATTTCCGTCTCATTTTATCATTGCCTCGGTATGCGCGCCTGTGGGCACGCATTTCGAGGCACTTCATTCTTATCCGACGGCCTCCTATGTGAGTGAGCTGAGGCTCTCCCATGTTGGTGTAAGCCCATCGTGGCATTCCGTATGCCATTTCATTCCATTTTATCATCGCCTCGATGTGCGTGCCTGTGGGCACACATTTCGAGGCACTTCGGTTTTATCCGATTTCCATTTTATCATCGCCTCGATGTGCGCGCCTGTGGGCACACATTTCGAGGCACTTCGGTTTTATCCGATTTCCACTTCATATCATCGCCTCGGTGTGCGTGCCTGTGGGCACACATTTCGAGGCACTTCGGTTTTATCCGACTTCCACTTCACATCATTGCCTCGGTATGAGCGCCTGCGGGCACACATTTCGAGGCATTTCGGTTTTATCCGATTTGCATTTCACATCATCGCCTCGGTTTGCGTGCCCGCGTGTACGCTTTTCGAGGTGTCTCATTTTCATCTCATTTTCATCTCATAGTGCATACCAGGTTGTATCTTAGATCGCATTCATGTATTTTCTCGGTTCGCGTGCCCGTGTACACGCATTTCGAGACGTCTCATTTTCATAACATTGAGCATGCTAGACTGTATCTTAGTTGCATTTCATGCATATCATGCATATTGCATCGTGTTCGGGATAGGAGTTAGCCTGGGCACGGGAAACGAGGCACGTTTCGTACTCCGAGTGACGGAACGGGTCTCAATTCTCCAGTCACCGACACTCCGGATAACCCATGATGGAGTTAGGTTTTGTCGTAGCATTCATCTGCATTGCACCCTATATTGAGTTGTGCAATCCGATTCCTCGGCCATCATGCATCGATATGCGTGATTGGTGGCACGAGGATCGAGGCATGCATATATTTGTGAAATACATTGCTATGCCCTTTTCCTGCTCTCTGTTGCAGCAAAATGAGGAATCAACAACTTTTCGGAGTCTGGCGCGTATTTCGAGAAACGTTGCAAACAGAGGCTAAATTGGGCATCCCAGTGCATTTCCGCGCATGGCAGCCCAGCATACATCAATCCATTATCCGGAACGCGCAAGGCAGCCCCTGGCTTGCAAGCCAATTTTAAAGCTTTCTTAGTTTAATTAAGAATCTGTATTATTTCGGACTGTATTTCGGATTGTATTATTTATTCGGACCCTCTGCGCGAGGGCATAATTGTAATAAGTGTGGGTGAGTGTGATGTATGTCTTCCAACCCCCATTTCTTTCTCCCTTTTATTTACCCGCTTACGATGGTTAGATATAGGGCATATTTCAATTAGCATACAGTATGACAGCATGTTTGCATCATTCATCTGTTTTGCACGCACCGGGCTCGGCGCATCATACAAACTGCATTTGTATTTCAATTCCGAATTGAATACGTGTTAGTTGTAGCATTTCATATGCCATATTTAGGACAGCCGAGCCTGCTATAGTTGCATCTTTGCATGTGTTGCATTAGGCAATTCAGCATAATTTAGGATCATGCATGATTTCTAATTAGCTTCCTGTTTTGGCTTGGAGTACTCGGTGAGTTTTATGCTTTAGCATCCTTGCATGCGTGTGAGTGCTGCCATGAATAGCATGCTTACCATGAGGCCATGTGCTTATGTGATATAACTGCCTTGGATGCCTGTGGGTGGAGGTTGAGTTGTTTGGATTGGAAAAATTCATCAAATGTTTGTTTTAAGACCACTAGATAGTGGCAAAATCATGTTTTCTAAGCCCACCTGAGGGTGGCAAATCCGCGTCTTAGCCTACCTGCGGGTAGCACCATCAAATCATTTTCAAACAAACAAACATGAAATGTTTTGTTCCAATTCAGGCGACCCAGTCTATACTTTTTGCTGCGAGCATCACATAGTAACCTAGGCTAATAACCGGAATAAGAACATACAATGTTTTCAAAATCAGATATCATGGTTAGTAGAGGCCGGTCTTTGACCGGGCGAGCGGGGGTGCTCACGATGTGACCTTCCCCAATCGTACCCAAGTTCCCGAGCCAACTTTGGTGATGACGGACACGTGGCCTTTGGCACCGAGTCAGGGTTTCCTAAATTTCCCATTTAAAAAATATTTAGGTGGCGACTCTGTTATCTGGCAAAGCAGTCCATGTTTGGCACTTCTTTCAAAAATCTGTTTTCTCAAAACGATTTGCCGGATTTGGACTCTTTGGTTCAAGATTAAGAACCGTGACATTTGAGTCCTTGAACTGTAGTGACCCCAATATGAACAGAACGGGACTTAACCCTCCCGGGGCGTTCGGGGGACGTCTACAGTTTCTGGCGACTCTGCTGGGGATTTAGAGAACTTGACTCGAACTCATGATATCTGGTTTTGACTACATTTGTGTGTTTCTTTGCATTGCATTTGCATTGGTGCGCCTAGGACACCGTGTTTGCCATATGCCATTCCCGAACGATTTGCCGGAGGCTTGTCTTGTCAAGTCATGTCCGTAAGGCTGATCGGCTCTGGGCTCTGACAGCATGGGAACACAAACCCCGGTTTTACCGGGGCACCCTTTTTGACCATTCGACCTAGTGCATATTCGGATCCATAGTGACCATTCCAAACTAGGACAGGTTGCTTACCCGTTTATAGGTTGTTTGAAACCGCTGCGTGCGTAGTGAAACCCTAGCTCCTGACAAAATAGGACAGGGAAACCCTTACCCCAACATAGGGGTGTTTTGGCTCTCACTTATCTGTTATGTGCTTTAGAGTGCGTCTCTACAGGAATGCATGTATCAGTCATGAGTTTGGGCATCAGGCCTGCGGGCATCAGTTTGTGAGTTTGGACATCAGGCCTGCGGGCATCAGTTCATCAGTTTTGAGCAGTAGGCCTGCGGGCATCACGCCTGCGGGCATCAGTCAGTTATTTGAGAAATCAGGTATCTGCGGGTATCAGGATTCAGTTTTGAGGACAGTGATACAGGAATTTTGACCAGTGTTTGAGGACAGTGTATAGCCAGCTTACCAACTGTGTGTTGTTGTATACCCGACTGTGTGTGGTGTATTCAATTTAAGCTGTTATGCTGCCCGTTTTTCTGGTTATTTATTTCCTTTTTGCTTTATTATCTTTTGCTAGGGCAGGTTTGTAGCACGATTGCTTCCGAACCCGTAGATCTCCCCCAAGCACTTTGGACACGAGGTCGCCGACTCAGCCGATCCGAGGATCTCGTTGACGGACATCCAGTGTTCCACTCTCTACCCCCAATTGTTAGAAGAAAGAGGAGAAAGCCCAGGGAACGTAGTGTATCAGAACAGAGGCTGTCAGAACCGTGGGTTACTGCATCAGAAGACATACCAGTCATCAGATGGAACAACAGAATACATCAGCTATGGAGGCGATGGTCCGCCAGATGAATGAGAGCATGAAACAAATGCAAGACGATGCTATCCGCCAGGCGGAATTTTCTAAACAGCAGGCCGCTGTCATGGCCCAGCAGTCTGAGCTGATCACCAGATTACAACAGCAGAATGCTGCATCTGCTTCACACCAGGTCCCTCCTCCACTAGGGGCGCATCAGGTCCCTCCTCCGCCAGGAGCTCCACTACCTGAACAGATACCCACTGGCCAAAATGCTCCTCCACATCCCCAGAATGCCCAGAACACCCAGAATACTCTCCCAAATCCACAGAACGCTCTGCCAAACTTCCAAAACACTCAAGAGGACACGAGTCTTCCAACGGGGCTGGCTCCGCCCCCGTTTCCGCCGCAACTGTCCAAGAATCTTACACCTAATCACCCGGAATCTCCATTCGAGTTCGAGGTGGATCATACAGCTCTGAAATTGAGCAAGTTGGAGAAGCTCTTCAAAAAGTCGCAAGGGGTGAAGGCCATCCCAGATATTGAAGACGGCTATACTGACGTGGCCGTGACATTGCCGGACAGATTTAAAATGCCCCAGATCGATCGCTTTGATGGATCCGGGGACCCCATGGTCCACCTCCGGCTATTTTCCGACATCTTAAGGCCGATGGGCTTGACCCGATCACAGAAGCTTTCTTTGTTCGGCAGAACCTTGTCAGGGATTGCGGCCATCTGGTACGCAAAATTAGAAGATGATGTGAAGAGGAATTGGGATGAGCTAGCCGAGGCCTTCGTTGCACAATATTCATATAATACTCAGATCGAGATTACAACACGTGATCTCGAGACAACGAGGCAAGAACAGAAAGAGACCTTCTCTGACTTTGTCACTCGGTGGAGAGCCAAGGCGTCGATGATGACCTTGAGGCCAACTGATAAAGATCAAATCCGGATGATTGTGCGCAATCTCCAACCCAAGTTAATGCAGAAAATGATCGTACTCCCTTTCCCCACCTTCTCAGACTTACACGAGATGGGGGTACAGATCGAAGATGCAATGAAGCAGGGTTGATTGATCAGACCGGGAGCAGCCCCGAAGAACGTTCAACCGAAATAACAATGCGGGCCCGAGTGGCTCTGCCAATACAAGGACTCCAGAGGTCGGTATGGTCACCACCACTCCCCCCCCCCAACCAAGGCCCGCAGCGGCCACACCTTTTTCTATCATGGGAAGCAGTAACCAAGCCTCAAGATACCAACCCAGAGGCCAACGAACCTTCTCCCCACTATATATGCCTTTGTCTAAAGTCCTCGGGGTTCTAGTCAGAAAGGGGCATCTGAAACCCCTGGAACCGAGGCCCCTACCAAACCCACTTCCCCCTTCCCACAACCCAGCCAAATATTGCACATACCACCAGCAGCATGGTCATGACACAGACCAGTGTTACCGGCTGCGTCATGAGATTCAGGACCTCATTGACAAAAATATCATTCTACCCCCGAGGACCCAATGTCACAAACAACCCACTCCCCAAACACAACCAAGATCCACCCAAAAGAGTCAACCTCATCCAAACTGGGGGCGTGTCTTACGACCCTAGTATCTATATAACTCCCTCCCACCTACCTAAGCCGGAGGTGATCCTTCCTGACAGCACTGACTTGTGCGTGTTGGACACCTTCACAACCCCATCCGAGCCAAAGGTGGTGACCACCGAAAATGAAATGGGGCAGGCCCCGAAGAGAGCAAAACTGTTGAGTCTGGGATGGAGCAGTCTGGGTCTAGCTGGAAGAGCTTACGATCCCAGTGAATATATTTTGCCAATGGGCCAGCCTAAACTGAGTGTGGGGTTGTCAGAGAAGACTGAACTGTGCATGATCCGGGGGGACAAACTTGAATCAGCAGGGGATGATCTGACAACGGTGGAGGAGGACTTCGCCAACCTTCAGTTTTTCAACGAGCAAGAACCAGCAGATGCTGCAATCAACTGGTATGACTATGAGGAGACGGCAGAAGTCACCGGGTGGTTAGATGATCAGCCGGACATTGTAGAATTTCAACAGGGCCCGGAAGGGGCGAGAGTATCATTGATGGCCGGAAGGGCCGAGGGTCAGAATCAACCGCCGGAGAGCGCCGGCGTTAATAATTTCGTTCAGAATCCGGGGATTGTGAATACAGGGAACGTTGAACAACCGGCTGTACTGATGCAGTCGGAACAACAAAAGTTTGACGATTCCGAGAGAATTCGAAAAGCGAAGGCCCATGTAGGGGTCGAAAGTGCTGCGTGCACAGGAACGGGAGATGCTGCGGGCATCAAAGTTGAAAGTGCTGCGAGCACGAAGACTGAACGTTGTGAGCATGTGGGAAGATAGTACCGAGAGTACAAACATGCCGGAACCAGACAGGTGTCTGGTAGATGCTAATGGGATGTGGTGGGAAGACGACGACTTATGTCTTGCCCACACGGATGAAGATTGGGCAGGTGCTCAACCAGATGAGCACTTGGTACCTCGATGAGGTGGACCACATGACCAGAAGTGGGCGGTATTTCAAGCCCCCCACACCTTGATCAACCTGAGCATCCGGGAAAGATAAAGAGGCAGAGAACAGAGAGAGAAGCAAATTGAAGAAGAGGCTGTACTGAGGCAGTTAAAGAAAATACAAGCAGACATCTCCATCTGGGGACTGCTTATGGCTTCAAGGTGTGCACAGGCAGGCCGTTCTATCTGCTATGGATAAGGCCAAACTCTCCATCGAAACTACTCCAGAACAACTAGTTGGGCTGGTCTTTCCGGGAGGAGGTTCCCCGGCATTGACCTTTTCGGATAAGGAATTGCCGCCTGAGGGCGTGGATCATAACAGACCCTCTACATCTCTGTAGAATGCAGGGACAAGGATTCCGGTGGTACTCGTGGATACCGGGTCCGCTATCAATGTCTGCCCAGCCAGAACGGCGTATGCCATTGGGTTGAAGCCTGCAGACTTTACATCGACCTCTCAAGTAATCAGAGCCTACGACAATACAAGCAGAGATGTCCTGGGGACAGTAAAAATCCAAACCAAGTCGGGCCCGGACAACAGGAAATAGATTTTCATGTCTTGGAGGTCCCTGCATCCTTCAACATGCTTTTGGGGCGACCTTGGTTGCATCAAGTAAAGGCTGTATCATCTACTTTACATCAAATGGTGAAGTACCCCTATGGGAAGGGAGTAGCCATTGTGTTTGGGAATCATCAATCCATCCCCCTCCAGAGGTATCTACGCCAGTTCTGGAGATTGAACACGGCATGGAAGATATGTTCATATCGGGATTTACTTTGGCAGAGGCCCGGTGGTGCAAAATATTATGGCTGTGAATGAGGCGTGTATGTCAGTGCCCAATCAGTCTACCTCATGAACAAGCTACAACATATTCCCGGATGGGATTGGGAAGAAGCGGCAGGAAAGGAGTCGCAGCATTGGCCGAAGTGCCACACAACCCGCATACCTTTGGACTGGGTTATCTGCCCACCAAAGAGGACTGGGTGAGGAAAGGAAAGGAAATGGCCGGCAGAGCCAGGGCGAAGCAGGCTGGGAAGCCGTTTGACTTAATGCACAGGCCCATTTGGGGTACCCTGAACGGACGCTTTGTCCGGGAGGGGGAAGATTTTCCATTTTGCGGCTTCCCAGAGCCTTGGATAAACGCGGAGAGGAAGCGCGTACCAGGCTTTGAAATCTTCTTCGATTTGCAACTATCCGGGGATGACGTTGCCACCGAGCAGACAGACCCAACAACTGAGGCTGAGCAGAATAAAGCAGGGGATCCGGAGGTCACAGAATTTGAAATGGGGGTAGCACTGGCATGTCTCCTCTCTGATCCTCCGATCGACCAAGAGTGCTTGGGGGATAACTCCGTGGTCTCCATGATTGGGAATGAAACGGCTGTGAGCCGACCAGCAGCTATCTTGGATGCATCAATCGCACCCTCTCTCACTTGGCAGTACGAGGAGGGATTTCTATCCAGCAGTTCCGGGTCAGGTAGTGAGCCGGAATCTGATTCCACCGAGTCTTGTGAGTCGGAATCAGGTTCCAGCTCGACTGAGTCTGAGTCTGGTACTCCTGGGGGTGTTAACCCGGATGCCACAGTCCTGTCCAGGTCGTCTTTTTCCTTTTCTTTTGAGTCTGTTGTAACAGAAGAATTGGACGATTTGGATGTACTTAATGAGAATGAACTATCTGTGGTTTCCGATTACTTTTCTGTGCCCCTAATTTATTGCATTGATTCAGACTTTCAAAATTTTGATCAAAACGACGAGGACGAAGTTCCTCCGGTTTTACAACGTTTATTGAGCATGAGCAAGAGAGATTTGTTAAGCCCTTAATGGACGAAATCATTTCCGTGAATATTGGTACTGAGGAGGACCCGCGCGCTGGTCCAGATCGGGTCCACGTTGTCTTCTGAGGAACGCGAGCGCTTAGTCGCTTTATTAAAATTTCAAAGATGTTTTCTCGCGTGGTCCTACGAAGACATGCCTGGAATCGATCCTGAGATTGTACAGCATCGGATCCCCCTTGACCCCGAGGCCCGACCTGTCAAGCAGAAACTCAGAAGGATCCGCCCGGACTGGGCTCTCAAGATTAAAGAAGAAGTCACCAAGCAAATTGATGCAGGCTTCCTGCTGGTATCTGAATATCCAACTTGGTTGGCCAATATTGTTCCGGTGCCGAAGAAAGACGGCAGGATCCGGGTGTGTGTAGACTTCAGGGATTTGAACAAGGCTAGTCCGAAGGACGACTTTCCCCTACCGCACATCGATGAGTTAGTAGATTTCACAGCAGGGCATGCATTGCTCTCGTTCATGGATGGCTTCTCGGGCTATAATCAGATAGTAATGGCACCCGAAGACCGGGAAGA